>JADRCH010000184.1:2037813-2141393 GCA_019843965.1 Rhynchomys soricoides | reverse complement strand
GAAGAAGAAGAAGAAGAAGAAGAAGAAGAAGAAGAAGAAGAAGAAGAAGAAGAAGAAGAAGACGAAGAAGAAGAAGAAGGAGTGTGAGACATATGCCTAAGAGTGATAAGAGTGATATAGCTGGAATTCGAGGTGAATCAATTCCTGTCTTCCTGAAGACTGCCACAGTGATTTCCTCAGTAGTTTTGCACTTTGCACTTCCACCAGCAATAGATGCATGTTCCTTTTACTTCACACCCTCACCATCATTAGCTGTCACTTTTATTTACTTATTGATCTCAGCCATTTTAAGGAGTGTAGTATGAACTCTCAAAGTTTCCTTTCCATTTCCTTGACGACTGAGGATGGTGAACATTAAGTGTCCCCCTGCAGTTTGAATGTCTTCATTTAGTAATTCTAACAGTTTCTAAACAAACCTTTCCTGACAAATTTTATTATTATAACACATTTTGATTAAAATATAATTCATCATTTTCTAATTTTTCTTACTCTGTCCCCCCTCTTCTATATCCCCTCTCTCCAGTGTTTGCCATGTTCTTTGTCATATTGCTACTAACTTCTTTCCCCCTCATCCTCCTATCTCTTCTCCTCCTCCTATCTTCCTCCTCCCCTCCTCCTCTTCTTCTTCCTTTTCCTCTTTCTCCTCCTCCTCTTCTTCTTCCTTTTCCTCTTTCTCCTCCTCCTCCTCCTTCTCCTCCTCCTCCTCCACCTCTCCTTTCTCCTCTTCCTCTGAATGTTCGTAAAACCAGGTGAATACATTTTACTTGGTGTAACCTCTTTTCAGGGCTGAGCACTCATCAAAACAAAACAAACAAACAAAAAAACCAAAAGAAAACCAAAAAACAAACAAACAAAAAATAAACAAACAAACTTCTCTTTACTGTAAAGGAAAACCATCACAGAATTCCATAATTTGACACAATGCAGAAATCAATAGATCATGATGACACCAGCCCAACTTGGCCATTGTAGCAGAGATCTGCATTATTGTCAGGTAACACTGTGGAAGAAGATACAGAAAATTTGTAAGAGCTGGAACACTAAGAACTCTGCATGAGACTGTCTCTCTCATAAGAATGGCTGCATAAACACTGAACAACTCTCTTGGCTTTCAGTAATAAATAGTGAGCTATCTTTCTAAACACTGATTCCTCCACGAGCTTCTTGACATTACAAACATCCACAAAGAACAAAGTACAGAGTGCTAAGAATGGGCTTCCATACAAAAGCTTTGTAAATAGGTATTCTTTCTCTCCATTTTTCATTCATTGAGAATAAATTCTTTTCTTGTGTAATATATCCTGATGATATGCTCTTACTAGTTCTTTACCACCTCCTCTTCTATTTGGCTTCACTCCCTTTGTGTCTTTCATTACAAAACAATAGATTTTAAAAGAGATAGCATCTGAACATAACTAAACAAAATATAATGATATAAAGTAAAATATATCATATCAAATTTGGACATGGCAAGCCAACAGAAAGAAAAGAGTTCTAAGAGCAGGAACAAGAGTCAGAGAACATTTAGTTCACAATATTAGTATTAATAAAAATACTAAATAATGACTGTAATATATACATAGAAGGCATGGTATAGACCCCTGTAAGCCCTGTACTTGCTTCTCTGTAAATTCATATGTGTCTTGCTTGATTGATTTAAAGACCCTTGTTCTCATGGTGTCTTTAATTCCCTGTAGCTCTTAAAATCATAATGCCTCCTCTTCCATGAGATACCCTGAGCTGTAAGGTTCAGGATTTGATGTAGACCTCATCCTGATATCCCCCCTCTCTCCACAATATCTAACTGTGGGTGATTGAAACTGTTCCCATTTATTGTCAGAGGAATTCTCTCTGATGATGACCAGATAAGGCACTGATCTCTGAGTAAAGCAGAATATCATTCAGGTTCATTTTATGGATTTTATTTTTTTATTAGGAGTATTTGGTTTAACTTATGGTTACCATGGTAAGGATGGCTATCCTAATAAAAAACAATCTACAGACTGAACACAATCTCTATCAAAGATGCCCCATCAGGCCACAGGGGCACATGTTCCATTAGGTTCATAGTGGTCTTGTTTGTGATAGCCAGAAGCTGGAAATAACCCAGATGTCCCACGACAGAAGAATGGATACAGAAAATGTGGTTCAGATACATGATCGAATACTACTCAGCTATTAAGAACAAGGACATCCTGAGTTTTGCAGGCAAATGGGTGGAACTAGAAAATATCATCCTGAGTAAGGTAACTCAGACCCAGAAGGACATGCATGGTTGGTACTTACAAATAAGTGGATAATAGCCACACACACACACACACACACACACACACACACACACACACAAATGTACAGAATACCCAAGATACAGTCCACAGAACTAAAATATGTCAACAAGCTGTAGTGGGGACAGAGGGAACTGGGTGGGAATTGGGACAGGGGAAGGGGACAGAGGGGAACCTGATCTGGTATTGACTGAGGGAAAAAGACTGAAGCCCTGAAAGCATGGAAACAAGCAATCTCAGGAGATAGTATGTGGGGGGGACCCTCTAGAATGTACCAGAGACGTGGGATGTGAGAGATTCTCGGGACTCAAAGGGAGGCCTTAGATGAAATGCACTGAAGTGCAGAGAGGGAAATTGTAGAGCCCACCTCCAGCAGAAAGACAGGGAATCAAGTGAGGGATGAGCTTGCCATCCCACAGTCAAAACTCTGACCCATAATTATTCCTGTCTGAAAGAACTGCAGAAACAAAAACAGAGAAGTGCCTAAGGGAAAAGAGGTTGAGCAACAGGAACAAAGAAGGATCCGGGTCAACAGGAAGTCCCAAGACCTGACACTATTACTGAAGCTATGGAGCGCTCACTAAAAGGGACCTATCAAGACTACCCTGTAAAAGACCCAACAAGCAGCTGAAAGAGTCAGATCCAGATATTTGTACCTAACCAATGGACAGAAGCTGCAGACCCCTTCAATTGAATTAGGGAAAAGATGGAAGAAGCTGAGAAGGAGGGTGACCCTGTAGGAGGACCAGCAGTCTGAATTAATCTGGACTCCTGAGATCTCTCAGACACTGGACCACCAACCAGGCTGCATATACCAGCTGATATGAGGCCTCGGACACATATAGAGCAGAGGACTGCCAGGTCTGGATTCAGTCAGAGAAGATGCACCTAACAGATGCAGTCCAGAGACTGACCCAGGGAGTTTAGAGGTCTGGTCAGGTGGGGTTTAGGGGATAGGGAAGACCTCATGGAGACAGTCGCATGGGGAAGGAGGTATGGGATTGGGAACAGTCAGAGGGTGGAATGGGAAGATGATAAAATCAGAAGTGTAAAATAAAAAGATTAAATAAAATTTTAAAAAGTCCAATACAATTCTTTACAGATCTTGAAAAGAGAATTCTAAACTTTATATGGAAAAACCAACAACAAACAAACAAACAAACAAAACAAACAAACAAAAAAAACAAATCAAGTTATCTAAAACAAACCTGAAAGATAAAAATTAGCTGGATGTCCCTAACATTCCCAATTTCAAGTAGTATTACAGAGTTAGTATAATAAAAACCCCATGATACTGTTATTAAAATAGATACAAGGATAAATGGGATTGAATTGGAGACCCAGACATCAATCTCCACCCTTATGGATAACTATTCCTTAGTTTTATTGGGTTTTGAGGAGGAAAAGCAGGATTTGGAAATGGTTATGTCTACCAGTGAAATATTTAATAAATTTTGATGAGATGTACCCCTTAACAAATGTGTTTTTTGTTTTGCTAGTAAGTCTCATGATAATCTCATATTGGATAACGAATAACATTTGTTAAAATGTTCTTGGATGAACTTGCATTGGAAATTTTTTAAGGTGCTGATGCTAATCTTTCAGATAATCTACTTAGCATTTTTAACCCCCAAAGTTTTCTAATATCTCATAAAACAACAATTTGTTAAGGGGTGAAACAGTGTAGATAGCAGTGTAGCAGAATATTTGGCATTGAGTGAAACAACCAAGAGAGTTACCACTGGGTGAAAAAATAAAAGATTTGTCATTGGACATGATTTCATATTTGATTTTTTTGTGCTTAATTATTAAAAACAACGTATTTACTAATTCTTTGTGAATTTAATTTTCACAATTAAGGCTAATGTATTTGCATATTTAGTTGCTAGTTAGTGAAACTATTTGAGAAGGATTAGGAATTGTGGCCTTTTTGATTTGGCTTTGTTGGAGGAAATATGCTTGACACTGGCATTTTTACTTGGAGGTTTCAAAAACCCAAACCATGTTCAGTCTCTCTTTCTCTGCCTAAAGATCAGTTATACTATCCAGTGTTATACTTGTTTGTTTCTCACCATGATGACCATGGACTAACACCCTACAACTGTAAACATGCCCCTAATTACATGATTTATTTTATAAGAGTTGCTTTGTCCTTTCTGTATCATTGCAGAAATTAAACAACCATTAAGACATTCGTATGATGTAGGTTGAATATATTTTCCACTTCTAGTTCCCCCTTTCTCCTCTCATACCATTCTCCTCACCCAATCTTGTTTAATTTTATTTTTGTTTGTTTATCTTTAACACATCAAGCCCAGTTTATGCTGGTTAACTACTCTTCCCTAAAATATGGTCAGTATGCAGAATCCACACCATTAAAGGAAACTGACTCTTATTCTTTCAGGAACTACCAAATAAATGCTAAAAGCTACTTAGCTAGAGCTAGGATTTCTTTACCACTTCCCCATTCCATTTGTGTGTGTGTTTTTTTTCCTGGCTTGTGATCTTGAAAATCTTGTGTATGATATCAAAATCATTGCAAGCTTATTATTTGGCATGTTGTTCCAAGAAAATAGTTTTCTTGAAGTCTGCTACCTCCTCTCATTTTAAAAATAGCCAAACCTCCAGGGAACAAGTGAGATAAAGACATTCATTTTGGTTTGGGGATTTTGATGAATCTTCTGCAATCTGGTCAGTCTTGGACATGTGATAATTGCAATCTAGAACAAGAACGAGCATCTCTGACGATGGTTGGGTAAGGCACTAATCTCATACTTGATTCTGTTTTCAGTAATCATTGAACTAACCAACCTAGTAGTTCATAGTGAACTGTTACAGATACATTATTTTAAACTTAGTATTTAATTTTCCTATAAAATTTCTCTGATGATCATAGAAGAAATGAGATATATATTTATAGAAGTTCTCTAGTTCATCTTCTAATTAATCACTTATACTTTTCTACAGTGTAGACAATTCTTCATCTTATTTTCATAGTTGTAGCTGTCATAACCTTAAATATTTGATATGTAGTATAGATTCTCTCCCACAGAAGTGCTAAATAAAGGTTTGATAGATTTGATATAGTATATTTTATAACATCGCTAATTATCTGTCCTCCTGAAATACAAAGATACTGATTTTATTAAGTAAGAATCAAATGATAATGGTTTGTTAACAGAAAGAATGTGTGTTCAAATTGATAAGACACATTGAACAAATCCTTATGAAACTTGTGAGTGAATTTCAGTATATATAAATCTGTGTGAGTCCTTTAGAAATTTCTATGACATCTTTGATTCTCTGGGGAAGGCAAAGCTAATGCCTTGAAAACGCTATCCCACAACTTATCAAGGGCACTTCATTTGGAGTATCAGCAATAATGGTCTATGTTCTTAAAAAATTCACAAATGGCATTCAAATTTTCCTCTGAGAAAAATGTGACAATTGTCAGAGTAATGAAAAAAGTTACACAGAGGCATAGCTATCTACAATAGCATGTTCCAGACCAGAATGTACCTACCACCTGCACACACTGATTTTAGGTTTGTTTGTTGTTCTTCCTGTTTTATAACAGCTGTTCTCTTGGATTCTGTGTTGATTTGTTCATCTTGTTGGAAGGCAGAAGCAGAACACCTGCCTTCACAGATGTTTTAAGTCTCAACCAGACACTGAGATGTAAACTGATGTCAAAAGTATTGGCTAGATATTTTTCATACATAAAAGTAAAATGCAATTAACAGGGTTCCATGTATACACAGAATTATCAGAAATTAGCTTATTAAAAGTCTGTATATTTATTAATTTTAGGCTATTTACAACTAACTAGCCCCTTTTAATTCACAAGGCATATTAAATTTCTCTACCATGTTCCCCTTCATTTGGTCACAAGCATAGACTTTGCATCTTGAAGCAGAGTTTCCAATAATACAATAATGAATTTACTAACAAATAAGTATTATTTAAAATATTTCTTTAAGGGATATTTGATTTGTAGATTCCCCTGCACAAGCACATAGCACAATGCATACCAGTCTTTTACATTAGGATCCTTTAAATCCAGATAATCCATCACAAAAATGTACCTCTCAATTGGGTTATATATTCATACTGAAATGAATTATTACAAATAATACATTAAAACTGTTTTCACATATATAAAAATATTTTATACTATATGAATAGTGTTAATATTAAAGAAATCAGAATATAGAGACCTAATTTGACTTTTCTCATTGCTAACGAATTCTATGTTTTCATGCTGAAAGTATAATGTAATCAAACTTTTGTGTAGTACTTATATTAAATCATGAGGAATTTATTATAATTTGTATTTATTATCCTTATATTTGTTACACACACACACACATATATATATACCTATATATACATATATATTATCCAATATGAGGATGTATACTTGAAGAGAGTCAGAACTTCTGTACATAGGTAAGCCTATGTACACATTCAAGCATTCAAGCACACAATAATTAATTTTTAAAAATAGAAACCTTAAATTAATAATAATTAGGTAGTCCATATAACTCCATATATCTAAAATAGGTGTCATTAGGTATATGATCGGTATAAACTGATGAAATATTTTTTAGCAATTTATTGAGAAGTGGTATATTTATTATAGTCACAGCATCTCTTGGCTTGGAAAAAGGAAGTATCAAATGTGTAATATTTCTATGTGACTAGTGTCTAGTGTAATGGGAACTGTAGTTCTAGAACTCAGAGTCTATGTGTGAGTTTGTTGAAAATTAAATTCTGATATAAGGGTTAATGTTAGAGATCAGAATGTGTGGCTAAGTATGCTATGTGAATACTGAGGACAAGTTATTATGGTTAGTTTAAATGTCAACAGAATTTCACCAACTATGGACTGAAAATCGTATTTTTGTTAAATCAGGATAGGACAACAGAGAAATAATTATAAGAAATGAAAAATATAAAGTAAATACTGTTACTGTATTCATATTAGGTCAAGAATTGTAAGTAACCTGCTGAATGTAGGTAGAGTTGCAGGTATATAACACACACTCCATTACATGCTAGCAAACTTAAAGGTCCCTGATTTTTGTGTCACTGGGATTTCCTAGAACTTATTCTGTAGAAAGATTTTTCTAGAACCATGTTTTCAACACTGGGAAGATAATGAGTCCTGTATTTAAGATACAGGCCACCCAAGTTTCTCCTAGGAAATGGTGAAACAAAGGAAAGGCTGTTGTTGTTGAATGCATGAAAAAATAATAACTGAATGCATTTGTTAGCATTATTTATACATAAGCTTCTGAAATATATTGAGAAAACTGAAACAAGTAAATCAGACTTGACTTTCAAGAAGTCATCTCTTACTAGTAACTTTCCACACTGTTGGATCAAAATACCTGGGAAAAGCAACCTGAAGCTAGAAGAGGTATTTTGCTCAGTTTGAGAGTACAGTCCATTTTGGTGTGCAAAGCATGAGAGCAGAAATTAGAGACACAGTCAAGGAGCGTGACAAGAGTGTCAAAGTTTGCTTGCATTCTCCTGTTTATTTAGTGTTGAACCAGAGCTAGTCATGTGCTACTGTCTACACTCAAGTGGGGTCATTCCATGTGAACTAAGTTAATTGTCTTAGTTAGGGTTTTACTGCTGTAAACAGACATCATTACCAAGGCAACTCTTATAAGGACAACAATTAATTGGGGCTGGCTTACAGGTTCAGATGTACAGTCCTTTATCATCAAGGCAGACACATGGCAACATCCAGGCTGGCATGATGCGGAGGAGCTGAGAGTATTATGTCATCATCTGAGGGCTGCTAGCAGAATACTGGCTTCCAGGAAGCCAGGAGGAGGGTTGTAAAGCCCACACCCACAGTGACACACCAAATCCAGCATGGCCACACCTTTTTATAGTGCCACTCCTTGGGCTGAGCATATACAAACCATCATACTAACATAGATGACCCCTCACAGACATACCCAGAAGCTAACATAATCTACATAGTTCCCCACAGACATTTTGAGAGACTTGTCTTCTAAGTGATTCTAGGTTCTGTCAAGTTGTCAATCTGTATTAATTTCACAGCAACAGTTCAATATCATTTCAAAAATTTCAGGTTTATATCCATTTTGTAGTAATAAATATTTCTAGGTTTCATTGAAAGTGATTTCTGATAATAAGCTAAGAATTATGAATCTTTCTGTACTAAAAGAAGTCTTTTTGGAACTTTACATTATATTGATCTGACAGCAAACCTGTCAAAAGGCAAATTGATGGATGAAATATGAACATAACATTTAAACACACTCATAAAATGTAGTTGGAGGCTGAAAGTAGAAGTGTCTTTTCAGGCTGAGTCTTTATGTTCAGCCAGAAAAGAAGAGACTGTTTAAAATATGTCCCCAGATACTGCCCATTGTTAGAACCTGGTGAAGACATTAGATCATAAGACATCCTTCAGATCTTGACTTCTCCATTAATACCTAGCATTTTTGTGAACTCATGTTGCCTCAATCATTAGACACAATAAACATAATATAGCATTTGATGTATTACATATGTCATGGAGATTTTCAGCAACAAGATAGATTAATATTACAAGATGTTTAAGTTCTTTTTTCTGGGATACCTTATGGAAGGACAGCTCATGCTTGTCAAATGGTTAATATATGCTATTGTTTGTTTAAAACATTTATTATTGCATGTAATGACTGTTTTTTCCATCAGATATAAGGAAATACTAATTAATCAATTAAATTTAGGAATTTTCAAAGTAGAGCTGATGTTTACACCTGTAATCCAAGGACTTGGGAGATTGAGGACCAGGCCAACATAAGCTTCAAAGCAAACAAGTAAGCTAGTCAGAGAGGAAGAGGGAAGAATAAGTTGTTGTCTTGCTGTCTAACGTCAGAAATTTTTTAAAAGTCATAAAGTACCATTGATCCTAAAACATTTCTGTTAGATACCACAATATTCTATTAGTGGACTTGATGAGCATACTTACAAGTTCAAAGATAAAAGTTGTCGGTGGTATCAAACATTAGACATTGAGGAAAATAAAAATCTGGAGCATTTAAAGTATGTAGTTTATGAGATGGTCAAAATTTTAGAAACAACCATTTCAAGAGGACTGTCAAAGCTAGGAAAGGGCCAGGAATTGTTGGATATGGACTGTGATTGAGCTAGACGTTATATGGAGAGCAGACACTGAGACAGCATTTCTAAAACCACTTCCTCTTTTTTTTTTTTTTTTTTCTGAGACAGGATTTCTCTGTATAGCCCTGGCTGTCCTGGAACTCACTCTGTAGACCAGGCTGGCCTCAAATTCAGAAATCTGCCTGCCTCTGCCTCCCAAGTGCTGATAATAAAGGCGTGCACCACAACTGCCCAGCAAACCACTTTTTCTTTTTGCTGTCAACTGTACAATTGGATTTTTTGTTTTTTTTGGTAAGTCCCTGATGATATAATCTGACATAATAATTAATATAATTAGTATAATTAGTATAATATAATAATTGAAAATGGCATGCTGGATAAATATATACACATAGGTTCAAGCATGATTGTTTTCCTGATTAGCTTTTTTTCAGTATATCTTTAAGAGGTAACAATATCCCAATGCTAAGCAGTCTGATATATGAGCAAGTTTGACTTCTTCGCAAACTTTTAAATCAATGTTTTCCCTTAGTATCATAGGCCAAAGTATAGAATTTTTATTTTGATGTAAACATGGGTTTATTCATGTTTTAATTGCTTTAAATGGTAAATGAACATAAACTTATAACTGTTGAAGTGAAAATGCTATAATGTTGCTTCTGTGAGATAAAAATATAAATGAGTTATTATGTATAATCACTTGTATGAAAGAAAAAAAAAACATAAGTTCTATCTGTTAATGAAAAAGCATTTACCAATAAATGACTTTCTGCTCCTCCCTGAAAAATCCTGAAAGTGTTCCAAGCAGAAACTCTGATTTTCAGAAATCGTAGTTGTTAATGCATGTAGCTCTCACATAGCTAAAATTAGTTTTGGGAAAACAACTCCTTACAAGGAAGAAACTGTTACTCAATGACTCCTAGCCATTGAAACAAATCAGCTCAGCCTTCTGTGAAGCACAGAGCCACATTTTATGACAGCACCGCAGTTTCTCAAATGGAGTTGTTCATTCCACTCATCCACCCACAACTCAAAGGCTTTTTCTGTCTAGATCCATTCAAGGCAATTTCTGTTACCATTTTAGCAGATGTTCCCAATTTCACATCTACATTTCCTTCTAATCACTTCTCTCTACAAAAAAAATTAAAAGTTTTATTGAGGTATAATTGATATGTAAGGAAATTCATATATTTAATCTGTACAATTTGATAGTTTGGGAAATATGCAAAGATTCATAATATGATCTCCATGATGAAAAAAATACCTCTCAAAGTGTTTTTGTACTGTAAGATGATTACGTGGGTTTGTACACATATGTGGTCAAGGAACTTAGAGGGAGATTTACTGTTCTATCCCTTTCTTCATAGGTTTTGAGGGTTTTGTTTGTTTGTTTTGTTTTTAGTAATAGATGCACCTGTGGATCAGTCATAAAATGCTTGACTAGCATGTAGGAGACTATGGTTTCAATATCCAGACTCACAAATAAATAATACCTAAAATTAAATTGAAATCACTGAAAAACTAAGCCATTTTTAGTTTATGAGCACCATTAATTAATTGAGTAAATACATCCTTGATAGATTAGAACCACCAATTTCCCTACTGCAGGTGGGCTTCAATTAAAGAACTGAAAAATATAGTTGAAAGGATGATAGCCTGCTGGAGAACTGGAGTTGACCAGACCAATTAAGGAACATTTTCTTACCTCTAAAGTTACAAGGATTTCAATGTTTATTTCTCCATGAAATACATAGATTACAATACTACTGGCAAGGTCATTTAGCAGGATGTAAGGCCATTGGGAAATCATACCATGTTTGAAGTCAGAGCCACAATAAATTGGATTGTAATCCTTGTAAAAGAATCCAGGGAGTCTCTTTACCACACCTACCTTTTAACGACACAGTGAAAAGCTGACTATCCAGGAATCAGGATGAAACAATCCATTAAAGCCACAGAATTTGTGACTTCTTTGATTTTAACCATCCTTGACTCTACACATGTATGACAACCACTGCTGACTGAGAAATCTTCCTGTCTCTATGTTTAAGTTATTAATTGTCAGTTATGTTAGCATCTAGGAACTTCTGCATCATTATGGGAACTTTCTGTTGTTTCCCCATCAGTAGTTCGTTGAGATAATTTCTCTTAGCTCCAGTTACATCATATACACATAAAGATGCTACCATTTCATTGGGCAATCAGTTAATTAAAAATAAGTTCATGCAAAACTTCTTAAAATTATGATTTGATATGTAATCAAGCTTGTATCTAGATTCACTTCATAGCATTCTAAATAATTAAAGAGTATCTTTGACATGTTAGATGCTTTAAAAATATAACAAGTTGCAAAAGTGAGGGAGCGTGGTTTAAGAAAAAGGCAGTCACTCTGACCTGAGCAGAACTTTTTATGCCAATACAGTTTTTAACTTAAATTATGCATTCTATTTATTTCTACAAGCCTAAAGAAAATTGGAATTTGGAAATGACACACTGACTTAGACATATTGAATTGATTTAGACATATTGACTTATATCAACCCTCAATAAATTTTATTATTGACAGAGGCACTTTAACCAACTGCAATAGCCTGGCCATTTAAGAAGATTGTATTTGTGAGAGAGTATTGACTTCTAGGTAGCAAGAATGGCCATTAAATAAAGCCCTTGTGTACCGATTAGACAGATAAATTAGCAAGGATATGTGTAAGTGTCAATCCTCTGATTTTTCATAGTCAAAGCTGATGGCTGTATATTTGCATAAGCTGGGCAGTTATGACATACTAGATGGTATATCTTGCATGAATGATGATACTTAAGAATCCACGAGCATTAATCATAATTATTAGTTAGACAGTCACATGAAAATCAATTAGCCTTTGCACTGCCTGACATAAAGTACTAACACATTACTCTTGCCTTAGAATCTATTTGTTGCTCAGCACCACATAAAAGTGTTTAAGAAAGAAAACTACATCTCCTAGAAAACATGTTTGGGCTGCCTCTGGGTGAAAGCCAAGGCCGTGATTATAAAATAGCAAATTTATTTTATTCCAAACCATTCCTGTGTGCATTGGATCATTCAATTCTACAAAGTTTTATAGTTTACCTATAAAATGAAATGGTTCAAATTATATTTATTGTGACTCTTGAGACTTTTAAATGTCACCCAATATCAATACACATGAGATCTGAAAAGTAATTCTTCTTAAAGTATGAAGAAAAATATAGACAGAGATTTTTGTTGTTGTTTGATTTGAACTGATTCTTTTTACAGCACAAGTTCTGACTCTTGAAGACTGTGTGTGTGTGTGTGTGTGTGTGTGTGTGTGTGTGTGTTTGTGTGTGTGTGTGTTTTAAGGTTCTTTGGTAAAGTTTTTTTTAATCAATTCTTCAGTGAAATCTCTGTCTTTTCTTCCTTATCTCTGACTCATGGGCAATGTCTGTTCTTTTCTGGGGCAATCTCTATTTGGGAATAAATTTGGAAAATTTCAAAAATTAGGAAAGATTAAGGAGATTTGGTATTTCCAACACTGTCAAATGCAAGTTGTCTTGTTGGGGCATAAAATTGTTGAGTTGAATGCTACTCTTGGGGAGCAGTACATTGCTGCTGATTTTTCTTAATGGAAACATCTGTTCAACTCCCAGGAGAATATTGCTTGGTTATTACTGCAGCCATGCTATTATTCAAAATCTCAAACTCATTTTAACAGGTGAGATGAGGTTTAAATGCCCAGTGACTCCAAGTAATCTTTAGCAGTGAACTCCGCTTAAGTGATTCAGGGGTGCCACTTGGAAGTAGTCTCACCTCTGATGTTTAGATTGCAGGATGTGTATCTGAACTTAAAAATAATTAAACTTAAAAATAATTAAATAATTCTGAGATATTCCAGGATTTTGTAGTTCACATCTGAAGAGGTGCAATTAATATTTATTCAACAATTTGTTATTCTCTAGTTCCTCAGTGATTTGGCTTGTAATTTTCTTTAGTCTTTCATTGTATTGTTAAGTACTGAGTAATTGCTACAGTTTAAATTAAAGATCACATAATTTGCTTCAGCATACTGCACACTATCTCCTTATGTTAACCTCAGATTAAAGGGAATGTATACTCAACCTGTGAAGTAAAAAAAACCCTTTCCCAAGATTCCACACTTCGAACTATACTACAAATATATGCTTATACTAAAAATTTGCAGATTTTTTTCTCTTTTTCAATGATACATTTTCATTAAACATATGATGGCCCTTGTTATGACTAAAAATGAAGTTCTGTCATACTGGCATTCGAAAACACGTGATAGTTTCTCATTAATCAGTTGATTTCCATTGCTTGCCAACACAAAGAAAAACACATTTATACATCTAACATGATCTCATGTTCCTTTACATTTCCCAAAGATGTAGTTAAAATCATGGACTGTTTTATTGTCTCAGTGGAGATCCAAATGTTAAGTAAGAAAAGATCTGTACCTTTGAAACCTCACAATTTGAGAAGAGTAATTGAGATGCTGGAACAAAATACTACGAAGACAGGGAAGATACTTGCATCAAGGGAGGTCAGAAATATATACAATCCTTTCCAACATTAATAGCTCATAAAATCATAAACATAATTATTTTAAAAATTTACATATTATATTCACTGTAGCTAATATATACAGACACACACACACACACACACACACATATATATATAAAATTTGTATTTATGAAGTTATCCCAGAATAGCCAATTAACAATGTACCCAGTTCTGGTGACTCAGCCTCATACAATACTCTCGAACTTGAGGCAAGAGTATTGTTATAAGTGTAAGCCTAGCCCCAATGCTTCCTTATTATCACCAGGTATTCCAGGCTCTCTGGCAATTATGTTTAATTCTTGCCTCAACTAAGAGTGGCTCTCATTCCACATGCACTCTCCAAACCCACAGGGCTTTCAAGATCTTTTTAAGTCTCTCAATGGATCCTGATCAAAATCACATTATTTCTTTTTCTTATTTGATTTTCTGGTTTTCTCTCTTCGTATGACAGGACCACTAAGCTACCTTGGAATCAGATTTACATTTCAGCCCGAGACACTTCCTACCCCATAGAGGAGACACCTAGCAAGTTGTGTCAGTTTCAAATTCAAGTTGTTAACCAGCTGAAGTTGTACATGTGAAAAATCAAGCCAATTACTTTGTAGTCAAATCAGCAGATTTCCCAGTGACTTCTTTTTTGCTTTATAATCCAAACACACTTCTGATCAGTGTTAAGCTACGCGTGGAAACCTGGTTTAATTTCCACCGAAGTGGCACTTCCCTCCACGCTATTGTTACTCCTGAAGGGAGCAGTGACAGGCCAGGAGTGGTCCTACACATCTTCCATTGCTCTGCTTAACCCAGAACAGTTATAAACTTCCAAATGCTCATCAACCTGATAGTTGACATGATCCTGTGGTGAAAGTTCCCTGTTTTAAAATTAGTCTAGAAATAGAATAGTGTTTAATGCAAATAGTATCCAAATAATAAGTTCCTCCTTTGTATACTTAAATAATTTGATGTCTTTATTTTGTCAATTCAACTAAGATCAGAAGTGCACATTTACATGAATCTTTGCTAGTTAGTATGTAATTGTTTTGAATATTTCAAGTGTGATAGCCACAAAAGCCACATGTGTAAAAATCTTTTTAGATTTCTTTAAGATTTGCTGGCAGATAACCTTAAATTATTGCTTAATAATTTACTGCAGTCAGGGAAATGGTATTAAAGCATTATTTGGAATCTTTGCAAAAGATCTTAATACTTCAAACACTTCTGACTATATGTAATCTATTTAAATGAAATTGAGTTCTCTGAAACAACTTTTATGTGGTTTGATTATTTGAAATTAGGATGTGCTAAGCTTAGTTAGTACACTGCATATGAATAACTTAAACATTGCAGACTGAGGGAGTATAATCAACGAACACATAAACTTCACACTTGTGTTCTTCAGTAAAAATAGCAATTTTTCAACTATCCTCTAAATTCAAATATACCAGGTCAATGCTCTGTGAGAAGTTAGCTATATCATATGCACATGCATAATTTTACAAATTAAAGGCCCATTCATGAATATGTATGAGCATATATATTATCCTCAATATTTGCTATACACTGGTAATTGATATGCTAAAATAGCTTTCACTGTAATAATTATTTTTCTACTATTTTGACAGAAAATATGGTTCTTTTTATTTTTTTTAAATAACATAAAGTTTATTAGGAGCCAGATGAGTTTCAAATACTTCAGTAAATTTTACCTCTAAAAGGTGGACACCTTGGGTCTATAACTGCATGAATTTATGGAAAGACAAAAAGAACTGTCAGTTTTGAATAGATAGATCAAGAACAGAGGTATGTGTATGATAACACGCATCCTGAGTATGGCCAGTATCACTTCTCCTGGAAAACCCTCATAAAGAGCAATGTAGTCTCCGTATCTCAAACACCGTTATTTCCTCTGCAAAAGTTATATGAGAGCCATCCTTATTTCATTAATCTCATTCCATCCTAATTTAACATTTTTTGGTTCAGTTTTGGCTCTGGATTAATTCTGGCTACCACTGCTTTGCTTTATGACTAAGATGGTACTGATTATACTCAAAAGTGATTTTACTTAAATGTATTTGAGGTTTTATATGGATTATTGATCAACAACAATGGTCGTTTAACCATGGAATCCAGTGAGCTATGGATTTGCAATTCTCCTCTGCTTTTGTGAATGTATGTTGATGTCCTGCTTTGTGTTTGGATCAGTGTATAAACATAGTCAACACAATTGACCTAATATAATCCTTGGCTATTATCTGTTCCCAGGTTTCCACACATAGGTACAGAGGGGGTATTTAAATAAACAATGAGTAGGTTGTGGGTGTATGTACCCTTGTGAACACACTTTGTCACTGATCTATACAAGCTACCTCTTGTTCAGTCCATTTTTTCCCTCTCCTTTCTGAATACCTTCCTACCTCCTCTGGTAATTATTCTAAAATGCTACTGTCCAACATTCTCTTGCTACATGTAATTTTAACTTATTTGTATGCACGCATTTATAACTTAAATATGTATTATTTTGCTATAGATCTTCTCTTTACTGTCTCCTCCTTTATGTGCATGTGGTTTTTAATACTTCACCATTTTATTTTGCAAATCTCTAAATTTTCCCCACATAAAACCTATTAATAATAGTATTTAAGTCATTAAAAATCCTGTTATACTTCAAAATCATTGCTGAAAAATTGGACTATTTATTGCCTCTTGATTTCTGCTACTGCATAAGACAGCTAGGTATGTATATTGGCTGGTTTTGTGTCAACTCAACACAAGCTGGAGTAGTTATCACAGAGAAAAGAGCTTCAGTTGAGAAAAATGCCTCCATGAGATCCAGATGTAAGTCATTTTCTCAATTAGTGAATAAGTGGAGAGGGACCCTTGTGGGTGGAACCATCCCTTGGCTGGTAGTTTTGAGTTCCCTTCAAAAGCAGGCTGAGTAAGCCAGGGGAAGAAAGCCAGTAAGTAACATCCCTCCATGCCCTCTGCATCAGTTCCTGCTTCCTGACCTGCTTGAGTTCCAGTCTTGACTTCCTTTAGTGATGAACAGCAATGTGGAAGAGTATGTCAAATAAACCCTTTCCTCCCCAACTTGCTTCTTTGTCATGATGTTTGTGCAGGAATAGGAAACCTCACTAAGACAGTATGCTACTTAGAAAGTTCTTAACTGCAGATATAAAGTACCACAAATTGAAAGATTTCTAGTGTTTTGATTCAGTTAGGCTTGAAAACTAAAAGATTATGGTCTTATATTCTGTATATCTCAATCTCTGTCTTTTAGTTTGTAGTCTTCTAAACATGCAAATCACCTTACTTTCTTGATGATAATCAATTTTAACTGCAGCTGGTTATTTCTTTAGTAACAGACTCATTGGAACCTTGTAGGGGATCTGATGTTAATCTATGATTTATCTTACTTCAGTTTATTTGCCCTTTCCCCAATCAACACTATGGGAAACACAAACATAAGATACAACATAGAGTATAAGAAGTTTTCTTTTTAAAACCTTTTTCTTAGGAAGGAACGTGAAAGAGCAGAGAGAATGATCAATTGAAAAAATATAATAAACTATGTATTGATTAACAATTATCTTAGTGAACAAATGGCACTCAAACTGCTGTGAACTTTTTGTAGAACTATGTACATACTCCACAAAATTTTCTTTTAAATCATCTAGACCATAACTCATGCAGCTAAAATTAACTCTCTCCTGCCTATACAGTCAGTCCATGTCTCTTATGCTAGATACATGGCTAATTAACTCTGAGGAAGCCTGAAAGCTACTGTCTATTCACTTGAAGATGGATGTTTTATATTTGCCAAGTAGCACTGAACAACTTTTACTGATATGCAGTGATTAAGGAAAATGACAAGTCTATACCTCTCAAGTGGCCAGGGCCTGTTCAGTCTTTTTCTTTTCCCCTCCTTTGTTCTTTTTCTTTCTCTAGCTTGAGAAAAGTTATGGTACCTGACCTATGGAAAAATAGAATATGAGCATGATATGGTCATGTGTCATCAATGTGTTCATGACTTGGTGGGGAGGGCACATCATTTAAATATGAAATGATAATGAAGAGATATGCAAATATTAGAACTGACAGTATTTTGTCTTCCCTTAGTGAAGTCAGAGATGGCTTTTACAAAAGAAGCACTTTTTTTCGAAGATATGTTTTAAATGATGTTTACAAAAAGTCGATTAAAAAACAGAAGTTGGTTCATTATCATGAACTTATTTTTCTTCCATAAGTTACCAAAAGTAAGTCATTTCTTTATTATTCTTATTCTTTATTTACCTTACCATTGATAGTCAATGTAATTAACTTTGTTTTATTTGAGTGACAATTTGATTAATGTTTGGCTTTCACAGTAGATTAGAAACAGAGATTATATCTGTTTTCACCTATCATTATGGAATGCCAATCCCTCACCAAGTATCTAGTACAGAGATGAATAAATAAATAAAAGATGGAGCAAAAGAGTCTCCAAAGTTAAGGCAAATTCAAAACTCTCACTGTAGGTTTGTTACAAATTGATTCCTGATTTAGGGAGGTAGTTTTCCCATTATGAACCTCAGTTTCTAATGTTAGTCATTAGACACAATGACCTACAAAGGACATTTAAGTTTTGTCTCCTTGTATAATCCCATATACTGTATATGTAGCTTTGGTTCACATGTTTATATAACTCAACGTTTAATTTATATCTACATCTTCAAATCTTTGCCTCTTTTACACTATTCACATATTATATGTCTATATATTTCTAGTCTAGAAATACAAAACTCTGTTCATCATCAATGAACATCAGATGCAGCCACAATTCCACATAGAATATTTCACATCCCATGACCAAAGCATCCGTCAAATGGACAGGTGATGAGAATACATTTATATAGAGCATATCTTCTTGTTTCAAATACAATTTTGAAAGCGTCATGTGACAGTACTATTCTAATACAAATAAAATGATTTCAAAATGGAAATGTAGTGTTTTGACCATCCTCCATTATTTGGAAAAGCAACACAGCCTCAAGTATGCCACATAATTCCACACATCCTGTGAAATATATGAGATAAAATCAAAGAAATTTCAATGAAGTCATGCTAAATTCAAAACTCTTATGTTTACAAACGCATGGTGGGTTATTTGAAATTGTAGAAAATGCCCTAAACTATGGTCTTAAAAGATACTACTTCATGAAATTTGGTATCTAAATATCTCATTCCATATTCATTGTCATCTTGAGAAAAGAAAACATATCTATTTGCCTACTCATGTTCAAATGAACACACAACTCTTTTGACTATGCTTCACCATAAAAGAATAAATATGCTCTGACAAAAACTATCAGAAAGCAACACGTTTTCCTTAAACTTTCTGAGTTGTCAGCAGAACGGAAAGCCCCATGCTGAAAATTATGTCAGCCTTTCTCCCCAGAAATCACACCATAAAATTTTAACTCTGCATCATTTCAAATTCATCTGAGAAAAAGAGAGATAAAGTGTGCTTAAATCAAAGAGATTTATGTATTCCAATAAAGCTGCAAGATTTTGTTTTGATAGCAATAATGTAAAAGCCAACAAATTAAATGCTCTTGAGGAATGATTACGGCTACAGGAGTTATTTTGCTTTTATCAGGACTGAATAGCTGTGTAACTTGCCCCTTAAAGTTGTACAGTTTGAGACGCTATTGAAAAGTAGGCTTATGAGAAATGGAGTTGAACGGAGAATGAAGTATAATTTTATTTTAATTTGATTTCTGTTAGTAAGCCTCACTTTATAAATTGACTTCCAGTAATTTATTATCCACCAACTACGAAACAAAGTATCCTGTCACTAGGGAAATCAGTTATACTTACCCTAAAGAACACTGTCATTGGAAGGGATGACACTCACAGTACCCAGTGTCTGTGATAAGTAAATTTGAAATTGCCTGTGACCTTGGAGACTATCCCTGCATCTTTCACTCCCTGCTGCCAAAGGGCCCTTTGCAGCACTTGGCATTAACTAAAGAGGCACAGAAGCAGAATAGACTGATCAAGCAATCTGGAAGCCAGTCAAGATAAAGTAGATGCTTAATTTATACACCCAGCATTGGAGACAGACTAATTACACAAAGACAGTTTGATAAAGTAATATAAGATTCTGCACATATTAGCTAGAGCTTGCTTCCATGAAATTATTGCTGATAGATATGCTCTGGGCTTTGAGATTATGTATGCACAATTGTGCAATGGCCACTGCAGAGTGCTTTCTTGTAGGTATTAAAACGGGAAACTACCTGCCAATCTTTCCTAATTTTATGCTTTGCACTGCAGTGCAATTCTTTCTTGTGCTTTGGGCCTATTATTTTTAACACTCACTGAGGTGGACATAAAACAGTAATGTCAGAAAATACTGCAAAAGTGGCTGAAAAGGAACACAAGCTGTCTACATTGATAGACTCAATCATAGGAATATTAGAAGTAAAGTATATTTTGAAACTAAGAAATGTAGGTCCTAAAACCTTGTTTTACTCTAGGTAGCAGAAACTAATACTAATTAAAGGAAACTGAATGGATCAAAAGAGGGCTGAAATACATTGATGGAGAAGAAGCCGTGCTGATGTGATATTGCAAACAAATAGGATGAAAGACAGACTAATTAATTCCTTGACATTTTTATTTATATGTATCTCACAGGCAGTCGGTACTTTCTGTTCTTGGAATGGCTTTAAACACTACAATGGACATGTGAAGTTAACTCTATTGCACAAGACGAGACTAAGAACTGACTAAACTTTGTAAAAATTCTGATCTGAAGAACATACCAGTTTCAAGTAAAGAGTATGAGACTTGTGATTGTTTGGAAGGCAGAATACTTTTAGGTCATTGAAAAAAATGGGGATCAAAGTAATACCAGGGCATGGCATGTCCTCATAAGTAAAGATGGAACCTTGTTTAGGACTTCTTATCACCATATTGTACCCAGTAATACTCATGGCACACACATAAATCATCTTCACTTAGAACAAAAACAATGTGCCTGGAGAGATGTGGTTGTGAACATCTGTTACTCTTTCAGTGGACCACTATTTGGTTCCAACCACTGACATAGTAACTCACAAACATCTGTGAACCCCTATATCAGAGGATGTGATGCCTCACCAAATTAAGCATGATATTCAGCTAATCAAGACATGAATGTATTTCTTTGTTTAGCATCTTTCACTTTTGGCACAATGGTTACACTAAGTGAATGTTGGGGCTATGATCATGAACATCTGGGGCCTTCTGCACCTCTGCTACAAGGTGAACTTTCAAGACCACACAGTACTATGCTTACTTCCAAGTTATGTCAGGAGCATTGTTGAGAGATACTTATTCAAGTGTTTTAACTCTGACCTAGTGATGTTTTCACTTTAAAGCTTATATAAAACTCATTTTTTGCTTATTAACTGATAATGCATATGTCATTGGACTTAAGGGTAATTATAGAGTCAGCATAAATAGAAAACAATTAACATTAAACAAATTCTGGCTGCTTCAGGCTTCTTAATGGACTACAACATTTCTTTTAATATGATGAATGGATAATACTAAAAAAATAAAATAAGAAGTAATTCTTCATTACTTAAAAAATTATCTGCTCTACTTACCAGGTAAAAATGGAATCAGTGATTTTCTTTCTTTGTATTTTTGTATGTGTTTCTTTCCTTAGCCCAGTTAATATTGTCTCTTAAATTTGTGTTCAAATCATTGTCTATGTCTCTTTAAACCTCCTGTAAGACACCTGATATCCTATTTCTTATCCATGTATTCACAAAAGGTATTGGGAAGACCCCGATACAACAATTCTTAGACTTTCAATTATCAGACCTCCTTAAAATGTCAGTTTTTCTTCAAAATCAATTTTAATATTCCTGTCCTCAATGATTAAGCTAACCTTGTTGTTTCTACAAGTTGAATATCTAGCCCAATCACAGAAATATGAGTTATTTCTCTTGCCCAAGAAGGTAGGATGATTAAATAGTATTTTGCCTTAGTTGACATTTAACATTTTCTTGCTTTTCTGTAGTTGTGGTGCCTCTTCCTGTTTAGGGTTGTAATTACAATTTACTGTATTTCATCTAATATTTTCACACAGGTCCTGGGGACAATCCGAGGTCCTCCTACTTGCAAAGTAAGCACTTCACCAACACAGCTAGCTCTCGATTCCAAAAGAAATAATTGAATGGACTATTTCCATAAAACTTTTAATAAATCCATCTATTCATTCAAAGTTCATTTTAATGCCCATTATGAGCCACATATTACCCTAAAGAAAGTCTATATATTCATTCTCATTCATGAAGAGCTTTTGACTGAGATTATCGGCTTTAATATTAACAGTGATTCAATAAAAAGTGAATTAGTTTCTATTTCAATTCAAAGAATGGGCTATTCTAGAAGCATAGATTCTCACATCATTTTGTAATTAAATAATGGATAAGATGTAAACGTCCTATAAATGTTATGCCATGTTTAGATTTCTTCTAATATTCTACATTGCTATTGCTGCAGTTGTATTTTACTAACTTGCTTTATTTTTTCTTTCCACATGATCAGGAAATACACAGCTCAATATATGCTGCTCTCAGAATTTAGCCCCTATAATAGTTAAAGCCACCTCCATAGACTTTGCCAGCACTGGGATATATTCTATTTCAGAAAGATGAGTTAACACAGAGAAAATCAATTTGTTAGGTGTTCAGTGGTCCTGAGAAAATCAACTGCTTTTTTTCTCCCTTTGTCTTACATATAGTGACTTCAGGTTTTCTGTGCAATGAAGCAGAGATTGTCATGTTCCTTTCAAAATGGTGCTATTTAACACTCATACTAGAGCTTTAATCAGAAACAAGGGATGAGAGAGTGTGACGTTTGAAAAGGTTTTTGAGTAACTTTTTTTTTTTTAATTCTTAAAATGTGAATGATAGTGAAAGGGTCATGGCTATGAGATTAGTAAATGATTTGATTCAAGCCCATGTCTTTTTCTCTCTTAGCCACACCCCTCCCTCTGTCTATTATGAATCCTCTGTGTTACTATTAGTCCATTACAGATGAAGGTGATCTCTTCACCTCTGAAGTCCAAGTATCAGGCATAGCACAGGTAGCTAATCGGTGCTATGTTTCTGTGGATGAACTCTTCATTCAAGTTCCAAGCATTACCTGGGCCTTATAGTTTCCCCATTTTATAGCACAGGGCTTTTCAACTAGACTAATCAAGCATAGCAGCCTAGTCAACCTGTGAGACTGATATTAAAAGCTTCTCTCTCAGAATCCCATCCATGTGAGGGCAGTTTGTGGAGGAACTTAGTAAGAGGAGGACCAGGTGGAGGGACAGCAATTGTGATGTAAAAATTTTGTGAATAATTCATGTGAAAAAGTATATGTTCAACTATATAAACCATGTATGCAGTGACAGAAAAAATTCTTTTTATGGTAATCAAATGAAAACTTCAAATGACATTTTATCAACATCATCAGTATTATAAGTATAGATTTCTCTTACCATGAAAATAATAAAATTATGTATTAAATACTTATCAAACCCGTAGTCATCACCTAACTTATAAAGCACAATTTGATCTTATTCAACTCTGCTGTCTTTAACTTGGAATAATGATGTGTTGCAAATGCTCCTAAAAACCCCTTAGCTCTTAGAATATTTGCAATTTACTATGTGGATCAAGTAATTTTAGAACATTCTAACAACTTTGAGATGTTAAAGCATATGCCTGAAAAAATTAATATCACCTCTCTGGTTAACTGTATATTTTTCTCACAGAATGATATACACCCCATAGTCTAGATAAAAAAAAAAACATTTTGAAATAGAAATAATTAACTCTAATATAATCAGGATTAACAACAATTTTAATTATAGCTCAGACAATGAAACAATCTGAATCTCCACAGGGGAAAAGGATAACGTGAAAAGGATTTTATGAGCCATTTAATTTGTTAAAGCATTTATTTGTATGTCTCTTATTAACTCTGCATTCAAACAATGAAGAACACAAAGGCATTAGGAAATTTGATCAAATATATACATATATTCATATATATCAGTATAGATGTATATATGCATTTTATATGTGCTTTTTGTCCCATATGTATGTGTATGTGTATATGTGTGTGTATGTGTGCATTTGTATGTTTATGTGTATATCTATATCTATGTCTATCTATTTATCTATGTCTATATTTGTATCTATATATGTATATATTATAATTTGACTTTTCTCCCAAATGAGACCTTTCAATGACTATTTTCATTTCAGAAATATCTTTAAACAATGAAGCCAAGTCATATTGTCCCATATATCTCATAATTTCAAACAAGGCCTTACACCACGTCTCAATCGCCTTCTACTATCCATTCACACAAAAAATCCCATCACATTCATTTTGGAGATCCAACCTCACCCAATACTTCATTTTCTTCAGCTTGAAGTAAGATATGCCTTTTTTCCAGATTTGTTACTGTGGTGCACACATTTTAGACATGAAAAACATAGTCGTTACACAGATATGCTTGAAAGACATTTTATTTTCTGCTGCTCGTCAAGTCATCTATTTTCCACACATGATGAAGGTGTTAAAAATTCAACATCCTTAGTCATCAGAGAAAGGAAAATCAAAACAACCTGAAATTCCACCTCACACCAGCCAGAACGGCTAAGATCAAAACTCAGGTGACAGCAGATGCTGGCGAGGATGTGGAGAAAGAGAAACACTCCTCCACTGCTGGGATTGCAAGCTGGTGCAACCACTCTGGAAATCAGTTTGGCGGACCATCAGAAAAATGGACATAATACTACCTGAGGACCCAGCTATACCACTCCTGGGCATATATCCAGAAGATGCTCCAGCATGTAATAAAGACACGTGTTCCACTATGTTCATAGCAGCCATATTCTTAATGACCAGAAGCTGGAAACGACCCAGATGTCCCTCAACAGGGGAATGGATACAGAAAATGTGGTATATTTACACAATGGAATACTACTCAGCTATTAAAAACAATGACTTCATGAAATTCACAGGCAAATGAATGGACCTTGAAAATATCATCCTGAGTGAGGTAACTCAGTCACAAAAGAACAAACAGGGTATGTACTCACTGATAAGTGGATTTTAGCCCAAAAGTTCTGAATATCCAAGATTGACTTCACAGCAACCGTAGGGCTGAGCGTGAGGTCCCAGATGGAGGAGTTGGAGAAGGGACTGAAGGAATGGAGGGAGTTTGCAGCCCCATGGAGGGAGCAAGAGTGTCAGCTGGCCTGACTTCCAGATGCTCCCGGAGACTGGATCACCAACCAAAAAATACACATGGACGAATCCATGGTTCGGGCCACATAGGCAGCAGAGGAGGGTCTTTTTAGCCATCAGGAAGAGGAGAGGTCCTTGAGCCTGAGTGTGTTAGATGCCCAGTATAGAGAATGTCAGGGAGGGAAGATGGGAGTAGGTAGGTGGGGGAATACCCTCATAGAGGCAGGGAAGGTGGGAAGGGATAGGGGGGTTTCCAAAGGGGAGACCTGGAAAGGGAGAAACATTTGAAATGTAAATAAAGTATCAAAATAAAAATACAACTTTAAAAGAACTTCTGAGAGGAGTCCCTTAGTTCTCAGTAACTAGAGAAAAACGTATGCTATGTCTCTCTGTATATTTATTTCTGTCTCCATGTGACAATCAAGAGTTCAGAAGCAGCCTAGAGTTTCACCAGGCTCTTCCAAAAGAAGGATTAGCCATGTGACATCTCTGCTGCCTCAGTACTTACTTACACAGGGCACCCAAGCCATTGCTTTTGGTGTTACAAACTTCGGTACAAATCAAATCAAGCTAAAACTTATTTATTTATTTATTTACTCATTTATTTATTTCTAACATGTATCTCAATGGCTGTTCACAGGCCTTATGTAAGAAAACCAGAACCTGAGAGGCAGATACATGGTACTTTGGCTTTTTGAAAGGCAAGCTTTTCTATGTCTGTTTAAGGAAAGGAACTTCTTTTGCTACTGAAATAGTAGTGAATTGGGCACTGTCCCTGAATCTGATGATCCTGTTCCCCTAACTGTGCTTCCTTGTATATTCTCAGTGGTTGATGGTGTGCTTAGTCCTGCAGTGACTTGATGTACCAGGGTGACATGATATTAAGGGTAGAGGTTGTGGAGAGGTTACATAATGGTGGGGAGCTGTTTGAAAGGGAGCACTGGGAAGAAAGGATGGGATGATATTGTGATGTAAATTGTATTAATTAATTAATTAAAAAAACATGAATGTTTGATCAAATACCAGCTTTATCTAAGATAATTCTTAAATGCCATCTCTTATGCATTGCTGCTTAAGGTGGCAATATTCATCTATCATTGAAAAATACTGTGTCAGGTGGAGAAACATAAGAACAAGCTTGCTAAATTGACTACTATAGTGTGGACATCAGAGGGCTCTGCAGATGGAGCTAAATTTATTGCTCAGTGCTGACTTTAATAGTAGCATTAATTTGATGTCTACTGGAAGAAGACACTAAGATGAGAATTTATATGAAAAGCACCCAAGTAAAGGCCAAGAAGAAAGTGTGAGAGTCACAGAAGTATAAATAAACAAATGATGCACCTATAAAAACTGTAGAGTTCAAAAAATGAAGTACAGTCTCATTGAGAAAACGTTGGGAGAAAAATAATTAAAATATATTTATTGGTAAATATGGGTAGAGAGGCAAGGATAATTGTGCCACCCTGCACATGTGGAGGTCAGAAGACAATTAAAAATGTCTATTCTCTTTTTTCGATATGTGGGTGCCAAGGACTGAACTCGGGTAGTCAGATTTGATGGCAAACACCTTTATTTCACTTTCCCTGGGAGAAAAATCTAAAGTATGGAGTGGTTCTATTACAGAGGAAAAATGCAGGCATTGTCTGGACCCATTCCTTCAAGCAAGTGTGAGATAAACCTTGAGACAATTAACACTCTAATCTAGTCCAAGAAACAGAGGAAAAAAATCAAAACCAAGTAAGAATTTGCAATGGAAGTCAATTGACATTGAAACTCAAACGACATTGGATTATTAGATAGGTGTGTGAGAGCTAATTTTGATGAAATAAATAGGGGACAAAGCTTAACCTCTCTCTTTTTGAATGAGGGTAGCAATAAATGTTTCACTTTATACTTTCTGAAGGTCAGGTGGAACAGCATAAGTCAAATATTTCACATAATACCTAATTCTAGTGGGAATTCAGTGGAAAGCATGCTTCCATTCCCATGTATGACATAGTTGAAAATGAATTTAAATATGTACAATAAAACCTCTATGAAAGACTCGTGGCCATCAATTCTGTTGGTTATGTGAAACAGAGTCTTGAAATTTAGTATTTGTGATACTTTTATGTAGAGAAATAATTGCTGCAATTGGGGGGAAGAGGGAACTTTTGGGTAAATGATGAGTCCAGATTTAAGTCTTGATGAGTATTAACTCTTGGGAAGACAAAACTTTGAAAGAATAAGTAAATACATAAATTATGTGCATCCGTATCCTGCCAAATAATTTTAGGATCCCCAAAAGAGATGAGAAAGTAATATAGTGCCTCCTGGGGACTCTAGTCAGGTAGGCATTGAACAAGCTGTTCAGTTTATTTGGCAAAAGATCAAAAGAAGAAGAAAGGTGTCTGACATGAGGGCATCTTTAACAGATCTCCAGGACACCTACATTCAGGAACTCACCATGAAAAATTATATGTGTTTCGTATATATACAAGAGTTTATGTGCCTGTAATTTCTACAGTTGAATTTTATGCAAAAGTAAAATCCTTCTTTATGAAAATAGGGGTGATATAATATAGTATTCATATTTCTGTCAAAGAAAAGAAGTAAAATGAACAGATGAAAGATACTCTATTATAAAATAGATCAGAAGTAGACAAAATATTTTATTGCTAAATTTTTTAAATTAAATGTTTTTTTAAGACTCCTCCAGATCCAAAGCAAATGTTTTGCTCCTTCTGTTGAGAACCAATCAGCATTCTATAGTATTCATTGCATCTTGTATTACAAATAAGTTATTTGGTAGAGTTAAGAGATTTTGTCTAGTACAATGTATGGCAAGTAACCTAGTTTGTGAATGTGAACAACACTGATCAAACACTATCTAGTGACAAAACTTTCTAGATTACATGCAAAAATTATGAGAAACCTATACATCTACTTATTTACAATAATTTTTTTTTGCATATGGCCTCTGTTTAAAAACCACAGAAAACATTTGTACAGGTCTAAACTATGTTACATTAATTATTTTACTGTGGAGTTCTTATACACAATTAAGCATAAAACACATTCTAATTGAAAAATATTGCTTCAAATATTTACTGGAAAACATTATACATTCTTGGTTATAAATAAAATAATTTTTAGGTGAAATGAGTGGAAACAATAGGGCACATGGAGAAATCAAGACTTCAGAGTCACAGCTGTTGCATTTGAAACTTAATTTTGCTATCTTGGACATTCAAGACATTTAACTGCTATAATATGAATAAATTCTAGAATCATTGATAAGGGTGATTTCAAGGCACGATTTTAAAATCTTCATTACTTCACAAGCAATATATATGTGAGACCAATTATATGCCCAAGATATATCTCCTAATCCATAGTACTGTGTTGATCTTTGAAAACATAAGTAAAGAAAGAGGAAAGTCCAGAGAGTTTCTTTTTTATAAATACAGACTTGGACAGACGCTGCCTGACACTGTCAGAACAAAGGAAAGAGCTAAGTCTATTACAACTCTCTGAAAAACAGCATGATTTGCTTCTTCATGCCTCAGGCATGTCTATATTGGATGTACTTCACAATGTAGACATGGTTGAAACTGAGGTGTATTAGATTAAATATTTGGTTATAAAAGAAAAAAAAAAACCAAAGCACAGAACTTCTTAACATGATGTCTATTGCTTCCATTATGTAAGGCTGAAGTGAATTATAACATATAAAATGCCTTAGAATCAAAATTATCTCATGTTCTAATCAAGAGAAGACCTAAGAAAGAGGAACTGCCAAGTCTAGGTGAATTTTCTGCTGTGAAAGTCCACAACATGTATAGCTGACTCTGAGTTAGTGACACTGGGCAGTTTGTCATTGGAAATCAATCTTACCTGGAGACTAGGAAAAGGGGTTTGTGTTATAATAGCTGAGTAGTGGGTGCTTATCCATAGTAACTGTAAACCTCTTTTGCCCAATTACCTTTATTTTACTTCCTTCAAAACTTTATTCTCCAGGTGGCCATCTTCTCAGGTAATTGTCCCTGAAACAAGTAATTAAATACATCTAGCAGTAGACAGTAAATATACTCAAGCTGTACCACCTTGCAGAGTGCTCCTATTCAGCCAAGCAGTGGTGGGCTAATGGAAACACTTGAATACTAAGTGGTGTTACTTCAGCTATAGTAATTACCATGTTTGACAACCAGAATTAATAAATAATCAAAGCAAGTTCAACTTCAATTATCATTACAAATGTTTGTATTTAGTTTGAAAAAAACAATTGACATCTAATTAGTGTGTTTGGATCTGCTTGTGTTTAGACATTAATCAGATATCTTTAAACATTACAGGAGTTATTTATTTAGGATAAGCATATGCATAAACATACTTTAATGGCACATCATACACTTTTATAATATTTGTAAGAATTGTGGCCTTGGAATCTGATCATTCATTTGTTCTCTATCATACATTGAACTCTTTATTGAGATAATGTTTTTACATCATTTCTTCCTTCCCTTTATTACCTCCAAAGCCTGTCATGTACACCTCATTTCTCTCTTTGAAATTCATGGTATCTTTTTCATTGACTGTTGTGGTATGCATATATGTATACACATATAGTCTCCTGAATATATGCTATTTAGTCTTTACAATGTTACTTCTATGTATGTTTTCAGGGCTGATCATGTTTTATTGGAGAATGAGTCGATGTGCTTTTCTCTGGGGAAGACTATTTCAATTGCTCTTAGCATTCATTAGTTTCCTGTAGTTCTTTGCCTAGTGGTAAGGCTTTGGCTTTGTCCCCTGTCCCCTTTGCATGTCTATTGTTGTCCATGTTCAGTTCATGTTTATGCAGTCATGTTGGTGATACTATGTATGTATCTTCTGACATTATTGGGAGTTACATCCTCATTACAAGCTTCCTAATCCTCTGGCTCTTACAATTCTCTCACCTCTTCCACAATAGTCCCTCAGCATTAGGTGAAGAAGTTCATATGAAGGCATATCTGTAAGCACTAGGCACCATAACATTGCCTTTTGATTGACTGTAGTTTTCTGTAATGAAGAAAGCCTGTTTCAAAGAGATGTTTCTTGAATGAGTTTAGCCTTTTTTTGCCAAAGAATTCCTGCCTGTTTTATATTACTTATATTAAAATGCTAAATTGAAGAGCTTCATGGGTTTTTACTAAGCAAAATCTGTCCCAGAAGCTTCAGTTATTTTATTAGTTCTTATCACTTTGTATAATGGTATATGTTTATATGTTAACAATTTTCTATAGATTATATGTGCTTAAACTCAATTCTAAAGTATTATTTTTTAATTTTGAAATGTCCAGTTTATTATATGATTCTCCAGATAATAGTATCAACAAAGTCTATGAAAGCAAATTGATTATTTCCACATTATTAGTTACTAAACTGGCCCCCTTGAAGCATATATTAACCCATGCAAAATGTTCTAATTTGATATTAGAAAATATTTCATAAGAAATGTGACTTAGAGGAAAGATTTCAACACAGTGATATTAGGCATATCACCTATATGACAGGGCAGGCTCCATACTCAGAAGTGGTTGTATAACATAAACCAAACGCCATGCTTCTTCCTCTCTCTCTCCTTCTCCCCCTCCCTCTCTTGCTCCTTCTTGTTCTTCTTCTGTGTAAGTGAGTGCGTGTGTGTTCCTTTTGGCTATGTACTTGCACAAAGAAAAAGAAAACGGATCCGTATGGATAAGAATGTGGAGGAATCTTGGAGAAGTTTGAAGAGTAGAAAGAATTTGATAAAATTTTATTACATGAAATTCTCAAAGAATAAATTTAAATTTAAAAATAAAGAAGCCTGGATTAGCCTCCTCTATCCAGCAGAAATTAATTTTGTAATATATGTAATGTAAGCATAGATCCTCATCTTTATGGAAAGAATTGCACTGAACACTACACACAGTAGAAAGGAACACGTCATTAAATAAATAAATAAAATGATACTTAATGTAGTCTGTAGCATGATGTGATCAGGTCTAGTGTGAAAATTTCTTTTATTTCTCTATACATAAAAACACGAGAACTGCTAGCAAACAGGTTGCAAATACAGAAAATCTACCTCCTTCTTAAGCACTGGTTTCAAAACCCTAGTACTTACTCTGCTTTTGCTAGAAAGAAACAGAGATCTGCTATTTCCATTTAGATTCTTCCAGTAATGTGGCTCAGGGGAGCAATTGCACTGACTCAGCACAAGTTGCTTGGTTGTGTTTACATGTGACTTGAAGTGGCTTGAGTTTCAGTATCTCTGTCCTGCTCTCTGTCCCATGGGCATGGTGTGTTCCCTGACTCAGAGCCATCGATATTTGGAAGGAGGTAAAAATAGCCTGGCACACAGTCTTTTTTTCTTTCAAATGCAACAAAGTACAGCTGAACCAGTTTCTGAAATTAGAAAGCAACCAAGTGCAAATGCTGATAATTCTATGGCTGCACAGGTCAAGGACATGTCAGAGACTAAAAGAACACTGTGTAACGGAGTTTCCTTGAATGCTGCAAAGAATGAATGTTGAACCAGAAGACACGCTGCATGCTTAAGCTACATGGAATGAAAGGAAATACAGAATCTCACATGTCAATGCCTTCTGGTTGATTGAATTGCTTTGTATATATTTGTTCAGTTGCAAATTTTAAGATCTCTCTTTACGATGCCAAGTTTCCAATGGTCATGCATTCATTTATCATGGTTTCACTTTGAGGCTAGATTGAGTCTGGTGATTTAGTTATATTAAACAAGGCACTGAAAATAATGTCTAGGACTACGGAAACTCTATGGTAAAATATTCTGATTCCATATCTTCTACTTTATTGCTATTTCATTTAGATAGAAAGCCACTGATATATTCTGAGATGTCGCTACATGTGCCAATGAAACGGGAGAAGTGTTCATCCAACAAACAAAGAAATGTCACTTTTGAGTCCAACAGCGTGAAGAGAACTTTTGCTGATCAGAAAAAAAAAAAAAAGAAGTAATTTTAAAACAGAAGGAGAGAATGTCAAAATTTGTGATGTGTAACAAAAGAACAAAAGATTAGAGAAATGTGTTAATATTAAATTATAGTTTTCAAAAATACACTTAATCAATAACTGAGGTTGAATGTGAACCTGAAAGATTATCTCTAAATGAAGAACTATGGGCAATTAATGAGAAAATTGCCCTTTTTAATATGAGCCCACTTACTGATTTTCAAATAAAAAGTGGTAATCACTAAACCATATCTACACAAACATAAATTGAATTTAGTAGATTGTATTTGTATATTTTTGTATAGACATTATGGGTGTGTGTATAACAATAATGAGAAAAGAGAAGCATCAGCATCAACACGAGTGTTGAGGAGTGACGAAAGGTCTCAAAGAAAAAGAAGAGGAGGTAAAGTCATATAATAATTTTTAAATTAAAACAGTTCATAAAATAAATAAAAGAAAAATAGTTCAAAGTAATAAAAATAAAACTAATGGAGAAAAAGCAATTAAATATTGGAAAATGAAGAAAAATTAGCAAAAATAAAAGTTGATTTTGAAAGACAAGTTGATAAACTTTGATCTGAACTGATAAAAGATACAAAGAAGAACACAATACAATCACAGAAAGAAAGATACAATCTTGCATACTACATAAGTGGTAAAGAGTTGAAAAGATTAGTTCGTGGAAACTACAAATGACCAAAACTCACTTCCATTATGTTCATAGCAGCCTTATTTATAATAGCCAGAATTTGGAAAGAACCCAGATGTCCTTCAACAGAGGAATGGATACAGAAAATGTGGAACACTTACACAATGGAGTACTACTCAGCTATTAAAACATGACTTCATGAAATCCTCAGGCAAATGGCTGGAACTAGAAAATATCATGTTGAGTGAGATAACCCAGTCACAAAAGAAAACACATGGCATGCACTCACTAATGAATGGATATTATCCCAAAAGCTCAGAATACCCAAGATACAATTCACAGACCACATAAATCTCAAGTAGAAGGAAGAACAAAGTGTGGGTGCTTCAGTCATTCTTACAAGGGGGAATAAAATACTCATGGGAGGAAATACAAAGACAAAGTGAGGAGAAGAGTCTGAAGGAAAGAAAGGCCATCCAGAGAATGCCCCACTTGGGGATTCATATACAGTCACCAAACCCAGACATTATAGCAGATGCCAATAAGTGCTTGCTGACAGGAGCCTGATACAGCTGTCTCCAGAGAGGGTCTCCCAGAACCTGACAAATACAGAGGTGGATGCTGGCAGCCAACTATTGGACTAATCAGAGGGTCCCCAATGGAGGAGTTAGAGAAAGGACTGAAGGAGGAGAAGGGGTTTGAAAACCCATAGGATGAACAACAATATCAACCAACCAGACGACCCAGAGCTCCCAGGGACTAAACCACCAACCAAAGAGTACAAATGGAGGGACCCATGTCTCCAGCTGCATATGTAGCAGAGGATGGCCTTATTGGGCATCAATGGGAGGAGAGGCCCTTTGTCCTGTGAAGGGTGGATGCCCCAGTGTAGGGGAATGCTAGGGCAGGGGTGTTGGAGTGAGTGAGTGTGTTTGTGTGTGTATGTGTGTGAGCACCCTCATAGATGAACAGAGAGGGGGAGGGGATACAGGGTTTTGGGGGAAACTGGGATAGGGGATAATATTTGAAATGTAAATAAATAAAATATCCAATAAAAGAAAAAATATCACATAAAAAAATTAGATTAGTAAAGACATAGATGTAGTCTTTAAAATGAGGGTTTGGTTTTCAAACACTGTTCAGTGGTACTCAAAATGTTAGGGCACATTACAATCTTACCACATAGAAGGCTGAAGTATGGATAATTATGAACAGGAAGCAGCGTTATTTATTTACACAGAGAACTCAAGACCAGCATGGGTTACACAATGAAAAATTATATTTAAAAAGTCATAATAAACAAATGTGATATAATTTTTATTGTATGTTCTTCTGTGATGACCCTGAGCAACTATAGTATGGTTAATCTTGTACTATAATTCTTTAGAGAAAATTAACACTGTTCTGTTTTACCTTGACAATAACAACTTATAGAAGAATTTATTTTGGATTCTGGTTGCAGAAGTTTCTAATCCATCAGAACAGAGACAGCAGAGAAGCAAGCAATTGGAGAAGGGGGATGAGAAAGCACATCTTTAACTGATATCATGAAGCAAACTGACCAAACTGATAGTAGGAGGTTATCAATTCTCAATGATGCTCCCAGTGATCAGGGACATATGTCCTGAAGAAAGTCTGTTCCAACTCTGCAGATAGTACCAGCAATCATGAAGTTAATGCTCAAATATCTGGGCCTTTTTTGGTTATTTCTCATTTATACAAGCACATTTTAGTATAGAAACAACACATTAATTATCCCAGATATTTAAAAACCCATATGAAGTCTTTTACTTTGAACTCTATTAAAGTTATTGTTCCCTTCTTACAAAGTGAAAATTCTACTCTCATGATTGACTTACATCTAGTTGATGTTTTGACCAAGAAGTCCCCAGGAAAATGCTCAAACATCCCAAGATTTTTCCAAGGTTATTGTTTGATCTCCAAAAACTGATAATAAGTCTATACTGCTAAAGATATTTACATATCTATTTTTTTCATATTTTATTTACATTTCAAATGTTTCAGATCTCCCCTTTGGAACCTCCCCATTCCCTCCGCCTTCCCCCTGCCAATGTGGGGATATTCTGCCACCCACCCACCCACTCTCGTATTTCCTCCTTGTCATTCTCCTATACTGGAGGATCTAACACCCTCAGGCCCAAGGACCTCACCTCCCCCTGACGGATAACAAGACCCTCCTCTGCCGCATTTATGGTCAGCACCATGGATCTCTCCATGTGTATTCTTTAGTTGGTGAATCAGTCTCCAGAAGTATCGGGGGGTCAGGCCACTTGCTACTGTTGCTACCTCCCTGGGACTGCACATTCCCTCAGCTCCTTCAGTCCTTTCTCCAAGCCCTCTATTTGGGATGTCACACTCAGAACTACTGTTGCTGCAAAGTGACTCTTGGATATTTCAAACTTTTGGGCTAATAACCTCTTAAAAGTGAGTACATACCATGTTCATTCTTTTGTGACTGGGTTACCTCGCTCAGGATATTTTCAAAATCCATCCATTTGTCTACGAATTTCATGAAGTCATTGTTTTTAATAGCTGAGTAGTATTCCATTGTGTAAATGTACCACACTTTCTGTATCCATTCCTCTGTGGAGGGACATCTGGATTTTTTCCAGCTTCTGGCTATTATAGATAAGGGTGCTATGAACGTAATGGAACAAGTGTCTTTATTACATGTTGGAGCATCTTCTGGGTATATACCCAGGAGTGGAATAGCTGGGTCCTCAGGTAGTATTACACTCATTTTTCTGAGGGACCACCAAACTGTTTTCCAGAGAGGTTGTATCATCTTGCATCCCCACCAGCAATGGAGGAGTGTTCCTCTTTCTCCACATCCTCGCCAACATCTGCTATCACCTGAGCTTTTGATCTTAGCCATTCTGACTGGTGTGAGGTGAAATCTCAGGGTTGTTTTGATTTGCATTTCCCTGATGACTAAAGATGATGAACATTTCTTTAGGTGCTTCTCAGCCATTCGAGTTTCCTCAGTTGAGAAGTCTCTGTTTAGCTCACTTCCCCATTTTGTGATAGGGTTATTTGGATCTCTGGCATATAGCTTCTTGAGTTCTTTGTATACTTTGGTGATTAGCCCTCTATCAGATGTAGGATTGGTAAAGATCTTTTCCCAATCTTTAGGTTGCCGTTTTGCACTATTCACAGTGTCCTTTGCCTTACAGAAGCTTTGTAATTTTATGAGGTCCCATTTGTCAATTCTTGATCTTAGAGCACAAGCCACTGGTGTTCTGTTCAAGAACAATTCCCTTGTGCCCAAGTGTTCAAGATTCTTCCCCACTTTCTCTTCTATTAGATTCAGTGTATCTGGTTTTATGTGAAGGTCCTTGATCCACTTGGACTTGAGCTTTGTACTGGGAGATAGGAATGGATCAATTTGCAATCTTCTACATGTACACCGCCAATTGATCTAGCACCATTTGTTGAAGATGCTGGGTTTTTTTTCTTCCACTGTATAACCATACAGTGTATGGTTAGCATCCTTTGTCGAAGCCCCTTTGTCGAAGATCAAGTGACCGTAAGTGTGTGGGTTCATTTCTGGGTCTTCGATTCTATTCCATTGATCTACCTGCCTGTCACTGTAACAATACCATGCAGTTTTTATCACTACTGCACTGTAGTACAGCTTGAGGTCAGGGAAGCTGATTCCCCCAGAAGACCTTTTATTGTTCAAGATAGTTTTTGCTATCCTGGGTTTTTTGTTATTCCATATGAATTTGAGAATTGCTCTTTCTAGGTCTATGAAGAATTGAGTTGGGATTTTGATGGGGATAGCATTGAATCTGTATATTGCTTTCTGCAGGATGGCCATTTTAACTATGTTAATCCTGCCAATCCATGAGCATGGGAGATCTTTCCATCTTCTGAGGTCTTCTTTGATTTCTTTCTTCAGAGAATTGAAGTTCTTGTCATACAGATCTTTCACTTGTTTGGTTAGAGTCACACCAAGATATTTTATGTTGCTTGTGACAATTGTGAAGGGTGTTATTTCCCTAATTTCTTTCTCAGCCTGTTTATCCTTTGAGTATAGGAAGGCTACTGATTTGCTTGAGTTAATTTTGTATCCAGCCACTTTGCTGAAGTTGTTTATCAGCTGTAGCAGATCTCTGGTGGAGTTTTTCAGGTCACTTAAGTATACCATCATATCATCTTCAAATACTGATATTTTATTTCTTCCTTTCCAATCTGTATCCCTTTGACCTCCTTTTGTTGTCTGATTGCTCTAGCTAGAACTTCAAGTACATTGTTGAATAGATAGGGAGAGAGAGGGCAGCCTTGTCTAGTCCCTGATTTTAGTGGGATTGCTTCCAGTTTCTCTCTATTTAGTTTGATGTTGGCCACTGATTTGCTGTATATTGCTTTTACTAAGTTTAGGTATGTTCCTTGAATTCCTGATCTTTCCAAGACTTTAATCATGAAGGGATGTTGAATTTTGTCAAATGCTTTTTCAGCATCTAACGAGATGACCATGTGGTTTTTTTCTTTGAGTTTGTTTATGTAGTGGATTACATTAATGGATTTCTGGATATTGAACCATCCCTGCATCCCTGAGATGAAGCCTACTTGATCATGGTGAATGATTGTCTTGATGTGTTCTTAAATTCAGTTTGCAAGAATTTTATTGAGTTTTTTGCATCGATATTCATAAGGGAAATTGGTCTGAAGTTTTCTTTTATTGTTGGGTCTTTGTGGGGCTTTGGTATCAGTGTAACTGTGGCCTCATAGAATGAATTGGGTAGTGTTCCTTCTGCTTCCATTTTATGAAATAGCTTGAAGAGTATTGGTATTACTCTTGAAGGTCTGATAGAATTCTGCACTGAACCCATCTGGTCCTGGGCTTCTTTTGGTTGGGAGACTTTTAATGACTGCTTCTATTTCTTTAGGAGTTATGGGACTGTTTAGATGGTTTATCTGATCCTGATTTAACTTTGGTAATTGGTATCTGTCTATTTCCTCCAGATTTTCCAATTTTGTTGCACATAGGCTTTTGCAGTAGGATCTGTTGATTTTTTTAATTTCCTCAGAGTCTGTTGTTATATTTCCGTTTCCATTTCTAATTTTGTTAATTTGGATACTGTCCCTGAGCCCTCTAGTTAGTCTGGCTAAGGGTTTATCTATCTTGTTAATTTTCTCAAAGAACCAGCTCTTGGTTTTGTTGATTCTTTGTATAGTTCTTTTAGTTTCCACTTGGTTGATTTCAGCCCTTAATTTGATTATTTCCTGCCTTCTACTCCTCTTAGGTATATTAGCTTCTTTTTGTTCCAGAACTTTCAGATGTGCTGTTAAGCTGTTAGTGTATGCTCTCTCCAGTTTCTTTTTGGAGGCATTCAGAGCTATGAGTTTTCCTCTTAACACTGCTTTCATTGTGACCCATAGGTTTGGGTAAGTTGTATTTTCATTTTCACTGAATTCTAGGAAGTCTTTAATTTCCCTCTTTATTTCTTCCTTGACCAAGTTATCATTAAGCAGAGCATTGTTCATCTTCCATGTGTATGTGGGCTTTCTGTTGTTGTTGTTGCCATTGAAGACCAACCTTAATCCTTAGTGATCTGATAGGAGGCATGGGATTATTTCAATCTTCTTATATCTGTTGAGGTTTATCTTGTGACCAATTATATGATCAATTTTGGAGAAGGTACCATGAGGTGTTGAGAAGAAGCTATATTCTTTTGATGTAGGATGAAATGTTCTATAGATACCTGTTAAACCCATTTTGTTCATAGCATCTGTTAGTTTCACTGTGTCTCTGTTTACTTTATGTTTCCAAGATCTGTCCATTGTTGATAGTGGGGTGTTGAAGTCTCCCACTATTATTGTGTGAGGTACAATGTGTGCTTTGAGCTTTAGTAGAGTTTCTTTTATGAAAGTGAGAGCTCTTGCATTCGGGGCATAGATGTTCAGAACTGAGAGTTCTTCTTGGTAGATTTTTCCATTGATGCATAAGAAGTGTCCTTCCTCATCTTTTTTGATGAATTTTGGTTGAAAGTCAACTTTATCCGATATTAGAATGGCTACTCCAGCCTGTTTCTTGGGGCCATTTGCTTGGAAAATTGTTTTCCAGCCCTTTACTCTGAGGTAGTGTTTGTCTTTATCACGGAGGTGTGTTTCCTGGATGCAACAAAATGCTGAGTCCTGTTTATGGATCCAGTCTGTCAGTCTATGTCTTTTTACTGGGGAGTTGAGACCATTGATGTTAAGAGATATTAAAGAATAGTGATTGTTATTTACTGTTATTTTTGATGTTGTTTATATTGTTTGTGTGGCTATCTTCTTTTGAGTTTGTTGAAAGATTACTTTCTTGCTTTTTCTTGAGTGTAGTTTCCCTCCTTGAGTTGGCGTTTCCCCTGTATTATTTTTTGTATGGCTGGGTTTGTGGAAACATACTGTGCAAATTTGGATGTCATAGAATATTTTGGTTTCACAATCTATGATTATTGAGAGTTTTGCTGGGTATAGCAGCCGAAGCTGGCATTTGTGATCTTTTAGAGTCTGTATGAGATCTGCCCAGGATCTAGCTTTCATAGTCTCTGGTGAAAAGTCTGGTGTAATTCTGATAGGTCTGCCTTTATATGTTGCTTGCCCCTTTTCCCTTACTGCTTTTAATATTCTTTCCTTGTTTTGTGTATTTGGTGTTTTTACTATAATGTGACGGGAGGAATTTCTTTTCTGGTCCAGTATTTGGCATTCTGTAAGCTTCTTGTATGCTTATGTTCATCTCTTTCTTTAGGTTAGGGAAGTTTTCTTCTATAATTTGTTGAAGATATTTACTGGTCCTTTAAGTTGGGAGTCTTGACTCTCTTCTATACCTATTATCCTCAGGTTCTGTCTTCTCATTGCATCCTGGATATCTTGGATGTTTTGGGTTAGGAGCTTTTTGCATTTTGTGTTTTCTTTGACTGTTGTGTCCATGTTTTCTATGGTATCTTCTGCACCTGAGATTCTCTCTTCCATCTCTTGTATTCTGTTGGTGATGTTTGCATCTATGACTCCTGATTTCTTTCCTGTGTTCTCTAACTCCAGGGTTGTCTCTCTTTGTGATTTCTTTATGGTTTCTATTTCTGTTTTTAATTTCTGAATTGTTTTGTTCATTTGTTTGATGGTGTTTTCCTGTATTTCTGCCCGTTTGATTGTGTTTTCCTGTAATTCTTCAAAGGATTTTTTTGTGTCCTCCTTAAGGGCTTCCAGTTGTTTACCTGTGTTCTCTTGTATTTCTTTAAGGGAGTTATTTATTTCCTTCTTAAAATCTTCTATCATCCTCTTGATAAGTGATTTTATGTCTGAGTCTTCCTTTTCTTGTGTGTTGGGGTATCCAGGACTGGCTATGGTGGGAGAGCTGGGTTCTGATGAAGCCAAGTAGTCTTGGTTTCTGTTCCTTGTGTTCTTGCCCTTGCCTTTCACCATCTGGTTATCTCTGCTGTTAGCTGGTCTTTCTCTCTCTGACTGTGGCTTGTCTTTCCTTCAAGCTCAGATGCCAATAATCCCAGGAGACCAGTTCTCTCTTCCAGCTGTTCTTCAGATCCTGTGTCTGGAGTCCTCCTATTGCTGGCTCCTCAGCGTAAGTGGGCAGGTAGCTTTTTCCCTGCACTGCTTGTATATGGAGACCTGGTAGGCCAGGCAGGGTTTCTGGCCACAGGTGGAGGGAGGCAGGCTCTTACCTTCCGGCTTTTCCTCAGTCCCTGTGTCTGGAGCTCACCTCCTGCTGGCTCCTCAGCACAAGTGGGCAGGTAGCTTTCTCCTTGCACTGCTTGTATATGGCAGTTTCCTGGGTCAGGCAGGTGTCTCTGGCCACAGGTGGAAGCAGGCAGGCCTACATATCTCTTTGAACAGGAAGAAGTAGAGTTAGCAACTAATTAGAACATTCACCTCCAGTGATTAGTCTTCCTCTTACTAGAATTTATACCCCAAACTCAGAGTAACCATCAATGTAGCTACAAAGTCTGTAAACTAGAATGGTGACCTGCATGCATGATATGCTGGCATGGACATTGTAAGACTGACTAATCCTTCTCTAATTGGATTTAAGACTCACTTCATGGGATGACTCCATGTAAACTATCTTCCAAACATGATAGGATTGATGCACAAAGGAACTTACAGAGACTGTGGAAGAATATACAGGGGCTGCACATATTCAAAACAGACAGGATCCCTGTGCTGAGGAGAAGTAAACAGTGGGCTCCCACCCATAAGCAAGAATCCCTCTACAATCAACTACATACTTGCTAAGAAAAAGAAATAACCCAGTGGTGTCTCATTGGGTATGTTAAGCATACTTAAGGATAGGTTCCCTACCCAGTAGCATATGGCCATCAGTGATGATCATAAGGCATTTTTGTAGAATTTTGTCTCATTTTGCTTTGTTTAAAACTTTTTTCTCTTACTGGTCTTTTGGTTGTATCTTTTGGTTTCTGATTTTGTGTTTTATGGAGTTTTGTTTATGTGTGTTTTGTTTGCTTATTTGTTTTTAAAAATGTGCTTTTTTCTATATATATTGAGAAAAAGATGGGCGGGAATATGAACAACTAAGAAAGATTTAGGGAAATAGAAACATATGAAAATATATTTCATAAAACATTTCCAATAAAAGAATTACTATTTACTATTTAATTTAGAATTCATGTGAGATAATTTTAGTATTGCTATCACCCATTTAATAATAAAAATAATATAATTTTAATGAATAATATAAGAGGTCACTTATGTTTTCTGTGAGCATTACAGGCATCTTTCCTGTAACTTAGAAAGAAATAGAAGACTACTCTTTCAGTCCTCTTTGCCAAAACTGAAGTCCATATTGTTTTTGAGCTTGTCTGAGTTTAGATTATGAGATACAAGAATACAAGAAAAAAGATGTCAATGACACTTAAATTCTCTTCTTCTCAACATATCTGGAATACTTTTTTGTCAAAAGATGTATTTTGTATAGCTTTTAAAACTGTACTCAATCATGCAAAGAAAACTGTATTTTTTTCTAAAATGTAAATATGTCTCAAATGTCAAGCATTTCCTGATATGTCTATTTTCTTTTGTGTTAAAATAGAGATACAATTATTATGTCTTCATCCAAAAACAATTTTAAGCATTTCCAAGTTAACATCTGAGTTTTAAAAATAATAAGCAAAGCTCAGGGTGTCTATTGATAAGGAGAATGAGGATGACTATGAGGATGAGAATCAGGATGAAGACAAAGTACTGAAGATACCAAGAGAACACAACTCACAGAATCAACTGATTCAGAGTCAAATAAACTCACAGATATCAGGGAGCTAGTATGGTTTTGACCTCAGTACTCTGTATATATCTTATGGTTGTATAGCTCATTGTTCTTGTAGGATTCCTAACAGTGCTAGCTGGGGCAATCTCTGACTCTTTTGGGTCCCCTTTCTCCTCCTTGGTTGCTTCTTCTATCCTTGTTATGAAAATATGAGCTGGGTCTTATTGTAGGTTTTTATGTCATATTTGGTTTATGTACCTGGAAGGCCTGGTCTTTTCTGAGAGGAAGTGAAGAGGTAGCATGGATCTGGGGGAAGGAGAGGTAGTATGGAGCAGAGGGGAGGAGAGGAGGTAGGGGAAACTGCCATCTGGAATGAAGAGTTGAGAGAAACAAAATGAAAAATATACATTCTTACATTAGCCTGAGAAGCAAGTAGACTAACTACATATCTTTACCTCCCCTTCCATTCATTACAGTCCAACTTGACAGTCTCCTCTCCAGCTATGAAGCAAACATGCTACAGTCTCTCCTCATTCTCTGCCTCCATTCCAAGGAAATTAAGCAAATCCTAGTGGAGTATGCAGCTTTTCTATCTCCTATAGACACCCTCAGTCATTTCTCCAAGGTATTTCCATTCCTAATTGTCAGCTACTAATAACTAGAAAAAAATTTTATCTTGAAACCCACTCTGACAAGTGGTCTGTATTTCTAATGTCAAACAAAAGTGACACATACAGATGCCACCTTCAAAGAGATTAATCATTGTTTCTTAATTCCTGTTCATCCCTTAGTATGACCTGATGGCTTGTTACTCATCTTAGTTTATTTATTTATTTATTTTTTTCCTGGATCAAAAACCTCAAGGTAAAATCTGATACACTCAGTATAATAGAACAGAAAGTGTGGAATAGCCTGTGAACTCTTAGCATAGGATAAAACTTTCTGAACTGAACACCAATAACTCAGACACTAAGATCAACAATGAATAAATGGGACCTCATAAAACTGAAAAGATTCTATAAGGAAGAGGACTCCACCAAAACAGTAAAACAGCAGCTTACATAATGGGAAATATCTTCACCCACCCTACATCTGACAGAGGCTTGGTATCTAAAATATATTAAAAACTGGAGGAATTTGACATCTGCAAACTAAATAATCCGATTTAAAAGTGAGGTACAGATCTAACCAGAACATTTTAATCTGAGGACTCTAATGGCTGGGAAGCACTTAAGAAATGTTCAGTGTCTTTAGTCATCAGGTAAATGCAAGTTAAAAGGACTCTCTTATTCCACTTTATACCCATCAGAATGGCTAAGATATAAAACTCAAGGAATAGCTCATACTGGGAAAGACATGGAGTAAGGGAACACTCCTTCACTGCTGACAGGAGTGCAAATTTGTCCAATGGAAATAAATTTTTCATTTGCTCATAAAATTGGTAATAGTTCGATTATCAATAATAGACTATAATAGTTCTTGGTTGCAAGACCCAGCTATGGTATACCCTGGGCATATATACAGAAGGTGTTTTACCATACCACAAAGGACACTTGCCCAACTATATTCATAGCAGCAGAAACTGGGATAATCTTAGGTGTCCATCAAATAAAGAATAGATAAAGAAAATGTGGTGTATTAACACAATGGAATATTACTCAGCTACTAAAACAATGACATCATGAAATATGCAGGCAGATGGATGGGACTAGAAAAGATCTTGAGGGAAGTAACCCAGGTCCAGAAAAACAAACCTGGTGTGCATTAACTTATAGGTGGGTATTAGTTGTAAAGTACAGGATAACCATGCTACAACCCACAGACCCAAAGAAGCTAAATAGTAAGAATGGCCCTCATCTTTGTTTCTAAGCTACCACCTTGTACTTGAACTTTTGAAAAGCTACTATCTAGTAGATTACTCCTGTTTCTTCCTCCCCCTTCCCCATTCTTTAACTCCATCTTTTCTACCCTTGCCCCCATCTCTACTTCTCTATTCATCTCTTCCTTACCCTCCCATTTTCCCCCTTCTTACTTTTCCCAGCACTGTGAAACAAATCTAGGGCCTTCTCCTTCTTGGACAACTGTGCCACTCTATATTGCCAGCTTCAGAATTTCCTTTAATCCAAGTCGAGTTAGAGTGATCAGAAAGTCCACATGCTGGTCTGAGAGCTGCCACATGACACAGCCCATCTCCATAGCCCCATTTCCTTTTGTCTGCATTTTCTACAACTATTGTTCCAGTCTACATATGTCACAGTGAAAGTGGCTGGCTTTTGGATTCCAAGACACATTTTTCTTGGTATATTAACCTTCCAGTTTTCTTAAATTACCCTGTTGTTGCATATTTTCCCCATTTATTGTTCTATGGTGGTTTGAATGAGGATGGCCCCCAAAGGCTTGAAATCTAGTTACCATGGAATTGTACTATTTGAAAGGATTAGAAGGTGTCATGTTGAAAACTATGGCAGTACACAGGCAGACATGGCTATAGAGTTGTAGCTGAGCTCTACATCTGTAACCACAGGTAGCACTATGAGACAGAGAACCACTAGGTCTGGCTTGAGTTTTTGAATCCTCAAGCCCACCCCTCCCCCACTGACAGGCATCTACCAACAAGACCACACTTATGCTAAGAAGGCCACATTTCCTAATAGTGTCAAGGAGGCATTGAAATTCAAATCACAACACTAGGGGTGGGCTTTGTAGTTTCAAAAAGACCTTTCAAGACCAGAGTCTGTCTCTTCCTGCTGCCAGTAGATGGAGATGTAGAACTCTCAGCCACTTCAACACCAGTCTGCCTGCTGGCCTGCTTTCCATCAGCATGATAATGGACTAAACTTCTAGCCTAACTAAATGCTTTATTTTTAAGTCATGTTATCTCTTGAGAGCAATAGAACACTGACTAAACTCTTTTCTTTCTTCACCTGTCTTTCTTCACCTCTTTCTTCACTGTCTAAGTGAGCCCTTCCCAGTTTACAATAGAAACTCCTCTGTTCAGTTGACAATCTTAACTCTTCCCTGCTGTATTTTCCTTTCTGTTGTTTCTTGTCATTTAACATCCTGTGAAGCTTCATACATTATCTCTCTGTCCAACTTATGTCACTGGATTGTCATTTATTCAAGGGCTTAACTGACCTCAGACCCCTTCTCATTTCTGCCTCAGTGATTGATTCTTAGTAGGTGTTCATGAAATAATTTGCTGGATGCCAGCATGCTGTAGACACACATGAAAGCTCAGTACATTGTCTATGTGTGTTAAGTGTTTATTAATGGAACTGAGCACCTCATTTAATTTTGTTTTAAAGTGTTTGTTTTAGAGTTCCTTTCCTCCCTTGGTTAGTTCCATTCTTTGGGGTATTTTGGAGATACCGATGAATGGTATTTTCTTGATTTCTTTCTAACCATATTTGTTATTAGTGAGTGGAAAACATACTGGTTTTTAGATGCTGTTCTTAAGAACTTTTCTGGAAAATGGTATATCAGTTCTAAGAGTTTTTTGTCTTTTGTTTTTTTTTGATGGAGTCTTTAATGTCTCTTAAACAAAAAACTGATAATTTATGTCTTCCTTTTATTAGAAATAAATATTTTAAAATGTTATAATTTTCATCATCAACATCATCCCCAACTGATTTTTAACTGTTTTTTCCATTCATGACCATTTTTCATGCCCTTAAAGATTACACAACCTTGTATATAAAGATATACAAATCAAACATTTACTATTAATATTAAAAGATAGATAGATATAGATAGATATGCAATCACTAATATAAATTGGAATCCTAAAAATTATGTATTCATATGTATTCATTATTTCTGGGGAAGATGCAAGGTACCAAACTGTGCTGTCTACTCTTGTCAAGAAACTTACATGTACTTTTAAGAATCTCACAACTGGGAAATATTTTATTTTCTGGCAAATATCATAACAATTTTTTTGGCTATATTCTTGTTTTGTTTTGCCAGAAAATATAGATTAAAAATGGAAAATACAGGGCTACAAAACCTTCAATGAATGTTTCTTACTTGGAGATTTATGATACAGAGTATTTTTACTCAGAACAGATTTGCCACAGCCACTGAACTAATGTCACCTCTCTGTATCACGATGCTGAGTTTTAACTCAATAATAATATTTCCCAGATTCTTGGAGTAGAAAAAATAAAGTCATCAAAATCAATATGAGCCTGTTTTTATAGAAAACCATACTTCATCAATAGCACTTCCTTCATAGAACAGGTCCAGAACACAGAAATGCTTTGCTCTATAGATGGTCACTTACTCATGGTATCCTCTCTGTCTCTGTCTCTGTCTTTGACTTTCTCTTTCTCTTTCTCTCTCTCCGTGTTTGTGTGTGTGTGTGTGTGTGTGTGTGTGTGTGTGTGAGTGTGTGTGTGTGTTCTCTTTTGCTTCCTGATGAGATGTATTAAGGTTGATACATTTTTAAGAATAGTGAAATTAACACCATTGAGAAAAAACAAAAAACCAAGTAATAAGACAGGTCTGTATTGCTTTACTTTAAGATGAGAATTAAAATAAATGTATTAGTTTAGGGTAGACTGAGGTAGAGAGAATGTGGAAACCAACTCTCTGACAGTCATTTAATTTGTTGTTACTAAATCCAGTTTGGTTTGGATATCTTGTTATTTCCACTTGTTGGGTTCTGCATTATACAGTTGTTTTTATAGAGTATCCAAATGTGGGTCCCGGGGAATTGCAGATGATATCTAGGTTAGGAATATTGCCTGCAGTGAAATATGTACAAAGACAATGAAGAAATTGTCAGAACATGCAAACGTTGCATATTTTTGTACATCAAAGTATAGGGGCTAGTAATGGAAAACAGAAAAAATAATGGTAACCAAGTCACAAAGAAACCTTTTAAGAAATTCACTCCACACAGAAAAGATGTATTACATCATTTATGCATGTGTCAAGAGAGAGTAGTTAGGAGAGATTTACATTTTTATTTTAAAAGTAGAAATAAATTGATTGGATGTGAAGACACATTAAATAATTTAATCATTTACTAAGTAGATTATAAAAATAGTCCAGGGAGAAAATAATCCCACATGAGTAAAATCATCAATTAAAATTTGAAGGATAAATTAAACTTTCAGATGTATACTTTTAGCATTCTGCTTTGTCCCTTCAAAATCATTAAAAGATGAAGGCACTTTTCTGCATTTCTATTTACTGTGAGAATGAAAAGGTAGATTATTATGTATGAGGTTTAGAGAAGGTATACTGGAAAAGTGGCTTTATTTAGTCCACTGAGTCTCTATGTTTTTCTAGGAGGGATAAGAATATCTGCCCATCTGGTCCCTGGGAGTGATTTCACGATTGCCCAGTAGGAGACTGAAGATTATTTCTGGGACTTGCTTACTAGGGATCAGTGGAGGAAATGAAAAAAAAAAATCTTAAGCTTCATTATATTAGATTTATACTGATCTGTGCAAACCAGGACACAGCCATGCCCAAGGAGATGAAGTAAGAGTAACACATGGGAAGAGGCTATCTGTTGATTTCAATGGATTAAAAACAAGATCTTCAAGAAGCCAGGAACTATCCTGGAAATGATTCATTGGAAATACATAATTTGGTTTAGCCGAGGAGGGTAACATTCTTGTCTGAAGTCTCAAGAAGAACTTTCCTGTAACATCCATGGTTTCTCCTGGTTGAACTAATGGTGGATATCTAATTAGAATGCCATTTATTATGGCCAAAGGATAAGTGCCACTATTGTACCCTTATTGTGCCATGCTCATCATTGTTGTGGTCCTTAAGGGTGATAGCTGGGTAGGGCCTTTGATTGCCTCCATGCTTGCATGGTTACAAGATATCTTCTGATACCGTGAAAGCTAGCCCTCAGAGAAAATGCATTCACATCAGTTCTTGCTGAGGTTTTCTGGTTTGTGTTTCTGAGATACATGGTATCATAGGTACTGGCCTTCCATTTCTGGAAGGTAACGGAGGACGATAGCAATAGGCTGTATGTTTGGAGAGTCTTTTGGACAACCCTGCCTTACAAACCAAACGAGGGCTTCGCTTCACCTGTCTTCAATTGAGGTTTTTAGTTAGGTGATCTTTGACTTTTGGAGGAAATAGCACCAGTACAGATGAGAAAAGTTTAATAATGCTATGTATGTGTCTTTATACAAAAAATTTGCATGTATTGTCGTTTTATGTAAATAATTCATAATATGATTCCTTGTGGTGTTTTTTTTTTCAAATCCCCTTTTGTTATTGAATCCAGCTCACTCCTCCTTCTGTATTTGCCTCCTTGCCTTCCTTACAAAGAAAACCTCCTTTGTCATTTCCCAGTTCCATCACTGTATCCAGCTAGGCTCCCTTAGCCTCTCCTGCCTTCTTCTGTATTTACTTTCCTTCCTCTACCTAAAGATCAGCTGCAGTAGATAACTAGATATTTGAATACATAAAAACCTTATTTTCTTTATCTGAAATCTTCTGCACTTGACCTATTCATGAATTAGAAAGGCAAACCAGATACATTGGAGGAATTTACACAACAAATCTAACAGATTAACTGACATGAATTTGTTTACCTTACATTCCTCAGGTCAGAAGAAATCAATATAACGACTTACAAAGTATCAATAATACAACATAGATTTAGAAAAGAAGAGCTATAATTCTTCTTGGTAGCTAAGATCTAAGGATATTCTTTGCTACTGGAAATTTATATTGGTCTATAACGAAGGGCAATATTTAAACATCTAGTGATACAATGACATTTATTCAGATTATATTTTTAAAGTAATTGATTTTTACATATTTTAAGGTTTTTTGTAGAAATCTACTAAAAATTTGTTTTAAAGAGGATGGTGAGTAACACCCCTGCACTGGCTGCTGGAATTTGCTAGAATCAGGAGGAGAATAAACCAGGCACAATTGGAGAGTAACTATCCTATGTGGTAGGGAATAAAAAGAAAATACTAGTTTATAAAACAGGGAAGAAGTTGGGAACTTTAGAAAGAGGAAGAGAAGAGTAGCATGGCCACTAGAATCCATTCCAGATTGATCAGCCACAGCTCGGGAGTGCTATGCTCTCTGTGTGAAGGGGTTGGAACTACTGGTTAAAAAAGGAAGGCATCTATGAAACTCTAAAAAATTCGACTCCACTATTAGTTCCATGCTATTTACAGAGTGGGCAAAGACATCTGACGAGAAAAAGATTAAGTTAAGTTTGAAAATAAATTGTGTGTCTTTGGGTGTTTGTGCGTGTGTGTGCGTGTGTGTGTGTGTGTGTATGTGTGTGTGTGTGTGTGTGTGTGTACTGTGACTGTGGGATACTTGTGTCATAACACCTACTACATTTCAGATTTTTCATAAGTTATTTTTTCCCCCTTCTACTGTAGGTTCTAGGGCTGGAACTCAAGATGTCAGCCTTTCATGTAAAGTGATTTGCCCCTCTAAGTCATATCACCAGTCCAAGATGCCATTTTAAAAATGACAATCAATTCCTCTGTGGAGGGACATCTGGGTTGATTTCCAGTTTCTGGCTATTATAAATATGGTTGCTATGAACATGTGGCAGAGGAGGGTATTGTTAGACATCAGGGGGAGGAGAGTCCCTTGGGCCTGAGGGTATTAGATCCCCAGTATAGGAGAATGCCAAGGAGGGAAGATGAGAGTGGGTGGGTGGGTGGGTGGGGTAATACCCTCATAGAGGCAGGGAAAGGGGGAAGGAACAGGGAGGTTCCAAAGGGGAGATCTGGAAAGGGAAAAACATTTGAAATGTAAATAAAGTAGAAAAAAAAAATGACAATCAAGTTGGTGGCTAGGCAGTTCTAGAGGCCAGAGTTCCTTCATGCATAGTGCATGAAAATTCCGGGTATATCAAAGGACTGTATTCACTGAGTCTTGATCTGCCAAATTTGTCTCACTAAAAGAGAAAACATTTGAGTCAATACTCCTCAGTGTGACATTGGGTTGAAATCTTGTTGAAGCCCTAGATGAGTATGAGACTAGCACATAGGGAATGAGTCAAACATTCCCTATGTTTTTAAAGTAACTAGAGTCTAAAGCACATCAGGGAAAGCTTTCTGGTACCACATATATATAGATAGATAGATAGAAAGACTGAAACATTTTTTAAGTCAGAATGCATGCTATATGGTTCATTTTCTACCCCCTTGGGGTGTTAGGCAAACAGGTATTATGATAACAAAGGCTGAGCTCTCATCAGAGAACACGAACCCAAGTAGCAGTAGAAGGTAACATTATGTGGTCTAGAAATAGGAATGGTACCTGCATTTAGTCAGGGAAGTGATGGCAAACTGATAGTGCACAGCTGTGTCTATGAATGTGACCACATATAGACAGACTCAGTTTACTATCTACTTGTACTATTTGTAGGCCACTTTTCTTGTGTTTTTTTTTTTTTTTTTTTCCCTAAGATTTAGGGCCATCCCTCAGGGCACAGTTAACCTGGCTGCCTCTCACAAGTGAGGAGATTGTTTTACATTGAGTGATTGTGTTTCTTTAGTTTGTGTTCTTTCTTTTTAGTTCTGTCTTTAGCTGAGCTACTTTATTGCTTCCCCTTTAAGAATTTCTTCTTATATTTAGCTTTCCCTCATCTAACATTTCCCTTTTACTCTGCTGTTGACTGCTACTCTAGTTCAATTTATTTTCTTTTCATTTTTACCCTTATTAACTAACACCAAAGGATTCAACATACAAGCAATGTTATTTTATTTCCTAACAAGACAATGGAGGAGGGAGAACTCTTCTGTAATTAATTAATACTTCATTATCATATTAGGTCCAGACACCATTCATAGTTGTTTCTATAGTTAGTATTCTAATCACAGAATGATTTAGGATATTGTTGACCAAGCCCAGTTCATGTGTGATTAGGAATTATCTATCGAGGGATACCTCCAGTAGAGTTACCATAAATGACACCTTAATCCTGGTATATCATAGCCCAGCTCAATCCTTTCAAGTGCTTTAAAACATTATAGATGATTTTAAAATTTAATGACATAATCTTGTATGCATGCATAATCTAACATGAAAGAATGCACAAAAATAATAAAACATGATTCTTCTAAATATTACCAATCCCACAGTAATGATGTCCTATATTATTGAATCACATATATTCTGAGGAAAATTTAAATAATGAAAATAAGAAATTTCAAAATAATCAATGTAGACAGGAAAAGGTCAGAGAAATAAATAAAACTATGAATAATACAGCAGAATAGTTTAGAAAGAGAAAGAAAACTGAAACTTTTCAAACAAAAGCCTATTTGACTTATTAAAGTCAAATAAAATTCCCAATGAAATCCTTACCTGTAGGCTGAGGAAAAAGGAAGAGAGAATATGGGGGACTTAAAGACAGGGAAATTAAGTAGAACACTCAAATAATAACACAGGTAACAAAAGAGAGCAGCAATGAATCTCTGAGACATAAGGGCAACATAAATACCATTTTTCCAAGTCATAGAAAAAAATAGAACTTAAAAGAATAGAAATTGTATTCAATAAAATGGTAGCACAAACCTCACAACTCTGAGGCATGATATGGTAATTGAGACAGAGGAGGCACAAAGACAGGATAAGAGAAGAATATTCCTAAGTTCGCCATATTATAATTACATACTGAGCCCTGGAAAGATATTGAAACTAAAGGAATTTATGACTTTTATACACAAGTGAAATACAGAGAGAGAGAGAGAGAGAGAGAGAACTAAAGAAGATACTTGCAAGAAATCTGCATACCAATGAGAGGGCTAAACATAGTGACTGGGTCATAGTAAAGTAGAAAGTAAAAAAAAACAAACAAAGAGAAAGAAACAAAAGAAAGAAAAAAAAGAAAGAAAAAAGCAGCAGCATGAAAATAATGCCAGTTAATGCACATGTTTCAATATTACGTGAAAGTTAATGAACTTGTCCCCAATAAAAAATATAGATAAACAGATTGGATTAAAGCATAGAGACCATGTATTTGTTGCCTTCAACAGTCACAAATAAACAGGAAAAGCAAACACACCTTAAAGGTAAAAGCAGGGAAAGAAGTACTCTGCACAAATAAAGCTAATCTGAAAGCAGATGTAGCCTTATGGATTCTGAACATAGTTTATTTCAACCCAGTTTTATAAAGAAGGGAAATATTATTTAAAAGTATTCCATAATGAGACAATATGATTCCAAACAAACATTCACAGAAAACAAAAGCACATACAATTTTCTGAAACAACTATTACTGGATGTAAACAATGACTCCAGTAACTCGTTCTAACCACTTAAAAGTAATTTAGTCAATAATCATTCAAATAAAATTAGCGTTAGCTTTTATAATAGAAGAAATGTATTTAAAAGCTATCTACAAAATATTCCATCCAAATACTAGATGATATATTTTTCAGAAGCCCAAATAAATTTCTTTAAAATGAACTGTTTTGGTTGTGAAGCTCTTTTTAACAAATACAAGAAAATTGTGATCATTTCTTGTTTTATATCTAAACACTATGGAATAAAAGGTAGAAATCAATAGCCAAAAAAAAAAAAAAAAAAAAACCTCCTGAAAATTGAAAATAAAGAAGCATGCTTACAGAAAAGTATGTTCGTGAGTTATTAATGAGTCATTAAAAAAATAAGGGAAAAATTTAAAAATTCTGGAATTGAATAAACATGAAAGTACAACATTACATAAGTGTAACACAATGAACAGTGTTTCTAAAGGGATGTGTATGTACATACATATACATACATTAATGCAATAGCAATTAGTTAAAAATAGACTGTGTTCATAGATTTGTTTGTCTTTTTGTCATTCATCAGAAAGACATTCCATTGTAGAAAACAAAACAAACAAAACAACAGCAATCTCCTTGGGCAACAGAGCTTAAGATTATAGAAACAGGAAGTATAAAAAAAGATAATGGGTCACTAAGGTAATGGTGAGACATACCATTCATATTTGTATCTGTGTGTTCCTAGCCCCTGAATCCTGGCTATAGGAAAAACAGCACTGTATATTAGATACTGATTCAGAGTATATTTAACCTCTGGAGAATCATACCAGAGATCTCTAGGCTATTTCCTGCCACCTAGTTGGCTCTTTTACAAGGTTATACCAACAAACACAAACAAATATATCTAATCCAGACCCAAAAGGAGATGTATAATACATAATCGCTTATAAGCAGATACTAGTCATAAATTACAGGATACCCATGCTACACACCACAGAATGAAAGAAGCTAAACAAGAAGGAAAGCCTGTGGGGCAGTGGTCTGTGGCAGGCAGTCGGGCATCAGGTTGAACATAGGTTGAAAACTCTGGGAGACCCAGTGGAGTAATTCGCAAGGGACCGGAAAACGTTTTTACCAAAGCTCCTGGAAGGCTCTTGTCAAACAGCTACAACCTCCACAGCCCCCTGTAGAGAGGTCTGTCATGTGAGATTTGTCACATAGGTACAACACCAAGCCCTCTCACATGCAGATAAGGTGCCCTTAAATTCTCAGACCAAGCCAATGGGAAGTACCTGTTGTCAGGCCCCCTGACCCATCCCTAACAGTATGTTAGACCATCCTAACCTGTATAGGAGAGATCCCCATCCACAAGGAATAAAGGTGTGAGAACTACTCCTTCATCTGAGGACTTCTATCGTAAGAGCTGTAACACTTCTGCTTAGGAAGAGGTCTGCTCTCCTGAAAGCCACCAGAAGCTTCCTGCACTCCTCACAGCTAGTCAGCCTCTTGTGGCTTCAGCCCAGGCAAACATAGTGCAGAGTGGTGGGTGCAGCATCTTGGAGCAACTGAGGTGGCATGTGGAGGAGACTCTGTCCCTGCTCTTACTCTCCCCTTTGCCTGAACCCTCACATTTGGTGGGGCCAGAGATCCCTGAAGAAAGCTCCCAGCACGAAGACCCACAAAAGCCCAACGAAGTGTGTCTGAATCACACTTAGAGGGGAATAAAATTGGCCTAGGAAGCAGATAAAGGGAGGGATCTGGGTGGGAAAGGGGGTAGGGAGGGAAATGGGGATCAGGATCAGGTGTGGGGAGAGACAGAGGAGAGGGCTGCAGGGCCAAGGGAATGAATGGCAATCTGCAGCTGGCAGGGTGAGGGATAGGGGTCATCTCAAGCATGTGCCAGAGACATGGGATAGGAAAGCTTCAAGAATCAATGGGCATGACCTTAGCTAAGACCCAAAGCACTGGTGATATGTAAGTAGTGGAGGAATGAATTTTGGTTAAGGTTGCTTCTTCAGGTTACATATCAGGAAGACCAACAGAGTCAACTGACCGGGATCCTTAAGGACTCCTAGAGACTGAACCATCAACCAGAGAGCAAACATGGGCTCGACGGATCCCCCCATCCCACACATATATAGCAGATGTGCAGCTTGTTTTTCATGTGGGTTCCCCTAACAACTGAAGCTGGGTCAGAGCTATCCCTAAAGCTGTTGCCTGTTTGTAGAATCCATTCTACAACTGGGCTACCTTCTCTGGCCTAACTGGGCTACCTTCTCTGGCCTCAGTAGGAGAGGATGTTTCTAGCCCTGCAGAGACTTGATGTGTCAGAGTGAGGGTATTCTGGAGGTGAAGAGGGGTATGGGGAAGACTGTGTAAAGGAGGACAAGGAGGGGGGCATTGATCTGTATGTTAAGTCAATATATAAATAAATTAATTAAGGAAATGTTGGGACACAATATTATGATGTTTGTTACTTATTGAATGCCTACTATTATGGTAAATATTTATACATTTATTTACTATAAATATACAGAATATATGTCATTCTAAATAAATAAATAGTCATCCCAGCACAGATTCAAAGTGAGCTTTCTGATCCAGATTCTTTAGTGTGGTAAGGAGCATAGTAATAAGACCTCAGAGTTCCATAAGAGTGAGCACAAATCTATACTTTTGGACTGTGAACTGAAGTCTTTGATCAAAAGCAATATTATGTAGAATGTGATTAATATGGATATGATACTTTCTAAGTCCATGGATTATAATTTTGGAAGAAAGATTACATTAGGAAAAGAAACTGCATACCCGTAATATAAATCTACTTCAGTGACAATAAAATACCCTTTCTATACTGAAAGTTTTCTAGTCTTGGAAAATGTTCCAGCAAGCCATTTATCCAGGGATTGGTATCATATTGAGAGGTAGTTGTTAGTCTCTACTGGTGTCAGATTTGACACTTTGCTACCATATCCAGATCAGCCTTGATGAGTGGAAGTACAAGTTGTTTAGCACATGCATAATTATCTTCCTTGCAAGAAGGTCACTTTGCTCATGGGTATACCAGCAATGACAAGAATGATCCAAGAAAGACATTGTCTATCATCAGAGAATAAGTTATTGTCTTAGGTAGTGTTTCCATTGCTGTGAAGAGACACCATGACTAAGGCAATTCTTATAAAGGACAACATTTAATTGGTGCTGGCTTACAGGTTCCTTGATTCGGTCCATTTTCATCACAGCAGGAAACATGGCAGATTCCAGGCAGTCATGGTGCTGGAGGAGATGCAAGTTCTACATCTTCATCCAAAGGAAGCCAGGAGCAGACTGTGATCTAGACAGCTACAAAAAAGGTCTCAAAGCCCCCCCTTGACAATGACATACTTCCTCCAACAGGGCCACAACTATTCCAACAAGACAATACCTGATAGTGCCACTCCCTGGGCCAGGCATTTTCAAACCACCGCAGTCATCTTTTCTACTTCCCAAATATCTCTTTCTTACCAACTTTCCAATCATATGCTTTCTAAGTCTGTGACCATACAGCCAAATCACTGACTACAACACATTTATTGACATTTTTCCCTGCAAATGAAATACACAGATGAATGTATGGTCTAAAGTTATGCCTACAGTGAATATTTTCTTTTGCCACACCAGTTCTGTTGCCCAAGAAAGAATCTGTCATGCATTGGGTTTTATTACTGGTGATGTTTGCCTAGCTTGTAAAACTGTCTGTCAACCTAGACCTACAATTGTCTTTCTCTGTCTATTGATCAGAAGATATACCTGATGAGTCCATTAGTACATGATGATGACAGAAGTCATTATCACAGGAATAGTAATCATGAGAAATGGGCCAACTTTTCATATAATTTTCATGTCACTTCAGGAAAAGATCAGACACAATCATATACATTGCTATTTATGTTTGAAGAGATATTGTTGTTGTTCTTATTTAACTTTGTGCCTTTGTAGATCAGAAAAACCCAAGGTCATATTGGTCAGCATAGTTTGCATGGTAAACAAAGTAACTTGGTGGCCCAGTATCATATATGTAGTTTCAACTAAATCTCAATAGCAGGCCAGGAGGTGTCTTTCATAAAAACAATGCCTCCAAATAATGTCAAGGTTGTGCTTCAAAATTGCAAAGCCTCCACTGTGATTCACCTATGGGGAAGAGAGCAATTCTCCAAACAATATTCTTATCTGACATTGATAACTTGAGAAACATTGGGCCTTTTGAATCATATAATCCACTTTACAGTATAAGCTCTACCTTTGGAAGAAATTTCTGTTCTAGGCCCCACAAAATAATAGCAGCTTTCTAAGTCATTTTATGTGTGGATGACGGCACAACACTCAAGTAAAGAGTGTGCTGTCTCTAAAATATGAATAATCCTACTTATCCTGTGTTTCTTTGTTGGTGGGAAGAAGAAAAAGGTATAGCAATTTGGTCTTTACATGAGAATTAATATCTCTACATATTTCACAGAACTGGACTCACAGAAAGACTTATGTTTCTTGTAATTTTATAGAATTTGTTTCTTATCTTTTAATGAACATATATTTTAGCATTAAGTAAAAAAAGGACTGCTTTATCCATTTCACTTGGTTGGTCCAATGAGCTTTATGGCATAAATATAATGGATCAATGTGGTACCTTGTAGGAGATATCAGTGATCAAGATGCTTGAAAACTCAATTTAGACATGGCTCTCTAGAATTATGAGGCAGAACACTAAAAGTATACTGATAGCCTAGCTAGCTGAAAGCAATTTTTTTTTGGAATTTATGAAGAAGTAAAGAGGAATTATTTGCATGAGCAATGGATACATACCAGGTACCAAGGAATATTTTAGTCTACTCAAGTAAATAAACCACATCTGGTATAGCAGAGGCGATTGGAGTCACTACTTGATGAACTATGTGGTTAATAACCTTCATTCTTTATAATTCAACTGTATAGATCCAAACACAGGGAGTTGTGGTAGGAATCACCATCATTTCATTGGTGATTCCATGATGGTGGCACTAATTTATTTAATCCCTCTGAGGATGCAATATTAGTTTTACCTAATTACTTTTTTTTTTCTGTAGAGTCATCTCTGGTGGATTCTATTTAGCATTTCCAGCCATAATAGCCCTTGTTCTGTAGTTCACGGAACAAATATAAGGATTCTGCAACTTCTAAATATACCTGTCCTAATTACTCATTCTGGGACTGGTGATGTAACCACAGGATGAGTTTAGAGATCCACTGGACCCAATATGAGTCATACTTTGGCTAAAACACCATTAATCTTTTCAACTCCATGACCACCTACTTTAATAGATGGGCAACAATGCTATTTGAGGTTTCTTGAAATCAATGTCAGTTCAGATCCACGCTCTAACTGGCCATGAAAGATGTAATTAGTTATTTTTCCTTAACATCTGGTAATTCTACCTAACAATAAATCCATATGTCCTTTTGGGAACAGAGTAAGTTAGTCATAAAGATTTTATATTGTAGCAAAGTACTTCCTAAGGGTGTACGCCTTCCCCTTCATTTAAAAGAATCTGAGTTTATTTACTAGCTCAAATCTAGAAAGTGTTTAACAGTCCATGAACCTCAATACAATGATTCAATGTAGCTTTTCAATAGTTTGTTCTGGAATATTGCTGCCTATGCAGATAAAGCAAGAAGAAATTAATAGGCTTTGTATTTATTTACCAACTGGGAATGCCATGATTAATCAACTAGTGTCAAAGTTTACACAGATCAGAACTTTATCAATATTGCTTTGCTTGTACTCTCTGTTATGAAAACTATTTTCATGTTACTTTATTAATTCAGTGTTTCTAGTTGGCTCTGGCTATTTCTGATTCCAATTAGATATTTTGCATCTCAGTTTCCAGTTGACTGTGACTTTGTTTAAATACAAAGGTGGACACTGGGGTAGCATCAAGGACTTGGTTTGTAGATCTTTAAAAAAAATAGGGTTTTTGTTTCATAGACAATGCAGACATAATTGTTTCAGATAAGGGAAAAGAAATCCATGCTTCATGGAGTAAAATAGGAATAAACTCAATGCAAAAACAAATCTATTAGTAACAGAAATCAATTCCTTCAGCCTCCCATATATCTGCATGCCATGTTATAAGACTTTAACCTTTATCAAAAGTATAACTAGATCTATAACAACCAATGCTTTTGAAGCAGCAATACAAAGTATTCTAATTTAGAAAAGCCCAGACACAGACTGATTTATTGCAGAATGTAACTGAACCTTAAAAATAATTAGCATTAATCCTCCTTAAACTGCACCACCAAGTACAAAATGTAAGGGCACTATTAAACTGTTTATACAATGTCAGTATTATGCTAGTAACAAAATCAGACTGACACAACAACAACAAAAAAAGAAAAGAAAGAAATGAATGAAAAGAAACAAAGATGACAAATGCAAAAATTCTCAAAATATTTGTAATCCAAATGTAAGAGCACATTAAAAAAAATAAATAAATAAACATGTGTCATGATCAAGTTGGCTTCTTTCAGTGATGCAAGTATGGTTCAACATCTTAAATTGTTATAAATTGTGATAGAGTAATCATTTAAGCTGATTCGAGTCTGACAACCTTTTATTGTAAAACCCCAAAGAAATTATGAACAGAAGAAACATACCTAAACATATTATATATTATATATTAAACAACTATAAATAATATTATAATAAATGGGGAAATACAACATAGTTTGCCTAAATTTATGTATGAGACAAGAGAACCTCTTTTATATGCTATGCAAAGCCTTAAGTAGAGCAAAGAGTCAAATAATGAATGCAACGTAAATAGAAAAATGAAGAAGTTGAATTATTTCTATCTGCAGATAATATAATATCATATACAAGAAACACAAATATTCTTACAGAAAACATTTAGAAATGATAAACACTTTAGCAAATTAGAAGGTCACAAAATTAGCAGACAGCAACCACTGGGTTTCTGGTAAACCAATTATATACATGCTGAGAATGAAATCAGGAAATAAGTTGCTTAAAACAGCTTCTGGAATATAAAATATGTAAAATTAACTCCAATAATGACATTGAGAGTCTCTTATGATAAAAATGTTTAAGATAATGAGAGAGGAAATTGAGAAATACATTAAATGATGAAAAATTTATATTATCAAGCCAATATAAAGACTCAGTTAAACCTCTATCAATGTTCTATCAAATATATCAATGACATTCACAAAGCTAGAAAAAAAAGACTACAATTCCTATGAATGGATGAAAAATTGCGAATAGCAAAATTATATTAAAAAACTAAACAATGCTGGAGATAATATCTTCAAGTTATACTACAGAGCCATTATAACAAACCAGCATGGTACTAATACAAAATCATGAATCTATATCAATGAAAAAAACCTCCCCAAAATAAAACCTCTTAGCTATAGCTATCTGAATTTTAACAAGTAGGCTAATGACTTGTATTTTAAATAATTAGGGAAAAAGTTAAAATCTTTAACACATGGATGTGTGAAAACTGGGCATTTACATTTTCAAGCATGAAAATATTTCCCCATTTTCATGTTTATAAAGTCAATTTGAATTATATCAAAGGCATTACTGTAAGATCTGAAACTCTTAAGTGATCAGAATAAGAATAGTATTTCAACATGTATGCACAGGCAGGAACTTTCTAAAAAATACAATAGCCAACTGCAAGAAAAACAACAACAATAACAAACCAACAAAACAAAGAAATAAAGCAAGACAACTGCAGAATAGGAAAGAACTTAGGGGAGCGATATCCTGAAGGGTGTGAGGAAATGTTTGTCAGTTAAACAACTGACAGAGAATAAATAACTAGAAAATAAAGAATTTAAAATAAAACAAAACATTTAAATACCTCAAACATATACAACCTGATTAATAAATGGAGTACTTTCATAAGCAGAATGTCCAGAGAGATGAAGTAGAGATAACCAGTAAACACATGAACAATGTTCAATACCCTTAGCAATCAAGGCAATGCAGTTTAAAGGTATATTAAAATTCTCAAGTATTACAGTAGTATAATTATAACAGCAAAAAACAAATGAATAACAACAAAAACAAACAACAATAATAAACCATTGGTAGTATGAACATATATATTAATTCATTGCTATATAAATCAGTAAGAAGGTTCTATTATGGGACTCAGCTATACCATTTCTTAGTACATCCTCAAGGAGCTCCTGTTTAAAGGAAATATAAGGACAAAGTGTGGAGCAGAGACCAAAGAAAAGGCCATCCAGAGACTGCCCCCACCTGGGGATCCATCTCATATACAGACACAAAACCCAGACACTATTGTGGAAGCCAAGAAGTGATTGCTGACAGGAACCTAATATAGCTGTCTTCTAAGATGCTCTGCTAGAGCCTAACAAATACAGAGGCAGATGCTTGCAGCCAACAACCATTGGACTGAGCATGGGGACTCCAATGGAGGTGTTAGGGAAATGACTGAAGGAGCTGAAGGGGATTGCAACCCCATAGGAAGAACAACAATATCAACCAACAAGGCCCCCCCCAGAGCTCTCAGGGACTAAACTACCTACCGAAGAGTACACAGAGAGGGCCTCATGGCTACAGCTGCATATAGAGCAGAAGATGGACTTATTTGGCATTAATGGGAGGAGAGGCCCTTGGTCCTCTGAAGGCTCAATGCCCCAATATAGGTGAATGCCAGGGCGGTGAGATGGAAGTGGGTGGGTGGGTAGGAGAGCACCCATTTAGAAGCAGGGGAAGGGGTGAGGTGGAATGGGGGGTTGCAGAGGGGAAACTGGGAAAGGGGATAACATTTAAAATGTAAATTAATAAAATATCTAATAAAAAGAAAGTGCAGGCAAAGCTATACCAGGTAGTTAATGATAGAAAATTCTGATTGAGGTATCCATTATAGATGATTTAATAAGAAATTAAATATTTTATTCAGAACTAAGGAATGAATCCTTGTAATTTAAAGAACGCAGGTGCAAATTGAATTTCTCATTCTAAAGAAGGTAAGTCAGATTCATGAAGATAAATAAGATATTTCCTCTCATTTGTTTGTCCAAGATTTAATACGTGTACCTAAAAGCTTAAATATCTGATGTAAAATATAAGCAGATCATGTAAAGAAACAAAGGATCTAGCAGAAGTTGCACATAATTGATTGTATTATTAAAGAGGTAAATAAATGTATGGTCCATGGTATACTTGTATGAAAATTTTCACCTGAGCCCCATTAGAGTACACAGTGATGGCATGTCAGAAAAGAATTAAATTACCATTCTGGAAAGTAATAAATACTGCTATAATCCCATTAGTTCAATCAGCCAACATTTTCTTTTTTTGGCTCTACATTGTTTTGCACACTCAATGTTCATGCTAGATAAGAAATTAAAACCAAGTATTACACCAGCCAAATGTCAACCTCGTCAAGGAACTAGGTGTGTAAAGCAACATTTCTTTCTAAAAGTTACTAGGTGCACTTAATTATATTATTCTTATTAGATAATGTTATTTATAACATGTTGGCAAAAGCAAAAGTTTACCCATCCACACGCACACACACATATATTTTATTAAAATATTTCACAATCTTAAAATTCTTTAAAATATTTCGGATGTGGTACTTCTGTGTAGGCACCTACATATGTAGGGTTACATGGATGTAGCAAAAATCTTACATATGTGCAAGTGTATTCATGTAATAATTTCAGTTGTATCTAAAGTATAGAGAAGGATTTTCTGGAAATCACTGAAGTTAAGGAAGCAGGAACATATTATACCTAGCACCCACAGTGGCCACCCCTATCAGAATTCGAGAAAAATTTCCTACCAAGCAATATACATCTATAAGAACACTACACTGTCCTAAGAACCAGACAGAGCAACAGAAACCAAGGACTAAACTGACAAAGACTAGACAAGCTATCAGTACCTAGGATTGCAATCTTTCCAAATCCAGAAGCCTAGATACCATCAGTCAATAACAGGCAAGTTAATATGTCTTCACTACATGTCAACAAACCTACCACAGCAAGGAGTATTACATGACAGGTGTTGCACAAAACTAAAACCTTAAAAAAGACTTTTTGGATATTATACAGGTATGTAAATAGAAAGTGAATGAACCCCTTAATGAAATCTATGAAAACACAAACAGTGGGAAGAAACGAATAAAAGAGATCAAGACCGGAAACTCAGAATAAAATCAGTAAAGAAAATCCACACAGAGAGAAATCTGGAAATGAAAATTTTAGAAATTCAAACAGGAACCTCAGAGGCAAACTTCACTAATAGGATACAAGACATAGAAGAGATACTCTCAGATATTGAAGACAGCATAAAAAAAATCAATATCTTGGCCAAAGAAAATGTTAAGTCTAAAAAAAAATGCATAAAATGCCAAAGAAATCTGGGAACTGTGAAAAGAGCAAATCTAAAAACAACATAAATAGAAGGAGAAGATACTGAGATCACAAAGGCATATAAATATTTTCAAGAAAATCATAAAAGAAAGTTTCCCTTATTTAAAGAAGGTACAAGAAGGACACAGAACACCAAACTGTGGAATTCAAACACTAAGCATATGGAACAATGGAAAGATAGCTAACATTTCAAGGACCAAGCAACATACACAGGATGGCAAATTATAATAGCTCCCGAATTCTCATTTGAGATTCTAAAAGTCAGAAGGTCTGGAAAAGATGTTCTACAGACTCTCAGAGATCAAGGAGGCCAATAGATCCAGGGAGGCTATTATATCCTGCAACTCTCTCACAGTAGATGGAAGAAATAAGATATTTTGAGGTAAGACCAAATTTAAGCAACATCTATCTGTAAATACAGCCTTGCAGAAGGAGCTAGGAAAGAAACAACAACAACAAAAATCCAACCAACCAACCAAACAAAAGCCTTTTAACCTGATGGGGTTAACCACACCCAGGAAAACACAATGAATAAAAAGTCACATACCAGCAAATCCAAAGAATGGACACACACATACACACACACACACACACACACACACACACACACACACACACACCAGAGGTTTTAGAACCACAGTGATAACAAAGTGGTCCAGAAAAGGCTAAATCTAACCTATTAAAGAGGGACTGCATCAGCTTTGTGGAGCTGGAATCAAAGAGGGAATTTCCTTTTAGCAGATCGCCCAACATGCAGGTTAGCTTATAAACATTTTCCTGTACCAATCCAATCAGTTCAGTGAATAGCAGCAGTTCAGTTAATATACTCCGAGGAATAGACAAGTACTACCCCCTTTCCCTGCTGTTAAAAGATCTAAGACAGTTCTGGAGAAAGACTGATCAGAGAAGTGAAATGCTGGAAGGACCAGAGGTTTAGCGGTAGCCTATCTACAGAGAGCTGCAATTTGCCCTCAAAACCTTGAACTATGAGGAGAGAAAAGACCAATGTGCTACTGCTGCCCCACTACACAGTGCTTGTCGCCAGCCATATGAAATCTTCTTTGGGAACCAGAGACAAGTTCTTTCAACCTTTCTTCACCAATCCTGCCTCTTAGGGAAGTATCATATATGGATGACTCTACTCAAGTTTATGTCTCCTACTCTCTGAGTAAACTTACCTCAGTTGAAAGTATCTAGGTTCCATCACTTGGACAGACCCAGATACTAAACAGTACCAATTCTTTTGTTCCTGAAGTTGAAATCCCATCCTTCGATCCTAATGATGAACCTACCTTCACCTCCCTGTCTATGTTCTCCTCCCTCTTTCCAATTGCCTTTTCTTTGCCCATTGGAGAACGAAACTGACAATGATATCAGAAGATAGGAAAATCTCCCATGCTCACCAATTAGCATAGTAAAGATGGACATCCTACTAAAATCAGTCTAGAGATTGCATGCTGTCTCCATCAATTTTTCAACAAAAATGGCAACCTACAAATATCCACACACCTATAAACCCTTAGTTTTTGTAGAGAACCCAGAAAACATTTTGGAAAACCACACAGCAGCATGAATAGTGCTGCTCAAACAGGATAGCTGCACATTGAAGACTACAAGTAGGTCCATGATTATCATTCAACACGAAACGCAAGTCCAAATGCATTTCAAACCAGATACATGTCACCTGGGTGAAGAGAAAGTAGGGAATAGCCTTAAATGCATTGTACAGAGGATGAGCTCACAGAAACATATGCAGCAAGCATAGTGCGTATGTGAATCTGCATCAGTTCTTCTATGTAATGTACACATTATAACTTTCATGTTATTTTTTGGGACTCATGGTTGTTAGAAGAACTGGGTCTTTGACTCTTGTGCCTGCTTTGAGGAATTCTTTTTTTTCTGCTGATAGGTTGATGTGTCCAACTTAGATACAATCATTCTTGCTTCATCTTACCATAATTTATTTTGTCAAAAATAATGATATTTGTTTTACTTCAATTCTCTTACAGTATGTTATATAAATTAAGGTCCAAAAGACAAGTTTATAGCCCATGTCTGACAAAGATGAACAGAGAGTATGTAATAGCTCTTTCTTTCTCTGTCTCAGTCTCTGTTTCCTGACTTCCCTTCCTGACTCTTTCTCTTCCTCTCCACAATTATCTTTTCAGTAAAAGAGCATAAAGCTTTAAAATCTCATGATTCTGCATTTAGAGCTATGTGTTTTCTCTGGTTCTTTGAAATTTTACCACAATGTTCTAGATGTTTTCAAGAATATGCCTAAAATAAAGTAACATTCAAATGCTTTCTGGACTCAAAGCAATGTTGCTATTTGATGATGATGTCACATTTCCCTTTAAAGGGACATCAGAGAGAAACATCTGCCCAACATATTTCTGTGGTATGAAAATAGGAGAAGTACTGGAAAATTCATGCAGTGCATGGACAATTAACAAAAGTCTTCAGTGGCATTGATGACTATACATCTACAATTGAAAATAACACAGACATGAATGAACATTTTGTCTTGAAAAAAATTGATTGAAAGACTGATACAAATGTCAAGGAGCTCCATGGATATTTTAAATTTTATTCCAAGTAAGAAAAAGATATTTTCAGATTGTCAAAAACATTCTTGAAGGAATACACACTGCATTTACAACAGACATTTTAAATCAAGCCCATCTAGATTATTCAGATAATACAACCAACGCCAAGGAAGGAGAGGTAACTTGCCAAAGGTCATATACTTAATTATCAGCATAGCAAGACCTAGAGTTTGCTGTTTATAATCTTATATCTAATCATGCACAGAATAAACTGAACAAAAGATTGAATGACTATAGAAAGCAGATAATATGTACCTATAAGAACGTAGAAGGAAATTCCAGTCACTTCCAACTGCCCAGAGGACATTCCCTGCAGTATTCATAGTCAGTCTTCTCTCCAAATCCATTTTTGTATGCTCACTTACAAAATGTTATGGATATGATTCATTATAAACAGCAAAAAGATAAAGCAGGTTTGCAGTCATTAAAGCTGGACTTTGTCTGTATCCCCATTTTGCTTCCTCCTGAAATGATAAGGAAGGAGAACAGCCAAGATCAGCTTTCTAAATGCATTGGAGCCTGACTTTAAATTCCTCCAGGACGACAAAGTGTCAATAGAAGTAATGTGTCAACTGAAATGTACATGTACAGGTGGTAGTCAAAGATAACCTCAACAACTTCCTTTGTGGTGTATTTTTCAAAAATAACAGACCTGTTAACTCAGCATAGAGGGGCAACACCAGGATGTTTTGATATAAACTAGAATGAAAGTAACATATGTAAAAAACTCTCCAGCATTGGAGAGATCATGCAACACTGAAGAACCCTATTTAGGTTACAGTATGTAGATCTGGTGGTTTACAGCCCTGAACCCTGATTTAGGTTACAGTACATAGATCTGGTAGTTTACAGCCCTGTAACTCTTGTTCTGACCTCTTCTGGCCTCTTTAAGAACTCTATTTCCCCAACAATGAAGTCAAATAATTAACAAGTGGGATTTTATGAAATTAATTGTTTTCTGCACAGCAAAGGAGCAATCAAATAGGTGAAAGGGAAGCTCACAGAATGGGATAGAATGTTTCCCAGCTATATATGTGACAATTTAATAACCAGAATATACAAAGAACTCAAAAAGCAACAAAAGATCCATTCAATTATTGGGTCTAAGATTTGAATAGAGAGAGTTTATGAAAAGAAGGAAAGAAAATAGCTAAAAATATCTCAAAACATGTTCATAATCCCTAGAAATTAGGGAAGCACAAATCAAGACAACTTTGAAATTTAATCTTTCCTCAGTTAGAATGTCAAAGATCAATAGAACTGACAATCAATGCTGGTAAGGACATGGTGAAGTGACCCCTCCCCTCTTTTTTGTGATGGGATTGCAAACTGTTGCAGACACTGGGGAAATCAGTTGGGAATACTCTCAGAAAGGTAAAACATAAATCTACCACGTAACTTAGCCAGATGAGTCCTTGGCATGTACCCAGAGGAATCATATCTTGTTACACAGACACCTGCTTCTTAAATGTGTTTGAAGTTATACTGTAAGAGCTAGCAGCAGAGGAGCAGGACAGACTTTCTGAGTCTGAAATACAATATTTTATAAAAGATGTTTGAAAGCTATTGCACCGGTGTGAGTGGATAGTTTTGTTCAGAATGCATTCTAAGAAATGTTTTTAACATTTTCGAACATTTCATATACATGTATACATTTTACTTCCTCAATTGGTAGGAAAAAAAGAAAAAAAACAGTTGAGAAATTTCCCAGCTATTTTGTTCTTTTTTAAGAGAAATCTCAGTTCAAGACCTGGTCCTATTGTTTTGGATGGGTCAATTGTAGATTTTGTTTTATTATTGTTGGTTTGTGTGCCAATGGTCTATATACTTGATTTTGAACCAGTACCATTATCGTCTTATCACTGTGGCTCAGTAACATATCATAAAGTCTATAAGGGCAATCCTTCCAGCATTCTTCAATTTGCTCACAATTATTTTGGGTACCAGATTTTTTTTAAAAATTTTATTGGTTATTTTGTTCATTTACATTTCAAATGTTATCCCCTTTCCAGGTTTCCTCTCCAAAATTCCCCCATTCTACCTCCCCTCTCCCCTGCCTTCACGAGGGTGCTCCCCCACTCACCTGCCCACTCCTGCCCCACCACCCTAGTATTCCCCTAGGCTGGGGCACCAAGCCTTCACAGGACCAATGGCCTCCCCTCCCTTTGACGCCAGACAAGGCCATCCTCGATACATACGCATCTGGAGCCATGGGTTCCTCCATGTGTATTCTTTGGTTAGTGATTTAGTCCCTGGAAGCTCGGGGGGTGGGGGGTGGGGGGTTTGGTTGGTTGATATTGTTATTCTTCCTATGGAGATGCAAATCCTTTTAGCCCCTTCAGTCCTTCCTCTATCTCCTCCATTGGAATACCCCTGCTCAGTCCAATGGTTGGCTGCAAGCATCCCCATCTGTATCAGTAAGGCTCTGGCCAAGCCTCTCAGAAGACATCCACATCAGGCTCCTGTCAGCAAGCACTTCTTGGCATCAGCAATAGTGTTTGGGTTTGTTGGCTGCATATGGGATGGATCCCCACTTGAATCACTGAATGGCCTTTCCTTCAGTTTCTGCTCCGCTCTTTGTCCCTGTGTTTTCTTTACACAGGAGCAATTCTGGGTTAAAATTTTGAGAAGGGTGGGTGACCCCATCCCTCAACTGGGGTCCGTGCCTAACCTCTGGATATGGTCTCTTCAGATTCTCTCTCTCTCTCTCTTGTTGGATATTTCAGCTAATGTCATCCTCGTTGGGTCCCGGGAGCCTCTTGCTTTCATGGCATCTGGGTCTTTTTGTTGGCTATCCCCAATTCCCCATCCCCCATTACTGCACACCTCTGTTCAATTTCCAGACCCTCTGTACAACTCCTCCATCTTTTTTTTTTTTTAAATGGTTTTGGTTTCTTATAAATTTTGGGTATTTTTTTTCTATTTCTCTTGTGTTATGTTAACTCTTTAAATACTTTTTTTTGCCACATGGTCATTTTTACAATATAGCTTCTAGCAGTCCAACAATACAAGTTATTATTCTATCTTCTGGGGTCTCTCTTTATGTCTTTCTTCAGACATTTAAAGGTTTTATAATAGATGTTATTTTTCCCCTCATTGGATAGGTTTATTCCTATTCATGCTTTGATGCCACCATGAATAGGAGTGTGACCGTGATCTCTTTCTCTGAATGTATATTGTTTTATAGAAGAGGTGTTGACTTATAAATATTGATTCTTTATCTTCCACACATTGTTGAATTTGCACAAAATTTCTAGAACTTTCCTGGTAGAATTTTTCAGATCTCTAATGTATAGTATCATATTTTCTGAAAATGGGATAATCTTCCTTTTTTCTCGTTAATTTCCTTCACATGCCTTTATTGCTTCAGCTGATGTTTTTCAAGCACAATATTGAAAAGCATTGGGGATAATGCATACACCTGTCACAATAGTGACTTCAGTGAGATTAGTTCAAATTTCCTCTATTGAGGATAATGTTGGCTGTTGGTTCCTGACATACAACTTTTATTAAACTGAGTAAAGTTCCTGCTTTTTTGTAGAAACTATATAATAGTACACATTTTCAAGTATTACTGTCATGAAGTCATACTGGATTTTATCTGAGAACTTTTCTTCATCTATTGAGATGATCAAATGAATTTTTTTAGTCCACTTTTGTGGTTTTCTAATTGTATTGGCTTACATGAGTTGAACCATCTCTACTACTCGAAGATAATGCCAAGTTCATCATCATGGAATCTTTTTAACGTAGTCTATATTGTAATTGAACTTTTTTGAGTCAATGTTTATCAGGGATATTGGTTATAGGGATATTAGATATAGGGTTTATAGGGATATTTTTGTTTGTGTGTTTTTTAATTGGCAGACAGTAGATTTTATTTGCATATTTGATAGGATTCTACAGTGAATCCATCTGGGTCTAGACTCTTTTAAGCTGGTAGGCTTTTTATCTTTGTATTTATCCTCTCATTTGCTTGTAGTCTGTTTAGGTTTTTGACTTCTTAGTTTAGTTTTTGTAGTATATCTAAATCCAGAATGTCATCCCTTTTATTTAGATTTTCCAGAGATTAACCACCTTGTTACTGAATAAATGGCTCAAATGAACAGTCAAAAATAAATAAATAAACAAACAAATTAAACTTTCTAGAACAATAAAGAAATAGTATAATTTGTATATTCACTAGAAATTTGTTTATTGTACATTTTATGTTTTATTGCATTGTGGTCAGATAGCATACATAGAATGATTTGAATAGTTTTGCATTTACAAAGGTTAGTTTTGTGTTTCAAGATGTTATCTATTTTAGTAAAGCTTAGAAATGCTGTTGATTAAAATGTGTATTATTTAATGTTTTTAAATTAGTGACTTGAAGATAATATTTGAGTAGATATATGTTAAATTCATTTGGCATATGATAAAAATTAACTGAGACAATGCATATTTAGGATTGTTACTGAAATGTGTGATAACTATGACCATCACATTGTTCATATTTGGTGTTACTGTTTAAATTTTCAGTGGTAGTTTGTATCTTAATAAGTATGGCTCTGTGTTCCTTTATTATCTCACTGCTATGCTCATTTGTCTCTTCAGTATGAAATAATGCTCACTGTATTTGTGTTAGGTTTGGCTCTTGGTTAAATGCTTTTTAGGTTATTTATGTTGTGGGTAGGTTTTCTTTCTCCTTTAATTATAGCAGATAACTTTGCTGTATTTGTCAGTGACCCGAAGTATAGTGGTTATATTGATAGTCTTTTAAGGTTTGGAATATATTGCTCCAGGCTTTTCTAGCTTTCAAAGTTTCAACTGAGAAATCAACATTTATTCTGATGGATTTTCCTTTATATTTGACTTGAATTCTTTTCTGGCAGCTTTCAATATACTGTATTATGTATACTTAGTGTTTTAACTACGATGTGGTCTGGGATTTTCTTTTGGGGTCTTGTTTATTCACGTTCTGTATGTCTCAAATATCTTCATGGCTGAGTCTTCCCTTAGTTTGGGGAAGTTTTCTTCTATGAACTTGTTGACTCTCTGGTCTAGGGCATGGGCATAGGACTCTTCTCCGTCATTTTTGCTTATAATTCATAGGATTGTTATGTTTTATCTTTTCATGAAGCCCAACATTTCCAGTTTGCTTCTTCCCTGTTTTAATTTTTTCACATTCCTGACTTATTTAATCTAGACTTTATTCTTTTTCATCAAGTCCTGATATTCCATCTTGTTTTGTTCCTTCTACTTATAATGCTTTCCTTAGACTTTTCTACTTAATTATTGAAATTTTCAACTTTTTCATTTCATCTTGATTCCTCTTCAATATTTCTCTCAATCAAATTCATTCTCACATCCTAGATTTTCTTCATTTTGTACAATAACATGTTTGTGTTTCTTGCCCATGACCTAGATGGTTTTTCTCATTATGTTCTTTCTCTTCAGATTCACTGAACTGAATTTTTGTGACTCCTTTAAATTTCTTTATTTCTTTGACAAAATTTATAATGATTATTATAAATTCTATGTCCTGGGGTTTATATTGGTAATTTTCATTGGCAAACATTGGAACAGGATTGGTCAATTTTGGAGAAGGGGTGCTAGCTTATCTTTTTGTTGTTTATTTTTGGCTATGATCTCTGGGAATGAGTATTTCTTTTGTTTTAACTTTCATACGAATAAATCAATTTAGGAATGAAGAGAAGATGGGCAAGAAGGGTAGCCTCAGAGGTTGGAAATAATTTTGATGGAATAAGTCAAGTGGTCAAAGGGGACTGGGTGCTTGAAATGCTTCTTGCTTCAAACCTAGAATGTAGTGGTATCCTTGGCTGGATAAAAAGGTGGAATGGGGCAATGGAGGAGCCTATAGTTTGACAGATAGCTAGTATAGGGCATGATCAAAGAAAGCCTCAAGATCATTTGTGGCATAGAGAAGGAAGGCCAGTCTATGATTACAGATGAGATCTCATGTGTTTGAGGTGAGGGTGTAGGACTAAGATTAAGGAAGTCATTGAGTTAGACACTGCAAAAGGAAGTGGAAAATCTTTTTGTGGGGGAGAGTTTGGTTGACGTGAAGAGAGATCTCTGGTCATTGACAGGGTCCTGGAAGAAGTCTAGAGGTTGGTTTCTGAAGTGGAAACTTATGGATTCTTTGCAAAGTCGGTTGGATGTTGTTTGCTGGGGCAAACACATGAAGGAATATTTCTTTAAAGTGGACACACGTGTGAAAAGCTACGTAGCACTGAAACAGGCTCTGGAGAGAGGATGTTCTGCTAAAGCAAGCATGTGAAAGGAAAGGACATGTAAGAAAAGATTCTTTGCTAACGACACACATGTATTGGTCTATCTTATATTGCATAGTTAAGCTACATTTGTTGGGATGCCATAGAGAGAAACACACCAAAATCCTTCTGGCAGTGTTCTGTAGTTTGTTGCAGCTTCCACAGACTCAGGCTAATTGAATGCACGGGTGATGCAAGAGCCATGCTGAGGGAAGGCATATGGAGGATATGTGATATTTGGAGGGTATAAATAGTACTTCACAGAATGATGGGAACAGAGCTTGGCTTGCTGGTATATCTTGCAGTGCAATGCTTGTGGGTCTCCAGTTTTCACTGATCTTCACTTCCCTGAGAGAGGCACAGCTGAAAACTTCTCCTGGTGTTTCTGCTTATCCCTCCTGCCGGCTCCAGCTCATGCTGAGGCCTGGCTATCTCTGCTAGATCATGTCACCACTTTTGCTCTTCCGACTCTACCGAACTGGACTGCTGGTGTATCTGTGAGGTGTTTGTGAGTGGACCACACTGCTACTGCTTGCTAACCAGTGAACTGCACTACTGATTTCCCAGACAACACAGATGAGAGTTGCTCCAAAGAATCTTTCTCAACAGGCCCACTTCCATGTATCCTTTCTTCTCTACTCCCACTGGTGGGTGGTATGTTAGAAGAATGGTTAAAATATTTAAGAACCATCATTAAATATAGGATTTGAAAAAATTAAAGTTACAGGATTCTGTTTGGGTGTGGTGGCAGAACAGGCCAGGGCACTGGATATGATGCCCGGGCTAGATATGGCAGGTTTGGTAGAAGGCATGGATAAAGGTGACTCACTTTGTTGGACCCTGAAGAATGGAGGTAGGAAGACTGGTTGGGTAGAGATGTTGGATGTAGTGCAAAAAGGATCTTTTAACTTTTCTAACTTTCTCTTTTTTCCCATAGCTTACTTAGTTCAATATGAAAATGATGTGGTCCTATCCATTTAGGCCTGGGGAACATACCTAGAATCACATGACCAAAGAAATGTTAACTCTCCATCTTCCAGTGGCCACTAGCTTCTAACTAGCTCTTCAACTAGTGGTAGAGATTGCTTTAAGAACTGTTACTCTGTGAATATCAAAGCTACTGTAACTATGGGAATTAAGCTTTACTAATTAATTATTCTTCCATCTTCCACAGTGACATTACGATATTTCTCCTTATTTCCTATATAGCAAAATACTTATAGTAGCTTTGATATTCACCATTGTTTTACTGTGGATACTTGTTAGTTAGCAGGTGGCTCTTGATCAAATCCTTTTCCTATTTATATTCTGATACCCGGCCTACAAAGAGATAAAATCCACGAACTTCATATAAAAAAGAGTTGATGCCTTTGCCCACCTAAAACCCAATGCAATTTAAAAGCTAAATAGAAACAGCCCATTCCCATGAAGACTCCCTTAATCTCCAAAGAAGTAAACATTCACAATGCCTTCTTTGCTCATACAAATTGTTGTAGAGATATGTTTTAAGAAGACAGTTCAGTTTTGTGTTTGCTCATGGGCCCCAATAGAATACTATGATTACAGTGAATCCACTTTACTTTTTATCTCTGTATTTTCAGATCCCTTACAGAAAATAAGGTGGTCAGCAAATACTTACTTAATACATGAATGAATGAAGGAGTCCAGTAGAGTAGGCTCCCCAAAATGTCACTAGAGAATTATTGTTTAAAAATATTTTTGGAAGATATTATAGCACCACAAGAAATAAAACACATTCAAAGAATACCCTGAATCCACCACTCATTTTTTTTTTCCAAGATAAAAATCTTCATGATATTATACATCATTCAGGCAAAGATTGATATTATTATAAAACAATTAACCTGACCCCAGTTGGATTTCATTAGTTTTGCATGGACTGCCCTTTCTTTACCATGTTCATTTTTTTTCTGTATCAGTAATCTTGCATGTACAGCTATTAGATTTTATAGACTGTGTAGATTTAAATAATCAAGCTAGAGCTCTTTTATCTTCCTAAAAAGAATCTCCTTTGTGATATTCTTCTGAGGTTTCATGCTTCTCTTCTATGTCCTAGAAACTACCATTCTCTTCCCCATCTCAATGCTTATATTGTTTAGAAAATGTTATGTAAATGTAATCATTCGTCATATGAATGTTTAAGATTAGCTTTTTATTCTAAATACAAAGCCCTTAATATACACTCCATTTGGAGTGTGTGTGTATGTGTATGTGTGTGTGTATAAATGCAGTTTGCTTCTAATTATTGAACAATACTCTGTTAGAGAGATATACTACAATGTTCTTAGATAGACATCTAAAACCATTTCATTCAAAATTTCTCTAAGCTAGTCCTGGTGGTGTATGCATTTAATGCCAGCTACATGAGAGGTTCAGGGAGGAGGAGGATGCGTTTAAGGCAAGTTCATATAATTTTATAATATCCCTCCAATAAAATGGGAAAGGAAGATTGTATGTTCTCTGTAGGCCAGCCCATCACTACTACATTAAACAAGTTAACTACCTACTGTGAGCCTCCAGGATTCTCAAGGTCTGAACTACTGGCAGTTCCATGCCAGCAGTAAGGACAGAACATCTTCAACATTATGGTCAGAGAGTTGGATAGTTCGGAGTCAGTAATTATGCTAAACTTTCATCATTCCCTGTATTTCTATTGAGCACTTGACTCCAGATGTTTTGGGCAATATATATTTGTATCAATATACACTAAGATTGTGAAGATGATTTAGGCTCAGGAAAGGGATAGTTCTGGCACATGTGGGAAGGGTCTTGACAGATTTCCTTATTCTTTAAGTGGCAGGGTTAGCATTTTTTCAAATGCTAAGTCAAGCAGATTAGCCTAAATGTTAATACAAAAACTATTTCATGTATTTTTTGTTTTTTTAATTTTATTTTGGTGAATATTGAGTCCAAGGTGGCAAATGGGGAAAAATACTGAAAGTCTTACTAGGCAAAAGCAAAGTAACTGCTTCCTCTGTTAGAGGGACAAAGGGAGAGACAACCTGTGAATTCACTGCATGGTGGAGGTCTGATGCCTGCATTCAGAGATGGTGACTGGAAGTTAAATTTTTCATTTATCTGAAATGGCTGCTTCTTCTTCTTTAGTTATTGAACTCAGATGCCTGTATTGGCTGACATGGGGATAGATGGTGGAAGCAGCACAGAAGTGGGTGAGGAGTAAGCACAAGGATAATTTCTTATTATCAGCTTCTTTCTGGAGGCTTTTTGGAGGAAATGTTTTTCTCTGTTTGATTGGTTGGTTTTGGTTTTTTGTTTTATTTTTTCTTGTTTTGCTTCCTGAAACTGTCGACTCATTTCATCATCCTCCTGTTGCTGAACAAAGGGAAGAAAGAGCATCTTGCAGTATCCTTCATGGAAATAATCCTCTTACATAGAAACCAAAAAAGGAACTCTAGGTCATGCCTCTAACGTGGTCTGTTTTAGTTTCATGCTACAAGGAAAAGATAAGGGGACAGGAGGAAGGGAGCAGCAGCGGATAGTACAGGAAATAGAACGGAATTAGGTCGGTCTTCTGGTTACTCTATGCATTGGGCACAGTCTGTGTTCTTTTTACTATGAAGAGAATTTTAAAATTCTAAAAGTACAGTTATGCTAGGCTGTTTTCTGCATGCAAAAGACAGTATCATAAATAGTGTCAGGGATTGGTGTTTGCCCATTCAAAGGAGGGAAAGATGAGGGGAGGGATCATGTAAGGGAAGGATGGTGACAAGAGGGCAGAGACCAAAATGTAAAGCGAATAAATAGATAGATAGATAGATAGATAGATAGATGATTGAAAAGGTGAAAAGAGTTAACTAGGAGTAGATGCTGACACCACCTTCTAGAACTTTAGTGGAGAGGTTTTTCAGATGAGTTCTTCGTCATAGATTTGCCATGTGTTCTGCACAACTGTGAAATACCTTCCATTCAATGACAGGGTAGACAGAATAAGAACAGGGGAGATTGGAAACCTTACTACATGCTGGGAATGAAAATTTGATGTGGTAGAAACAACTGAAGTCTGAAGACAGACAAGCCTGATTGCATTCCCTCACTTGCTTATTTATGAGCAAGTGACTCTTGCAGAATCCTAGTTTGATCCAGGACACTGTTACCCTACCTTTGCTGCTAGGCTGTTGCAGAGATAGAAAGTGTGAGTGGGAGACAGAGTCTAGTGAAGCTCAATAAAGCGTAACATGATTATGCATCTTAAAATATAGCACAGACTAATTTTCCCCATTTCCTTCCATGTATTAAAAAATAAAAGCAAGCAAACAAACAAACAAACAGTCAAATTTAAGGACATGAATTTACCAATACAGAAAGCTAGACATCTGATTACCATACTAGTATGTATAGATAGAAGAGTTTTATGTTTCTAACTTTTGTCTGTATCTTATAAATATTTTTAGAACATGTACCCACAGTACGTATGACAAATTGTTTTAAATAACATTGGGATAAATCTAGTATTACAAAAATCACAAGCACAGGTTAACTATCAGCAAGAGATGATGCCTAGGAAAATAAAGCAGATTCTAGTAGACACAAACTAGAGATTGTTCCACTATGAGGATATAATGTGAGTTCAGTGAGTTTATCCTACACAGCCTAAATCTGACTGGCTGCTTGATAGATGTTCTACCCAGACTATTATATTACCTGCCCACATTTAGCTGTTGCTTCAGATGACACTAAAGCTCCTTCAAGTACTATTAACCTAACAAGGAGATCCCATTTAGACAGATATGTGGCAATGATTTAACATTTATTTAATGTATATATTTTGCTCGAAAGACAAGATGAACGAGAAGACAAAGAGATGATTCAACTTCCTATGTATCTTCCTAAAACTGGTCCAGAATGGTGAGTCTGACTGTTTCCAAAGGATGATGGAAGCCTGTGTCATTTTCAGTGAGACCTTAGAAGGACTAAGATGAGCATAAAAATATGCATAGGTTGGAAGAAATGGAAATGCTCACTTGTCCTTAAGAATTATAATTACAATTGACATTGGAAGCAACACTAATGACATGACACATATGAAATCTCTGTTCTCCAATTTATGTTAAAGAATCAAAATATGACTGGTGATTCCTGGTTAAGGAATTTAAAAATATAGCTACAAAGAAAGATCAATACTGAGGTTATATCCATTGTCCAAGATACAAAATTGAATGGACATAAAAATTCATTTGATATTTGAAATAATAACAATAATCATAATAATAATAATAATAATAATTCTAAACACATCTAGATTTTGGAATAATCCTTTACAAAGCTTATTTAACTACATTGAAGGAATGAAGAAATGTACCACTGAGTTTCATTTTAATATTTAACATGAACTTCATTAAGATGATTCTGTTTTTAGCAATTCATTGAACATCAAAGTATCTCAGGATAACGGCAGAATCCTAGTAGTTAATTCCTGTATGAGGTTCAATTATGTACATACATTAACGGTTTGTAAAGACAATGAAGCCAGATAACCTTGAATAACACATTATAGGTTTCTCTTTGCTACCAATATAATTTACCTACATCTGGGAAAGTAATAAAAATTTGAAATGTTTACACTCTGTGAGAAAAGATCAGAATTTGTAAAGATGTATTTGTCCTATATTTAATATCTTTATGAAACCTAAAAATCTTCTGGCTCTGTCTGCTTCTTTTGAGAGCATACCATAGATTTCAAGGCTTGTCTCTTCTCTATAATCATCAAAGCCCCTAACAAATGCTTTTGGATCTCTACGTCTTGTTCTTTGTTTTGTGTGTGACTGTCCACATGCTTTTCTTCCTAAATTTCCTTGCTCAAACACTTCTGTCTGTTAAACTATGTGCAGTGTCTTGGTTGATACCTTCGTAATTACCTCTTTTCATAGCACAATGCCTCACATACCACAGCTGCTTGACAATATCTGAAGTATCTGTCATGACTACTGATTCCCCATTACTGAGCTCTCTCTATCCATTTCTGGTTTTGTTAATTTTTTTTTTTGCTTATTTGTTTTTTTGGTTGGTTAATTGTTTTTTCTTTTACTTTTTAAAAAAGGGGTTTTACTCTGTAGCTTTTTCTGTCCTAGAACTCATTCTTTAGACCAGGCTGGCTTCAAATGTAGAGATCTGCTTACATATCCCCCACCCCCAACCCACAAGCATTGGGATTAAAGCCATGGGTCACTGCTGTCCAACTTCAGGTCTGTGCTCTTAAAGAGAATGTTATTATGTTTTCCTTATTGGTCATGTGGTCAGTGTGAAATCTGATCCTTAGAGATATTGCTTGAAATCACATAATTAACTAGTAAGTATAAACAAGAAGCATTTTTTTTTCCTCAATTAAAACAACGTGAGAGAATAGGATATTTTGGAATAGTTACCTGTGACCTGAGAAATGTGGCAATTAAAATCTCTGTAGGTCTATCTTATGCAGACATTTGCATATTTCCTTCTATACAGGTGGTCAGGTCATTCACAGGTCCATTCCGTTTCTGTACCATAAGAATTACCATATGAAAAAAGTTGAAATCATGGCAAGGTCTTCTGGAAGAGATTGTATGCTCCAAATGTCTATCTGAATATTTTCAGATTTATTTGGCCTTTCTTCGATTCAGAAAATGAAGTTCACATCATTTCCTATTGGGATAGAACAGAAGATTATTTCATCCTTGCACTATTGAGCCTTCCCTTAGAATTTGTTCTTCCTAGGCTTTATCATAAAGTTTATGGAAGATAAGGCAAATGGCACCATGTCTCATCTCCTTCCCTATATCCAGTTTCTTCTTGTAAACACAAATGGACCCAGGAAAGATAACTGCTTTGTTTTGTACATAAATGTGGATTATGATGTGAGATGATACTATTTTCTTGGAAGAGTCAAAGGAAATTATTTGATTTATTGTAACAACTGTTTCTTTCTTTTTTTTTTTTTTTTTTTTAGCTTGAATGTGAACTTTCACACAGACTCTTGCTTGGAATGATTGCATCCCTAAATGATGGCACTATATTGGGAGACTTTAGAAACTTAACGGAGGCCCATTTGGAGAATGTGTCATTGGAGGTATTGCTTAGAAAATTATAGCTGCTCTATACTTAGTTCTTTGATATACCTTAAGTTTTCTTGTGTAAGAACCTCCTTCCTTGAAAGACTCTTGGCATCATATACTGCCTCACCATGGGCCCAGACTTAAAATCTTCAGTGGGACAAATGGGATTTTACACTCAATTATGAAGTACACATACAGTTCAATTTACAAACAGAAAAAAAAAATCTATCTGTTCTTTTGCTGTGTTTGTATTCTACTAGCTTGCTTACAAGCTGGAAGGATAAATTTAGATGTGAGAAAATTGTGTATATTTGTGAGTGTCATATTTGAGTAGACATATACTTGGAAACTGTCAATGTAGACAAGTATAATAACTTAACATGCTTTAAGTATTATAAGCTGGAGATTACAAACTAAAGAAGGAAAAAGACTTTGAAGAATCTTTCAGGATGTTCTGTCTCATTACTTTTATGCATTTACTGAAAGTTTATGTAATTTCCCCCTTCTGGGACATACTGCCACCCTTTGAAGGTCATGCTGACAGAATGGGCAAACTCATTATTTAATTCCTGATTTTCCAAAAGAAGTCACTGATGTACTTTATGCTGTAGTGTATGATTAGGTGCCTCATGTTAATAATGAAGTACAGACCATCTGCAATTCTGATTATTAGCCTGTCTTAGAAAAGTGAGGGTTTCATTTTACAAGTATTGAACTAATTTAAAATTCACTGGAAATTCATTATTTTCCTGTGATAGGATAGATTAGTGAACACTGAATTTGAAATCAGCATGAGCCCTTAATACACAGAGGAAAATAATAAAAACTTACTCATAATGTAGCTAAAAATAAAAACATTATATTATAATTAACTAGATTATTATTTACTTGATGTTCTTACAACTAACTAACATTACATTTTTTTCTTCAAAAACATTCAAACACATATCCTTTGGGATATTTGAATTTTATTAAACCTCCATTCTCCTCATTCTCCTTTATTTTTGTAACATTTTCAACAAGGATTTGTAAGGACTGGAGTATACTTTATAGAGTACAGTAAGAAATGTCCTAGTGTTTACGTGTGCCTAGTTTGGAGAAAGGGAAGAAAGATATAGGGCTATTTGTAAAATGATTATTCAAGTTACAAGGCTTCAGAAATTATGTTCTATAATTGAACCACTTGCCATGTATAATTAATTATTAGCAAGTGCATTTTCCTCCCATCTGTGACTATCATGTTATATTTATTTTTTAAAAAAATCAGGATTATTTAAAGGTATCCAATTCTGCCACATTTCTGGATTGTTTTCTGTAATAAATATTAAGAAGAAGGTAGGTCTGCACAGCTAACAACCATCATGTCCAATGCACATCTTCCTGAATTTTTGATGATATAACTTCCAGTTTTTGATAAAATTATTGACTTATCCCTCCTTGATTGTATGTTACTTACTATTCATTAGTTATCAGCAGTCCTTTGTCCTTAGAAATACTGAATTTTAATTCAGTATTAGAAACCATACTGCTGAGGAGAAAATACTTGCAAGAACACTACAATAACCGAATAAAAATGTTGATTCTCAATTGCTATTGCCCAATAAATTTTCAGTTAGATCTGATGCAATCAAGTCATAAGAATCTCCATTACTACATTTAGTAATCTACACCCTGCTAAACATTAAGAGCCCTTAGAACATCTCATGTGAATGTCCTTCTGTCTATCAGAAATTTCAATGATTTCTGAGATTTGACGAGCATTAGATCTTCTAAGGTGGTACACAGATGTTTGCTTAAATGTAAACATATTTCCCCCATAATCTTAAACTATCCATCCTCTTTTCTTGCCACAAACTCTGGTTGTTGTCTTTCATAAACCAAAGAGTAGGAAACCTAGTGTGACTAATTAACAAAAGAAAGAGTAAAAAAATATCACACTAATACTAATATCAGATAAGATGCATCAGCTATGTGCTAAACACTAGATTAAAATTTTGTGTCAAATAACTCACTTCACTTTTACATATAGAGCATGCAGTACATATTATGGGTTCATTTTGCTTCTCATAATAGAACTGAAAGTAGATATTTTAAGTAAGGAATGACTCAAAATTATAATTGCAAGTTATATATATATAGTATGTATGTGTGCAATATATTGAAATAAACAAATTTAGACTTAAGACATGAATCTGCTTGACATGTTGTCATTGAGCATAGTTTTACCCCCTGCCTGGGTTAAGAATAGTCATTGCATGTTTATGACAACAAATAAAAATGATACTACTGAGTGCATGTATGCACTCACCAGCTACAGTGGGACAATTCGTCCCATTGCATGAAAGTATTGCAATGAAATATGATGCAGTAAATGGTAAATGGAATTATACATGGAAAATGTATTGAAATTCATCTAATATGTCTGGCTTTTACACGCATAAGCACAGTGGCTAAAATGAAAAGAATCACTGCTTTTAATACAGTATTTATTTGAAACCATGGTTTTGTTTATAATAGTGACAAAATTTAATTGTGTCTCTAAAATAACAGCATAATATAAATAAATAGAATGGCAATGAAGGGCTTAATATTTACATTAAATTTGTTTCTCTTTCTCAAAATGAGAAAATAGAATAAATTGATAATAAAAATACTTATAAAATATTCCTTTGTGAGATTTTTAAATATAATGAGCATCCTAATGATTGGACATGGATCATATAAAACTCAAGATTTCTGATTCAAGCAATATTCTGAAAATCATGGGCAAGGACACAGTTTTGATAATACTTATTCCTTGAAAGGAATGAACAAATTGACATTCCTGGATGTGACGATTTAGCAGGATTTGTTATTTTCCTTCAGATTTTAGAGTTAAAATGTCCTATTGAGATTTTTTTTTTTTTGGTAGAGTAAAAATGAAGCCATCTAGTAAGAGGGGGAGGGCAGACTAGGGGAGGATACTGGGAAATGCATAAGAGGAAAGGACCCAAAGACACTTCTGTGTCCACTGTTGAGAAGGAAAGCCTACTCTTCCATGTAATAGTAAGTTCTGCATAGGCTTTATGCTTTGTTTTACTTAGTATCCCTCATTGTTATGATTTAGACCTAGAATGTCTCCCAGTATGTATGCTAAAGGTTTAACTCCACAGTGATTCTAGGGTGGTACTACCAAAATTATAAGAAGATATAAAAGCTATGTGGAGGTGGAGAGACTATCAGGGATGTGGATGGGAAGGGGATGTTGGAGCAGTATCCCTTTCTCTTCTCAGTTATCATGAGGTGAAGAGATTCTATGGACAACAGCTTCCTTCAAGATACATTGTACTGCCTCAGGTCTGAAAACACCACGGCTAAATGACACTAGACTGAAATACATGAAATTGAGTCCCAAATAAATCTTTCTTCCTTTAGGGTGCTTTTCTCTGTTCTTATGCGTAATGGCAGTTATTTCAGACAAATTTCCCAGATTTACTGATTTGTGTGGCTATGATAAAGCTACTCAAATATGGAAGAGAAGGTCCAGGGGTGTTGGTATCTGAACTGGTAGCTGAAGAAGCAGAATCAAGTGGAGTTGTCTATCCAGAGGAATTAGGGAATTGCTGATGATCAGTAAGCATGCATTCTCACTCCTGCCTTAGGTGAGTTTTGGAGGAAGGGAGGAGCAAAAGGCGACAATGTTATTTGCTCCCCATGAACTTCAAGATGAACCATACAATCTTTAGGGAAAGTGAGAGTGGTCAAACCGCATAGCACTTTACAGATCAAAGTGACACAATCAATTGTAGGTATAAAAGTTATCTATGTGAACAGGGAGACTATTCATAATAATGTTGACATCTCTGCTCACAGCTGTCTTCAACATTATTTGAGAATTTCAAGTGAAAAATCATACTTTTATACTAATTTTAGGACTCCCTTCAGCAACTTTGATGGTTCAACAAGTCTTTGAGTCAATGAAGTCTTGATCCACAGCATTAGGTCTGTAGTTACCTCTGCACCTGCATTTCAGAACGATAAATCAATTTCATACCTCCTGTAGATCTTGCCAAGTAAAGACTTCATGAGGTAAGTGATATAGTACATTTTTATAGAAGTGATCAGTTGAATATCTGAAACAATGGGATTAAACAGGCCTGAGATTTCCACATAAAAGTAAGTAGAAACATCTGTTTGGTGTCATTAATTGAATAGTTTATTATTCCAATATTCTCATAACTGTATAAGTGGTTTTTCATAAAATAATACAAATTAATACAACAACCAATATTTAATTGTCTTTGTAAAGACAAACCCTTAATCAAGTTTTAAAGAAGTATTTATTTATGTTGTCATTAAAATGATAGTATCCATTTTTAAAATTTGATTATACTTGACTAAACTTCAAGATATTGTTGAGTCTTACTGGAAATAGTGGACAAAACTGAACAAATAGTCTGTAAAGAATTGGTTATCTCTTATTGTTTTCTAAATAACTTTTGAGTGAAATTTGACCAAGGAAACTATTCAATAGGTAATGATAAATTAAAACAAGGACATAATAGAATGTTGTATAGAAAATGCTATGAAGAAATGTTATATCTTATAGTACACTATGACATTCAAGAACAGAAAACATTATAACATGGACAATAGATATATGTATATACATGCTTCATAAAAACTTAACTGAGTAACTCATCTTAAATGAGCTATATATAAAACATTAGACAGGCATGAATAAGAGATGTTTCACTTAATTTAAAAAGCACACACACATTTAACATACTCTTAGGAAACTGACATTAAAAGGAAGTTCATCTTATATCTTAAGCACTGCATGATGTTTTTGATATATTTGTGGTCTCTGATTATTTTTTATGTTTGAAATTACAATATAATTACATTATTTACTCTTTTCCTTTTCTGCCCTGTAATCCTCCCAAAAATTATGGCCTCCTTTTATCTAAATATCTATCCATCCATCTATCTATCTATCTACCTACCTACCTACCTATCTATATACTTACCTACCTATCTCAATATATATAATATACAATTATATATTGTATATTATATATACAATATCTTAGACTATTAGAATACAATATCTTAGAATATATATATATATATATATATATATATCTGTATAATGTTACTTGTATGTATATTTTCAGAGCAGACCGTTTTGTATTGGATAAACAATCGGTGTGACCTTCCTATTTATCCTGCTGACAGAATCTTTTAATTTCCTGTACTTATTTCTATGGAATTGAAGAACCATAGTGTTTCCTATGGTTACTTCCAAAGGACTATTTCTGCTGTTCTTCATCAGCTCATGTTTAGGCAGACATGTTAGTGAGACTCTATGAGTTTGGCTTTTTAAATTCATAGAAGACACAGAGTCATAGACAATTCTTTGATTGTCTGGCTTTATAATCCTGCCTGTACTACAAGGTTCCCTGGGCCATGGTCTCAGCAGGTTTCTTATAATTGTTGCCCCTAGGACTGAGCTCCACAACTCTGCATTTTGGGTTGTTGTACTTTCAGTAATCATCCCAGACTCATGCACAGAATAGTTTCTTTGATGTGAGGGAGGAGGAGTATAAGGACAAGTGTTTTGAAGGCAGTTACAGATTCTGCTTAATTAGTAAAGTGGACATTGCAGGTTGCCCTCCAAAATCCATGGCTTCATTAATTCTCATAGTTAGCTAGAAGTGTGTTTTAAGTGAGTCATTGGTTAGAGTCAGCATATGAGTGCCAACGATGTACCTTAAGAATAATTTTGCCATGTTGGTTATTGTGGTGTCAAAGTTGAATGGTATTCTTGGTTACTATCATTCTTTTTTTTTTTGTCTTGAAAATGCTTTTACTCCATTTACAAACATGAAAGGGCTTGGAAAAAGAAATTTAATGTTCATTAAAGTGAAAAATGTTAAAAAAGGGTTCATTCATTTTAGAGATTATAGAAAGGGTTGCTAGGACCCCACATAGCATATCTATAATTCTCAGTATTGCCTGTGAAATAGTCTATTTTCTTTTATTTTTTAAAAAAATAATTTTCCAGGTCTTCCCTCGGAACCCCCCTATTCTATCCTCCTCCCCTGCCTTTATGAGTGTGCTCCCCCAACCATCCATACACTCTCATCTTCCATCCCTGGCATTCCCCAACACTAGGGCATCAAACACCCTCAGGACCAAGGGCCTCTCCTCCCACTGATGTCCAACAAGGCCATCCTCTGTCACATATGTGGCCAGTGCCATGGGTCCTTCCATGTGTATTCTTTGGTTTGTGGTCCATTCTCCGGAAGCTCTGGGGGGTCTGGCCGGTTGACACTGTTGCTACCTCCATGGGGCTGCAAATGCACTTAGCTCCTTCAGTCCCTTCTCCAACTCTCCCATCCGGGACCCCACACTCAGTCCAATGGTTGGCTGCAGCCATCCACCTTTGTATTTGCCAGGCTCTGGCAGAGCATCTCAGGAGACAGCTTATCATGCTTCCATCAGCAAGCACTTCCCAGCATCCACAATAAAGTCAGGGTTTGATGGAAGGCTTCTCTGACACCTGGTAATGAAAGTAAGTTCTCAGTGAAGACAAGATTCTAGCTGAGCCCTGAATCTGATGTGCATTGTGTCCCCACCAAGAAGGACTTTACTTACAGCTGTGATGATCAACAGAAGGCATTGGCCATAGTTTGGAAACTTTTGAAAGTATCTTGGACATTTAGACCAATAACTTGAAATAAGGCTTCTCATGACTTTTGTTTGGGATTTTACTAAAATAATTATATTTTGAATATATCAAACTCTTAATTTTATTATATGCATGATTGTACTGTGACATGCACAGTCTGATATTTATGTTTCATGCAATATATGGAAGGTAAATCAGTATGATTGAGCATAGAACTATTTTTTATAACCAACTAAGTAAACAAATAAGCAAAGAAACAAACAAAACAAGAAAGACTGAAATGCTCGATGTTCTAGCTCACATCCCTATATCTATGTTTGGCTAACTCTGGACTCAGCTGTTTCTCTTTAGTATCCCCAGTAGCTTCTGCAGTTTGTCACACAAAGTGTCATGCTGACTAAATGTTTGGTGAATAAACAAATGCACTTAGAGACAGCTTTTATGGATACAATGTGCTTAGCTATCCTAGCAGATATTGAGTGTCTCCCACTTGTGATGGAATTATGTGTTTCCTGAATACAGGATGAAAATTAAAAATATGCATTATTTTAAAAGAAGTCTTTATTATCTTCAAAAATAAATCATATAAGGGAAAGAAATCTAAAGAAGGGCATGACATGGATAATAAACTAAAATAGGGTTTAATGTCTGCCAGGTTCATTTAAAATCATAATAAACGATGTTAAAATGGAGTTAGCCTAGCTATCCCAACATTCTCCGTCTTCAAAATGAACATGATTCTAGAAAGGAATAAGGCGCTAGTAGTAGAAATATTAACTTTACAATATTTTCTGTGCTATACACATTGCTGATGCACTAATTTTTATATGATGAATGTATGAAATATTTAGCCAACAACTCAATCAGAGTATATTTCTTCTAGAGGTCATTTCAAAATTTGCTTGTTCTGATTAACTATCCTTAAATATTTGTATTGCCTAATATAATTGATTAAGAATTATTTTAGATTAGACTGTCTTGTCATTTCTCTTAAGATATTAACTTCCTCAAAGTTACAATATAGTTCCTGTGTCCTATATAGTCTGTTGTTTTCATGTGTTTTTTAATTATGTATCCATTTATTAAAGAAATGTTACCATGTCTCTGATCATGGAGATTTGATGATCTTAAGATATTGAAAGTACAGTTTCATTATCTTGTAAGACCACAGATTCCATGTTTGGAACACCCTGTGCCTTCAAATGTAAGGCCTTCACTTGGTTCTCCAGAGTGTCATGTTTCTTGGACAAGACCTAGATGGCTGTTCTCCAGATTCCCCAGGAGTAGATCATGACCAGATCCTGTAGGGTGACAATAGCTCTATTCTGTAAATAAAAACTTCATAGGAAGCAACATATTCGATTTAATACTTGAGAATAGGGAAAGGGTAATGTGAGAGGGGCTTAGAGTAGATTAATGTGAGGAATAAAGATGATAGTCTCAGGAATAGAAGGATGTCATGCCTACCGGAAGATTTTTTTTTTTTTTTTTTTAGCTAAGGAACTATTGTGGCTCAGACATAGAGGTACTGTGACTGTAGGAGCAATGTCTGGAGGAAGGAAATCAACAGAGGTGGAAACAGCCCCTTGGCTGGGAATTTGAGAAAAGTTATGTTGGAGGAATGAATATACGGTAGAAGTAAGTACAGACTCTAATTCTTTTAGTTTCCCTAAACTTGTAGGCATTGGACAAAGTATATCAGTGACAGATGGAGTGTTGGCTAGATGTCAGCCTCTGTGATAGGGGTTTACAGGAATTACACTTAGCATCCAGAGCACCCTTTATGCTTAGGAGCAGCAGCACTGATGAAGAAACAGTAGGTGAGAATTGAGGGTGGGGCAAGGGAAAAGATATAAAGTTTTCCTCATCTGAAACACAAATGAGAATGAAATATGGCTTTTTAAAAAGTACTGAAATTTCTGTCTACACCCCCTCTTGGCTTTTTTTAATATCCTTAAAAGTCTGGGATTAGGAGTCCTCCCACATCCTAACTCCCTTGGGAACTTTCATAGCACCACTCCTGATTAAACTAACAGATTAGACCTGATGGCATAAGGCACAGCATTTCTTCTTTGAGAAAGAGCAAATAAGAATAAAGTGCTAGATTGCAGAGCTAATTATACATTCTGTTCTAGTGTCAACCATCTGTTGCAATTGTTAAAAAAGCAGACATAAGTCAACTGGTGGGGTGATGTGTTTACTGTTGTGAACATTAAAATGCTTATGACACCAGTAGATGCTCCTTATTCTGAAGTACTCCTGAAGGATGCAGTGGGACCCTGCTAATGTGTGGGAGACTACCTTTTTGTGAGAGAGCAAGTAATAGGCCTGACTAACATAAGATTAAATGCTAGGCATACATACTTTTTCAGAACTTAAAAAGTTGTAATGTGTAGTTGGATCAAATTTCCTTCTCTGCACATGTGGACACTGAGTCCAAGATACTTCCTGTCATATTATTCATAAACACTTATAATTTTGCATATTTTACGTTGGTTGTTTATTTCTGCCCGAGTGCTTCTTTCTCTGATGTATTCTGTCTCTAACTGAGGGGCATAAGAATTGTTTCTCTGTTTATTATTTTAATGCATATAATAGAAAAGAATCAACAAAGCATCTATAGTTTGTTCTTATACAACTGGCTTGAAAAGGAATAGATGTTTTCTTAATAATGTCATGTGGAATACTCTATGCTTATATTGGAATTATGCCTTTTATTTCTGTATCAATCCCTTCACTGAATAAGCTGAACTTTTCTATAACTAAGGCTGCTTTGTAATGTCAAATGGTGGAATTTAACGAAGAAACTTTTTGTTTACAGTATGGGAATCAAATGTAGCATAACAATAAAATAACATAAGTCACACCTGGAAAGCCAATCATTTCCCACACTATTTATGAATAAATGGAGGAGTCCTTTTAGAAAATATGAATTTGATGTGTTTGAATTAGTTAATGAATATCATTTCTGGGATACCCAATGAGAGAATATCAAGGTTCATTGGCATCTCTGAGTATGGTAAAATGGGAGAATTTCTCTCATCAACTGTTCAAGAGCCAGGAGTCAATATATTCCTGTCAATAGTCATATCACACATCAGTCCTTCATTTCTTTGCTGTCCACCATTTTGTAACTTTACAATAGTTTGTTTCAAGTCTTCATCATCAGAAGCACAGCCTTAAACAATCTTTCTTTCCTTGTGACCCTCCCATACTGAGAAAAACTCTCATGTTCTGGGGGAATCACCATCCCTCAACTCAAGCTACTATAGATCAATAGTGATAAAACTGAATGGTATTGGTACAGTGACAGACAGGTAGATCAATGGAATAGAATTGAAGACCCAGAAATGAACCCGCACACCTATGGTCATTTGATCTTTGACCCTCAGAATCCACTTTATACCAGTCAGAATGACTAAGATCAAAAAAACTCAGTTGACTGTAGATGTTGGGGAGGATGAGGAGAAAGAGAAACACTCTTTCATTGTTGGTGGTATTGCAAGCTTGTACAACCGCTCTGTGAATCAGTCTAGCAGTTCTCAGAAAATTTGACATAATATTACCCAAGGAAGCAGCTATACCACTCCTGGGCATATACCCAGAAGATGTTCCAACATGTAACAGAGAAACTATGTTCATAGCTCCACTATGTTCATAGCAGCCATATTCATAATGGCCAGAAGCTGGAAACAACCCAGATGTCCCTCAACAGAGGAATGGATACAGAAAATGTGGTACATTTACACAATGGAATACTACTCAGCTATTAAAAACAATGACTTCATGAAATTCACAGGCAAATGGATAGAATTTGGAAATATTATTCTGAGTGAGGTAACTTAGTCACAAAAGGAAACACAGGATATGTACTCACTGATAAGTTGGTATTAGCCATCCCATATACCCGGATGCTATTGTGGATGCCAGAATGTGCTTGCTGACAGGAGCCTGATATGGCTGTCTCCTGAGTAGCTCTGCTAGAGCCTGAAAAATACTGAGGTGGATGCTTGTAGCTAACCATTGGAGTGAGCGCAGGCTTCCTGATGGAGGAGTTGAAGAAGAGACTGAATGAACAGAGGGAGTTTGCAGCCCCATCGTGGGGGGGGGGGTAGCAACAGTGTCAACTGGCCAGACACACCTCTCCGGAGCTCCTGGGGAGTGGACCACCTACCAAAGAACACACATGAAGGGTCCTATGGCTCCTGCTGCATATGTGGCAGAGGATGGCCTTGTTGGCATCAGTAGGAGAGGTCCTTAGGCCTGAGGGTGTTTGATGTCCCAAAGAAAGAGAAAGCCAGGGGGGAGACAGGAGTGTGTGGGTGGGGGAGCACCCTCATAGAGGCAGGGGATGGGATAGGGGGCTTCAATACCCACATCCTGGCTACCTGGGAACAAGTATTCAGCTAGCAACCTTCAGATGAAGAGTAGAACTCTCAGCTCCTCCTAAGCCATGCCTGTCTGGATGCCGCCATGCTCCTGTCTTGATAATGGACTGAACCTCTGAAACTGTAAGCCAGCCCCAATTAAATGTTGTCCTTATAAGAGTTGCCTTGGTCATGGTGCCTGTTCACAGCAGTAAAACCCCTAACTAAGACAATATCTAAACAGAATTACCAAAATGGGAATCCCAAATGTCTCAGAAATACTTAAAGAAATGTTCAACATCTTTAGCTAACAGGGAAATGCAAATCAAAACTACTTTGAGATTTCATCTTGCAGTTGTCAGAATACCTATGATCAAAACCACAAATGAGAGCTCGTGTTAGCAAGGATGTGAAGCAAGCAGAACATTCTTCATTTGGTCATGGGAGTGCAAATTTGTACAATCCCTATCAAAATCAGTGTAGTAGTTTCTCAGAAAGATGAGAATCATTCTACTTCAAGATCCAGCTATACAATCTTGGCCATATATCCAATAGACTTGACACAAAAATACTTGCTCTACTGTGATGATTGATGCTCTATGCATAACATGTAGACTTTAGAGTCAACATAATTTTCCCTCACCAGAAGAATGGATAAAAAAAATATGGTAATATTTCACAATGGAATATTATTCAGCTATTAATAAAATTAACTATGAAATTCCCACATAAATGAATGGAACTAGACAAAAATTGTCCTGAGTGAGGTCACCTGGACCCAGATACCCAAATATTAATATATGTAATGATATGTAAACATTAGCTGTTAAGTCAATGATAACCAAGCTACAATCTGAAGAACCGCAGAGGTTAGGTATAAAGTACTAGAGGGGAGAGGAGCAGATGGTTCCCCCTAGGAAAAGGAAATAGAATAGATAGGGATGGATGAAAGGGTGAGGCAGGAGCATCAGGTAGAGGAGAGAGAAGATTGCAGATGAGGAGACAAATATGGAGGGGGGAGCTAAACTTAATGGCCATTTGAGGAGCAGTATAGAAACCTAATACAGTAGAATATTTCTGAATTATATGCTAATATAATGAAATTAGAATAATGATCTAAATGAAATTGCTAAATAATATTAGCAGCAGAGGCTTAAGTATCCATGTCTTATTACCAAATGAAGCTTCCAGTACTAAGATTCAGTTACCTATAATTTAAATATTTTTCAAAGGGGTCCTATGCGAATGCTAAAATAACCCATACTGTTAGCAAAACTACAGGTTACTCTTCATAAACTGGCTTCAAGGGCCCCATTGAACATGTAGAAGTCCAATTGGTGCATATACAAAGTATTCATACTTGTTAAAATTTATGGTACAGGATAGTATGCTGTATACTACCAATGGAGATATGTAAATGGAAAGTGACCACAAAACCTTTGCTCCACAATGGTGTCCTGTCTACTGAATATTCTAGAACAGTGGTAAAATAACTATGTAGAAGTATCCAAACAATATTTGATTTTACTTAACGCATACTCTATGTGATTCAACCCATAACACACACTATTTGGGAGAGCAAGAACCAGTGTCTAAATAGCCAAGGGACCTAGGGTAAAACAGAACACTACTACGCTACTTAAAGAACATAGCAATAAAATGATACCTAATGACTTGTTGCTATATTCAAAGAACAGTGCTTTGCTCAATCATCATCAGAGAAGATTCCTACTACAGCAAATGGGAACAAATATAGAGTCCCACAGCCATACAATAAGCAGGAAGTGAGAGATCTTGGAACACTCAGCCAAAACCAGGGTTCTTCCGTCAAATCCCTTTCCTTGGGGGTCATAGAACCCTGTGGAAAGAGAAGGCAGACTGTGTAAAAGCCTGAGAGCATGGAAAAATATGAGAAGAACAAGGCCCTCTACATGAACAGAGTATCTGGATGCTATGAACTCATAGAGTCTGAGACACCATGCACAGGACCTTCATTGGTATGCATCAGATTCTGTCACAATGATGAAAGAAGTGGACACATGTCTCTGTCACTAAGGCAGCAGCTATTTTCAACTGACACTCACTTACAAAGGAAAAATCTAGTTTTCTCCAAGGGACTCTCACTGTGAAATCAAAGTACTCTTAATGATAGCCTACATGCCCAGAAGTAGACAGACAACAGAAAATGAAATCAATGGCATCTTAATATGTTGCTTATCTCATAATGATGTGCCATGGATTTACACACACACACACACACACACACACATACACACAGACACATACACACATTGTAGCAGAGGATGGCTTTGTCAGGCATCAATGGGAGGAGAGGCCCTTGGTCCTGAGAAGGCTCAATGGACCAGTGTAAGGAAATGCCAAGACGGGGATGGGATAGGGGGTTTCTGGAGGGGAAACTGGGGAAGGGGATAACACTTGAAATGTAAATAAATAAAATATCTAATAAAAATATAATATCTTATTTTTTTATTTTAATCTCTCTCTCTCTCTCTCTCTCTCTCTCTCTCTCTCTCTTTCTCTCTCTCCTCCCTACAGTTCCATTGGGTATGTTTTATGGCATTCTGTTTAGTGTTTTTGTGGGATTTCTGAACAAGGGAACAAGTGGGTCTCTGTCTAAATCCCAGCAATAGGCCCCATGTTACTTGCCAACTGTGTTTTCTTATGTTATCTCTGCTCCATGTATGTCCTCAGGGTATACAATGCAGCTTGTATTATGTTAATTTGTAGCCCCCAAGTTGTTTGCATAAGAATCTACACATAAAACATTGAGGGACCCTGCCCCCAGTTGGTTCTGATTGGTAAATAAAGTTTCCAGAACCAACAGCTGGGTAGGGCAGACAGAGGCAAGACTTTTAGGATTCCTAGGCAAGGAACAAAGGGAGAAAGGAAGAAAGAGATCCTCTGTGCTGGACGAAGTAGAGAAGAGATGCCATGACTGAGAAGGTACAGGACAGAGAGCAGAGCTGCCATGTAAGAACTAGGGGAGAACAGCCCCAAGAGACCTGCCTGACTGGATCTGGGGCAGCAAATATGAATATAGAATTTGGTAATAACTCGGGAATATCTGAAGGAGTTGGATTAGCCATATGTAGGTTAGGAAGTAGACCGACCATTGAGCTGTTTAAGACATATCAAAATATATAAAGGCTCTGTGTGTACGTGCGTGCGTGCGTGCGTGCGTCGTGTGTGTGTGTGTGTGTGTGTGTGTGTGTGTGTGTGTGTGTGTGTTTCAAGAACCCAGAACACTGAGGCAATTAGTGAGGAATGCCGCTGCTGCCACTAGGATCAATTTGAATATTTAATTGGGTACTACTACACCCTACTCCATCTCAAGTCCTGCCATTTTCTCTCTGCCGCCCAGTCACAGGCCTTTTATCTCCAATCAGAGATTACTGAGCAGTATCCTTTTACAGTACATTAGTCAATAAAATGCCCATATCCAGACTGCAACCTGATCTTGGTGTACAGAACCCAACATCTGACTACACAGTGCACAAGACCAACCCCAACAAGATTTTCTGAAAACTAGGTGTAATATGCTGTAGGGATCCCTTCTTAGAGGGAGCAGAGGATTTTATGATCTTGTAGTTTCTGTCCATATCTTTACTATTATTATACATTTGCAATATGCTTGGCATACTTTGGCTTCTCTTTAATAGAGTTCAGATTTAATGCTATCATAAATGCTGATAGTCTTTTGCTTTCCAGAAAAAAAATTCTGCACCATAAAAATTACAAAATAGAGAGTGAGTTAGAAAGGAAATCCATGTAAGCATCAAAATACTTAAATCCTCAAGTGTCTCAACAGTATCGTTAGCTTTTATTTACAGGAACGGATTGAGATATAAAGGGAGAACACTGAAATGACTATCAACTCAAAGACTGAATACAGAAACAACACCATAATTGTCTGGTGTGAGGCAGTCTTTCCCCCATACTATGGATTTGTTCTGTTATAGACTAGCCATGGGGAAGCTCCCAGTTAGGAAAGCATGCTTTTCTTTTGACCTGTTTGCTCAATTTGAGAACCTGTGATATGGCTTGTTCTAAGTCAGTCAGAGACTAGATCTCTGTGTTTGAATAATGAATTGTAACTACTTATCTCAGTGGGCTGATTCATTTTTCACTTGTAATTATTAGATATGGTATTCATTACTTGAAACCACAATTCCCTTAGATACTCACTTGCATTGACCTTGGCCATGGGGCTATATGACACACTGCCAGTCAGTTTACTTTATGGCCTAACATCTGCCAGCCTGCTCTGGGATTATATAAGAAATAATTTGGTCCCCAGGGATCAACTTTGAATCATTATCTATGCTATTCAGGTGTCAATCCAGTCAAGTTCTAGCAATAAGAAGCTTTCATTTCAGGAAGATCTTTTTTCTTTTGATCAATCATTAAAATTTTATTATTTTGAAAAAAATACTTCTTGCTATATATAGATATTTTCCCCAGAGGATTCCTTAAGGAACCTAACATGTTTTTGGCAGTTCATTTTTCTTTTGTCCCAATTTTGATTAGTGTCTTACACATTCTCTCAAGAGAATTTTGCAATCCTGAGATTTGCCCCAGGATAATTCTATCAAAAAATTCTATTTTTTGCAGGTCTGTGGCTCAGTATGTTTCACAGACCTTATATTATTTCATCTAAAAAACCATCTAATGATTATTATTCTTGTGATTTCTGTTATACAAATAATCAATAGCATGCAGATGCCTGATAATTGCCTATGGCCATAGAGTCATTCAGTGGCAGAGGGAGAATTCTGAAATTCCCTTCATTTTTTTGGTAAATTGACAAAAGCATAAAAATTTTTAGTAAAATCATTCTGATAAAAATATAATTGTTCCATATTAATTCAAAATAAACTAGTCAATCTAGCAGGTAGCCTTACATCTTTGATATGTGTAGGTATCCATGTTCTTGGTTTGTACACATATGAGCAGGTACAAATAGACCTGTTTTTAATATAAGATCATTTCTTCTTCATTCTTTACCTTATATATCTCTTCTTTTTGAGATTATAATATCGTTAAATCAGTTCCCATTTCCCTTTCCTTTCTCAAAACTGTCTCAGAAAACTTTAGTGGGTTTTGTTTTTGTTTTTGTTGTTTTGTTTTGTTTTGTTTTGTTGTTGTTGTTTTTCAAATTAATGTTTTTTTCATTAATAGGTCTTTATAGCATATTTCCAAATCTAGAAAAACAGTGGATACAAACCTTGCTTAGTTAGTTATAGTTTTTATGTAGTTTTGAGGCCTCCTGACCTTTCCCTGTCAACTTTCACAGTCCTCTTAGTGTTTTCTACCTTATTTATTTTCTAAGGTTTGAGATCACAATATAATCAAAATATTTTCTTTTTCCATTGTACCCTTTAAAATCTCCCATAAATCCCTCTCTGCTTTTCTTCAAATTCATTACCTGCTTTTTGTTAATTGTTATTGCATGCATGCGTTATGTGTGTGCATATGTATGTGCATATGTATGTATGCATATATGTATGTATATTTACATTCATATGCATATATATTCCTAAATATAATTATATTAGTAGATATAATTTTACTTGTATGTATGTTTTCAGGGCAATCAACAGTCATACCCAACTAGGACATCTATGAACCACATCAGAAATCAGCATGGCACAATATCCCTAAGGGTATAGCAGTGGCATTTGTAATTTGATGATAACCAGCAGTTCTCTAACTGGACTTAAAGCTCATTTAACAATTAAGAAAACATAGCAAACTACTTAGTGCTAGTGAATTCATACAAATTGGAGAACAATCTACAATCACTAATTTGCTAAACAATCATAATCTTTAACAACAATCCACAAATATTAATATTTATACCACAGATAATTGTAATCTTTACTCCTTATCCAAGAACTTTCTCTTGGCCATAGACAGAGACCACTACAGAAAATCCAGTTAGATTTTTAGAATGCAAACTTAATGGGTATATGTACAAAACACTCCCACATGTAAAGATCAAGGAGCATCGAAGAATACGGAGCAGAAATAATATGAGCTAGATAACCAGGGAGTTTGCCATGATATTTTCCTCTGGTAACATCAGAAGCTAATCTTATGAAAACCTATCAACATTACTACCTTCTGTTTGAAAAACAATCTCTTGCTAAACCTAGAGCTCACTGATTCAAATAGATCATTTGGATTGTGAGCTCTCCAAAGCCACCTGGTTCCATGTCCCCATCCACATGGACTGGGTTTGCGGGTGGACACTACTGTGCCCGGCTTTCATGTGGGTTCTGAGATCCAAACTCATGCCCTAATGCCTATATAGGAAATGCTTTCATCATCAACTCATCATCCTACCCAATAGCTTTTTTATTTTAAGGACAAAATTAAAATTAATTGTGCCTCATAAGTTATCTATGCACAAGTTAAACTCATTTTACTTACATCCCTGATTTCCATCATAACTATAGATGTTGTGGCTGTTATTGAGAACACTATGGCATAGCCTATGGCATAGCTTTATTTTACAATATTTATTTTGAGTGTGTCTTTTTCTAACTCCAATTTCTGTGGTCCCTATGTAAATCATCCAATAACCATTAACTCATCATTTTCTGATGCATTGTTTGTGTCGTTTTAACTCTTTACATAAAAGTGAGGAAATGTTCTTTCTTTAAATTTAGAGCTTGTTTGTTTCCTACATTTTAATAACAAACAAGCATAAACACATCAATTATTCTTACTACCTTTGGTAATCTTAGGACTGGTGAAAACTGTCTTATAGTTTCTGCTTCATCTCTCTCTCTCTCTCTCTCTTTCTCTCTCTCTCTCTTTCTCTCTCTCTCTCTCTCTTTTCTGCACTATTCTTAAAACATTCTTAAAACTAGAAAGCCTACTGATGTTTCTGTCCAGCATCTCCCATCTTACTTAAGTCTCTCTATCTTCTCACAAGTCTGGAATACACATAGTCCCAAATACTACTGTCCTTCACATTTGCACACCAGTTCAGCTAAACCTCCATGAAATGTTCATTTGCATACCAAATATGGCTCATTTTAGTAAGTTAGCAGCCATAAGTTTAGTAAGTTTATACTATATAAACTTACATAGTATCTTTAAATTGTATAAGTCTTAGGGCCCTTTCCCCCCATATGTTAAATGAATTTAACATTACTGCCTGCTGTATGAATTTCTCTTGTGTGTGAAATTCAAATGATTTACTACTTGTAAAACAGCTCTCCATCTTCCAGTGTATTGCATATTAACTGTTATTATTAAGTCTTTAATGCTGCTCCCTTTTCCTTCTTCCTCTTCTGTATATGCCAGAGTTTTCTCTCTCTTTTTGTTTTGACACTTAACTCACATTTATTTTTCTCTTCAGTTGCTTCAACACTTTTGCTTTTATACATGCACCTGGGATATCTTTAAATAGTATTCATCTTTCTGATAACTCACAATCCATCTCTTTTGTGCTTTTGTTTTTTTTAACCAGTTTTGTTCTAAACTTTTAAGGATAATGACCTACTAGACAGCTCCTACTATTCATAGCACATGCAACATTGAATTGAACATACAACACGTAAGAAACTAAAAAAGATACACAATAACACAAAAACCCATTCATTTACTCTGACATGTCTCTAAGAAATGTGGGAAGTATTTCAGAATCTTTTCTGCAACATATTCACTTGCGAAGTTTCTACATAGTCTTGCAAATTTTTGTCATTTCCAGAGCCTGGCTTCTTATCTTCTTATTTCTCTTATTAGACAATATCATCTATCCTTCCACTTTTTCATCTTGCCTTCAGTATGACTTTTTTGAAACCCAAATAAAAAGTGAGTAAGATATATATATATAATTTTTAAGGTAGATTTCATGGCTTCAGAAGGTCCTATGCAAGCTTTGAAGGAATAGAAACAGCTACTTGCTCTACCCATCTATGAGACCTATGAAGTAAACAAGTGACCAGCATGTCAAAATAATTCTAAGGATGCAATACTGTCACTCATATCTTGGCACTAATCATTAGCTGTTGAGTTGAGTTTAAGGACTGCTAAATAAACATGATATTGTGTCTTGGATTTAGAAACCTCGCTAACCACTTAGTGAGCAAATGACATGATGGATCTTGGAGAAAATTTTAGTATCACAATTTTGCTAAAGCAATAAAATTTCTAATTATATTGTAAATATAAATATATATATATATATATATATATATATATCAAAGCAGGTTGTATTTATATGTTTTCTATATGTATTCATGCATGAACATATGTATGTATATCAACAACTAAAGAAAAAGAAGCTAAAATTCTGTAAAATAATGAGGAAACAATGATTGGAAGACAATGGATGTAAGAAAGAAAACAGGGAATAATTGAGATATATTTAAATTTCATATATTTTAAAATTTTAATGCATAAATAATCAAGCATATTAGCTAGGTGTTCTATTAGCTACAGCCACTTCACAGTCTGTTATTTATAAGATATGTTCCCAGATGCCTTCATCATTACTTACTATTACCTAGAGATGACCTGACATAATGGGTGAGAATATAGCTTCAAAGTCATACTCACTTAATTTGATATGTGATCTCACCTGTTTCTTCTCATCACCTTGTGTATTTATGGCATGCATCTTCATTTTGGGATGCCTCTCTAGAGCTGCATACACTTAACCAGACTTCCTGGTATATTAGACTCTACCAATTACCTGCTTTTCTCAGTGGTCAGAATACACAATCCCTAGAAACTTTGAATTTTAGTATTTTTATATATTACTGTTATGTGCATTTCTTATGTATATGTTACATATGTATTTTTGTATTTACATTGTGTGTTTGTGTGTGCATGCATTCACGCACAATTCTTGTTCCCATTGCTAGACCATAAGAATGAGTAATAGTTACCAACTGCTCCAATCACTGATGCCCTTACATCAGTAAACCAACCAATGCCCTACAGAGTAGCTTGTTGTGAAGCTGTGAAGTTTGTTAGGCTAGGTCACATTGACTGAGGTTTTAACTCTGGATATTTTTAATCTACAGTGCAAACATTGACAGATAAGACCATTGTAGTCGGGGCACATTCAAAGATAAGGTCTATCAGGATCAGTGTTTCCCAGTTAAAGAGAAAAGACTACAAACACATTCTCACTGTTTTTGTTTGCTTGTTTTGATTTTTTATGTATAGCTTATATCCCAGACAAACTCAAAGTACTAAAATGTCTTAGAAGCAAACACTCTTGCATGACTATAGGTATCATGGTTAATATAGGTGTGTGGTTGAAATGCTCTTTGGCATCTGTTCCACCTCGTATACATGCAATTTAATGCTTCAGAATATATTGCAAGGCTAAAGTAGATTTTGAATGAACTTGTTCACTTCCCAATGCCATTACATTTTAAAGACAATTCCACATCATCCTTAGTATGTTAGTGTCACATCATTCTCATGTTTCGATTCTTAAGGGGAATGCATTGTGTGGTGATGGCATTTTATTTCAGAAACCACATTTCTATTCTAATATATAATATGCTCAGCCAATTGTGAGCAAATGAACATGTGAATAATTTCTAGGGTGTGATTCCTAAGTATTGCCCATGTTGTTTAGTTCTATCTGTGACACACACACACACACACACACACAAATGAACACACACACACACACACAGACACACACACACTAAGATTTCAACACTAAACTGTCAGGAACCATTAGAGCTGGAGTGGCTGTGTGCACCTTCGCTGTCATTGTTACTCATTCTCTGAGTAAGACATACCAGAAGGAAGCAGATGGTTTGGGAAGAGATAAAATAAACATGAGTAACGCAAAACCTGCCATTCAATAACGCTAATCACACTACAGAATTTGGACAGTGGTGTATTCTCCACTTGTTAATAAAACTATGGTGAAACATATGTTCTGGGAGAAGTGAAAACAGATAAGAGAAAGTTAGCAGAATTTCAACTCTGCTGCTTGCTTCAAAACACTTGTCTTACTGAGTTCTATCCTACCAATGTAGCAAGTAAGTCTGAAAATTTCTCTACAGAAAGTTTCCTCTTGTCTACAGCTCTTCTCTTGGTGTCTTTTCAAATAGACCTGTGTTTCTCCAGAAACTTATCATATTTTTACAAAAGTATCTCACATTTAAAAACCAAGATATTTGCATAGGCCCACAGGTCTTATTTTGCCCAAAACTGACACTTTTCAACACACATGTTATAAAGTCAGAGTATGTAAGCATTGTTTTATAGATTTTTCTAAAGGACAAAATTGACTTTTGTGATCTTTATGCTTTGCATGTTTAGAACTTTCAGATAAATTAAAGGAATCAGTATTATGTTTGATATTATGCAGAATGTCATGAAGCAATTTTACTTGAAACAAATCACTGTGATCCATTTTCTGTTTTACCAGTGAATATGGTACCAGGTCAGTTTCATTGACTCACTTAAAAGCTGCACTATATAATTTTCCTCTCCTGTCTCCCCCACCTTGGGCAAGTTTCTACTTCTTAATATGGCCCAAAGCCTGGGGTTTTAAATGATACTTTATTTTTAAAACTTACATAAGTTAATGATAATAATATAGTTTCAAGTTAATTAAAATGCTGATATTTTAACTCACAATTACTTAAATGGTTAAACCTTTTTATTATTAGCTTTTGTTCACACACATAGGACTTTACTGTGACATATCCACATATACATATATGGAATATTATATTTTGTGTTAACTTGATAATAAGAGAAACTCAGCAATATTTTAAATATCATCATTAATTTTTCTGTATTCAGCTATGATGGCTTAGTGATCTGCATGTAACTGGATATTTTTCAGAATAGATATACTCATCAATCACTGATCAGAAAATGTGATATTATGGGGATTGTGCTTGGACTTGATGATACAGGAAGTAATTTCAGGCACACACCTTGGGTACATCCTAAATCATTATGAAATATAGACAGGTACCTAGTGATGGACCGTAGTTCTATGATTCAGATTGATGAACTAAAGCATGCACAAGTATTAAAAAAAAAACAACACTTTTGAACCACTGAACTTTTCAACATCTACCCATGGAGCATCTGTTCTACTCAATAGTAACATAATGAAGAACAAGGAAATGTCATTTTGTTCTCTGGAAACTTTTAATCAACTGCATATTCTAACACTATGTAATGTGGAATAGAAGAAACATCCCAACTATGAGGTATAAACAGTATGGGGACATAGGGAATAATTACCCTGTTATCTTGCTGAAAGAGTCATACACACTGTGTTTGTTATATCCATATTTGTAGAAAGCCATACATTTTGTATACACTTTCTATATGCTTCGGCAAAGGCTGCCTTGAGCAAGTATATTAAAGCTCAAGGTGTGCCTTAACTCTAAGGCCCATAAAATATAAAATGTTTGTCCATTGTACTTTCTGAAAAATATTCCAGTCCTTTCTGCAAACCAAACAAAGTAGAAAAAGAGGTAGAAAGCAGTCTAGAACATTGGAAAAATTGAAAATTCTGTATGACTTTTTAAATTAGTTGACATTTAATCAAGATATAAAGGAAGAAATACCATGTTAAAATAAAATGAACATCATTGAAGAAGCATTGATGTGAACATGAGACAGGTTGACGGTTGTTGGGAATTCTAAAGTCCTCAGCATATCAGGAGTTGACTCTATAGCATGGTCATGTGGACAGAAGCAGTGCTATGAGATGGGGTTGGAACTGCTAGGAGTAGTGATCACTAGCAGTTCTTTTTGTTTCTGTCACATACGCCTCTGGTGATAAGTTAAAACTCAATAAAAGTGCAATGTACTAACATAGCCTGAAGCCTATCATCAGAATCCAAAGGTCTTTATTGATGTGTAAATCCAAATAAATATAGCAAATAAATTGATGACAAAAACAAGATCTTCTCCAAACATGGGGTTAAAGCTAGCACAAAGGTTACTTGTGAAGAAATAAATCTACATTTATGCTGATTTGGCAGTGATTACAAAGAGGTTTATTTTAATTATTATTTTGAGTAGCAGAACTTGTGAAATGCTAACAAATTCAATGCACCATACACCACATGAAATGCAGAGAGTATTTCTAGAAAATGATGATGGTTTTCTAAACTAGTCAGAAAGGGGAGGGTTATTTTAGCCCTAATGCACTCCACTATATCAAGTTGTTTGCTTGAATTATTTATATGTATATTGCAATTTTTAAACTGGGAGCATAAGAGACACTTAAGCCAGTGAGAAGTTAAGGACTTTGTAGGTCGTTCAAGGAGATGTTAACTAGGGCAAGCAGCAAAGACTGTGGGAAATATGTCCAGGCTACTTCACAAATCACAGGGATGTGGCTGTCACATAGACCTGGATACAAAGATGAATTTAGCTACTTTAAAATTGAGCAAATGGTTTCATTCTCTTCCCTGCCTAAAACTTCAGTTTTCTTGACTTTAACCAGGAAATTGTACATTTTTATTTTGTGCAATACTGTATAACTTAATGATATGCCAAAAATGTAGCATACAATAATAATACAAGCAAACATGTATATTGCTGTCACTGTTATTTTAAAATAACCAGAAAGACTCAATAATTATTAAAAATAAGCAACTGTAGCATTTCTGTTTCTATAAACTACATAAACCCATTGCTTCTACAAGTATTGAAAAAAATGTAAGTGCTCTGTCATTTAAACTCCACAGAGATATTAGATGTGTAGTTTATAAATATTCTCAAATACTTGGTATAATATTTGACCCCCAATCCCACAAACAAATTCACTGAATCACAATTTCCTAATAAATTTCTAGACTTTCTCCTATTTTAAAAATAATCAGTTAATATTAGTCAGTCTTTAAACTAGTGTAGAAGGGATCCTATTTTGAGAGGGGTATAAATAAAATGTACTAGACACTCCAAAGAAGTAAAACAAAATCTAAACAGGTCATCATGTTGTGTCTTTGAGAACAAGCTTAAGATAAAGGACAGCAGTTATCTATAATTAAAAATGAAAAAAATAAGGTTCTATGATAAAATTTATCTGACGTAGATATTGGTTTATACCTTGTTGAAGCTAACAGTGAATATAAATAAAAATGCACTTATTGTCATGCAAGTTTCTTTAAGGGTTCACCATTTTGGAAATAGAGTTTCTTCATCTGCTAAAAAAATCTAGACATGGGAGTTATTGACATTTTGAAAAAAAAGTCATTCTTGCACTTCATCTGAATCTGATTGTAGGGTAAAATGCATAAATGAAGAATGATTATTAATAGGCCTTGTTGCTTATAAGGTCTTATTAGAATAATAGGACAAGGGTAAATATGGATGAAAGACTCCCATCATTTCTGTGAAATTTGGCATAAAATGGAGAATGCCAACAAACCAAGATTTGTTCAAGTGTGGTATGCTGAGATCAACATAGATCACAGACCATCAGAATACCTCTCCTCATTTAAAAACACATGAGAGCAAGTTGAAGGATAAAAATAGATAATCAGAAAAGCTCCAGAACAGTATTTTAGGGAGAAAAACAGTCAGTTGAAACAAGAGTGTTTACAGGTAACGGAAAGAAGAGCAGTTCAAAGGAAGTGAAGAAAGATAGAATCTTGGTAATGGCCCTTTCAATTAGGTGACATTTAGCCAATGTACGAAGTATAAAATGTTAGCCATATGAATTTGGAGGCACATC
>JADRCH010000184.1:1894699-2037713 GCA_019843965.1 Rhynchomys soricoides | reverse complement strand
GAGAAAATGACTTCAAAATTATATTTGAATTGGTTAAGACAAGGTCCAAAACAGTGTCATCTGATCTACAAGGCTGGTGTATTTTTCCTTCTATTTCGTTTGCACAAAGAAGATAGCTGTTCACCCAGAGGTTCTGTTTCATTAGTTAAGATGTATTACCTGACAGTACATAGACTCCTCTCCTTTTTCCATGTGCAGTCCACATATAGGAACACTGTACATAAACCTAGGTGTTTCCTTCATTGCTTTTTTTGAAAATTCCAACAAAGAAAACTCTTGCTCAACATTGAAATTCAAACCATGCAAACCCTTGTTCACTAGGAATGCTATGCAACCCCCTTCTCTCTGCCTCTCTCTATATATCTCTGTGTATGTGTCTCCCTATATGTGTCTCTCTTTCTCTCTCTGTCTCTAGCATACATACAAATACAGGCCTTGATTATTCAGTTTAAAATTTGATTTTAATTGCACAAATAAAAAGTTCATTATTAAATTTCCAACCATATGTGCTTTGATCTTGGATTATATTCACACCTCTATTACCTTTTATTTCCCTTATATTTCTTTTCTTCTTCATATTCATAATAGAAACTCCTATATTTTCACATTATTTCCTACTCATAGATTCTATATATGAAAGACATTTTATAAATTTTGTCTCTATTTTGCAAGTTATTTAAATTTTCACATTGTGTGTGTGTGTGTGTGCATGAACACACACATTTGTGTATCTGTGCACACATGTGACAGAGGGAGAGAGAGAGAGAGAGAGATCACCTGTAACATTAAATTTTGATTAGATATGGTTCTTCAGAACACTACAACCAACACTAGCACTAGTGATACCTACAGCTTAAGAGTTTTTGCTTCCTCCTTGTATGCATTATTCTGATATCCCACAATATTGACCAGTATCTCTGCTCTTTTTCTAGAAAGGTTATTTCAAGAATGACAATGGCAAATATTGCACTCGACTGGGCTTCCTCTCTGAGCACTAGAATCACCACTAACCAAGTGCAGTCATGACTCCTCTAAAGATCAGTGACTGCTCCCACCTTAGATTCATCATTACTTTCTCAAGCCATCCAGACTTACCCATGTTAAAAAGAGAGAGGAGCTCTTTGTACCATCTCACACATAAGGTTTATTTAAGGAGGGACAAGAAGCTGTGGACATCTCTCAATCACATTCTGTTTATGAAGGATGAACATATGCAGCAGCTTCTAGAAAGTGTAAGAAAGATTATTTTACAAAATCCATCAAAGGGGCAGAAAAAAGAAATAATGTCAAGAATCCACTTGCAGTATTTTATTTACATTGGGACTTTATTTGTAATTAGTTAATAAATACGTTTTCATGATTTGATTAGAAAAAAATTATTCAATGAATCAACAGAAGAGTGCAATTTTTCTGTCAATATTCTAAAGGTACCCATTGGGGAACCCCTGTAGGTATCCTTACTTTCTTGAGAAAATACCATGGCATTATGCTTAGGGTGTGGCACAGTTGGCAGAATATCCCTTGAAAATGTTTTGCCTTTCAGCTGCAAAAGTTCCTCTAACAAACTGGATGTTAGAAGAAACTCCCAGACACCCCTGGCTATGTCTACAACTCATTATCTACTCATTACAGGCAACCTGAAGGGAACTAGGGAAAGGCATTCAGAGGATACACTCATGTTTTATTGATTGCCAACTGAGCTCAGGCCTCTGAATTCTCACACTTTGGGATATTTTGTAAGGAAAATAAGCACAGTAGACCCTGTTTACATGCCCTCTTCCTTCTGGTGCAATTGATTCTGGCACAAAACAAAATTGAGCATCTTCCCCAATTAGGTTCTTATGAGTCACCTCCACACACATGCTAAGGCAAGGCTTTCAATAATCCCATTGCTTATTGTCTCAGAGGACAGGCAACACATCTTGCTAATTCAATGCCTCTTTGGATGAATAAGAAGACTGAGGTGCTGAGAAGTTAATTGGCTTGTCCATAGTATCCTAACCAGTTGGTGGCAAAGCTTAGAAAGGGACTTAAGTACCTATGACTTCCTTGTTATTTTTTGATTATTCTAACAATCCTGCATGCACCTTATTCCCATTTCTAGATCCCAAACAACAGTACTTTAGTTTTAGTTTCTCTCCTACAAATAAACACATAGCTTGGCACATATCCAGCTTGCTTACAGTAACTATATGTAGAATGTATTAAGAGATAGTAAGTTGAGGAAATGAGAGTGCTGAGCTGCTGTCAGAACAACAACAAAACAACACAACAACAACAACAACAAAGCAACAACAACAACAAACAAGGATAGGAGTTTGGAGGATTCATTCTGACAAGGAAAACACCTGCCTTAAAGAAGTAAGAATTGATTAAATTCTAGAGCCAAATGAACATACGGCCAAGGAAAAAATGGTCACCATGATGGAGTCTGGAGTCAGTCAATATGAATGACTACTTTTAACTTTGTGGTAAATATAAATTTTTTTGAGTCATAGTTTCTGTGCTTAGAAATGACCCACATCTATAATAACTTAGATGGCATTTGTGGAAATATATCATTTTAACAATGATATTTATATTGGCAGATTATTGTATATGGATATATATACTAAGCATTCCCCAAGCATAAATTTATTTTTGCCTCAATGAAAACCTATTATGATAGACTTGTAAGAAAGCTTTGGATTATAACAAAATATTTAGAAATTTTATTTAATTTTATAACTTTTAAAATTTCATATTTTTGATATATTTTTTGACCTTTGATTTTTCTGTGGTCCTCCCATATCCTCACTCACCTATCTTCATGTTCTATCTGTTACAAAATAAAAGATCAAAACCGTAACTCAAGCAAAACCTAACGATGAGAAAGCACCAAATGCAACAACATCAACAACAACACACAAAACACATGGAGTCCATTCTGCTCTGGTCAACTACTCCTGAGAATTTTTTACTATATTGGTTAAAGAACCCATTCACTGCACTTGAATATTAGCTGCAAAATATTCAAGTACACTTTTAACACATAGTAACTTCTCAAAAATGCTGACCTCTCTATTAATTCATTACTGATAATGATAAAAGTAAAAAAAAAAAATAACAAAAACAGAGGAGAAGAAAAGAACCAAAGTGAAAGGGTAAATGGTAATAATTAAGAAAATTGTTTCATTGTTTCTCAGACCATATTTCCCAAGGAAATAAAGAATAACTTAGGTCTCTTTTTCTAGTGTAGTATCATGTAACCAAATGACAGCTATGAAAGTCAGACTAGGACTCCAGAGTCATTATTCATTCAAAGATGCTGGTTGATCCCTAGGCAATAGGAATCTGTTTCATGTCCATTTGTATTTCATTTACACTGTGTTCCTACTAAAATCTGGTATTGCCTGATGAAGCAATGAGATTATGCTGCAGAAAATATTTCTTCAAATAACACATAGTTAACATGATCCATATGTGTGAACCTATATCACATGTGTGATTTATTGGTGTATCATATGTGATCATAAGGATATGAAGCATGAAAGATATCAGATTAAATGACAGTTAAGAGATGACAGTGAGTTTATGTGCTTAGAAAACTGGAAAAGCCAGATGTACATACAATTACACATCTACACATGTGGACACCAACGGCAAGCAAAGCACTTTGTAGTCCAAAGCTCACACTGTATTCAGTACTATATTCTTGTGGATCTCAGTTCATCAAATGAATTGAAATATGATGAAAATACCATCAATAACTTACAATGAGAACACTAAACGGCAACAATGAAACTCACATATGCTCATTTACTCAGAAATAAGGTCCATTTCTAAATTGTTTATTATTTTAGTAAGTGTTTAACAGTTTTTATTATGTGTTGGCCAGTGGTTCCCATCTAAGGAGGATTTGTAGCTGAGGTCATTTGACAGTATCTCAAAATATTTTGTGTTACTAAATCTGGGATAAATAGATAGAAGCCATGGGTGTTCTTATATGCCCCACAATATACAGGCTGATTCTACTTGCATCACAAAAGAAAATAATCTGGCCCCAAACCTCTGTAGATTTTCAGCTAAAGGTGAGGTGTTAAGAGATGTACAACTCTCCCAGGAACACGGCAGCAGCAGTGATTACATTTGATACAGATTTTGCTGCATATATTCATATATGTTATGTCTGAGGAACACATGAGTCATGTCATGATGAATGGATTTTTTAAACATTAGTACTATAAAAACGTATTCTTAATTACTAGTGTCTATTTACTTTTCCTAAGAACTAGAGTATCTGTGTACCCATAAAAATACCATATAAATGGTATTTTTAATCTCTCAAAAAAAGTTTTAATGCTAGATATTATGATGAAACTAAGAAACAGTAACAATGATGATGGTAACTCAGACTTAGGTAGTCTGAAACAATTTGACTTGTTTTGAGAAGGAATCACAAAGTTAAAGAAAAACACTTAGAAAAACATGAGATGATATTTAACAAAAATCTGGGCAATTATTGTTAAGTTATATATTAAATTATTTCATATAGTGTACATGTAGATGTATGTAGATATTTGTGAACATGAATGTAGATACACATGTGTATGTAGGCCTTAGATCAATATTGAATGTCTTCTCCAATCATTCTACATCTTCATTTCTTAGGTAGGGTCTTTCATGAGAGTAAAGCAATTGAGTAGATTAAGTGAGCAGAGAGTACCACTTCTCCCTGCCTCACCAAAGCTGGAGATATAATTGATTCTTACCCCACCTAAGTTTTATATCAGTGATCAAATAAGCATTTATTCCAATCTTTACCAAATGAGCCATCTAGTATTCCCTGGATACATGCCTTTAGGACTGTTTTGTGATATATTAATAACAGAAAGAGAACACCAATAATTCAAATAGAAAACAAAATAATACAGAAAAGCCAATACACGGGTTATCTTAGTTGACAGATATTACAAAATGAAAAAAGGTAAAACAAGACATTTAGTGTAAATAATAAGAATCACAACTTTTCAAGTGGGTAGCATAGTAACCATAAAATTATAGAAAATATTTAGATACTTTTTAATTTTGTCAAGGGATCTTGAATTCATATAATAACAGTAGATTTTTGTTATTACTTCAAAGTATGCAAGCTATGATTTAAGAAAGGAGTTTTTATAATATTACATCAGAAAAACACCTTGCACAGATATAAAATTATTATCTAGAAACATAGATACAAAAATTCATGAAGTAATACTAAGGTCAGGCCTATGGGAGGAGAGTGAGAGTAAGAGTCTTAGGATGAAATTCTAGAAAGTATCTAGGTAAGATACTATGTCAAGAATCCAAGACTACTGAAAGCAATCCTTACTTTTATTTTGATTAAAACATTTTAATTATCCTTATCTTTGAAATTATTTTTTGAGATAATAAAACAATTGATATATTTACCCCGCACTTTTATTCTTTAAAAAAAAAACCAAAAATCAAAGCAAAACAAAAGCCTTCCTATATATCAAACCTCCCATTTTCCTAATTGATGCCTTTGTTTTCATTGTTAGTGCATGTGAGATCAGAATGTGTGTGTGTGTGTATCTTGATCAATCCATATAATGTTATTTTTATGTATTTTTTTCAGGGCTGAAAATTCAGTAGCACCAAATATTTGACAGTGGATATTCAATTAAAGTTCCCTTCTCTGGGAAAGACCACCTATGCACTTCTAGTTTTCCTCAGTTACCTATAAATTTTTGTAAGACTGAACTTTATGAGATTTCTCTGTTTTCCTTGGATTATCCATTGGTGTCATCATTATGTAGTTCATGTTGGGAATTCATGTAGGTGCTACTTTATGGCTGTAGATTCTGATATTAAGAGAAGATACAACAAACTCTCTTGTCATCTGTCTTTTACAGTATTGCATCTTCTTGTCCACAATGTTCTGTGAGACTCAGCTAGCAATGGATTGGAAGGCTCTGACATGGTAGTGAAAAATACAAAGCTAAAGATCTCTCTAATAATTTTTTCATAAAACTATGATGTAGCATGAATATGAGTTATTGTCCCCACCCCAACTGAAAACATTCTTGGCATGTTTTGTTTTTCCTATGTTGAAAGGTAATGCATCCAAACAGAGTACACAGAGGCTACTATCAAAGAATAAATTTTGTTAAAACAGAATGAGGAATTTTCAAGACTAAAAGAATCCACAGTGACAATTTTGTTAATCAATAACTAAAAGGAGGTCTGATGCTATGTGAGAAAATTAGGCTCCAGGTATTCTCCATTGTTCAAGAAAAGAGACAGCTTCCAATGCCTCACATAGGGGTCCAAATACACAACAGCGAACAACTTCAAAATATATCCTCTGAAAGGGTCAAATAAGTCCATAAAATGTCCATCTTTCAAAAGAAAATCTTTTTTTTTTGATGCTTAAGCATCAGAGAAATGCCACAATATACCAAGAATAATAGAAAATTCATTTGGAAATGCTCTCCAGTTATTGGAGTTGTACAAGAAATGTAAAAGTGTAAACCAAAAAGAAAAAAAATACCTTTTCAAAATCTGAAAGTTTTGATAGCGTTCTAAAGAAAGACAAGTCACAATATCCGATCTAATGAGTAATCAGAAATAAATAGAAATTATAAAGAATAGAACCAATGGAAAGTCTATAATTGCAAAGTAATAAAACAGATATAAAATAAAATGAAGAGTTCACTCTAATATTTTAACAATACAGTTAAATTGATTGAAGTGACAGGAAGAGAATAGAAAACACATCAGGTTTAACCTGCATTATCTGTGATTCATAGTGTGCTAAAAATTATAGCTTAAAAGTAGGCATGAATGCATGAAGCATCACTAGATTTGAGTGGAATGGGTTAAACAAACATAGTGTAATGACATGTTTAAACACACATACACACACACAATAAAAAACCCTCATAAACCAACACACACACACACACACACACACACACACACACAGAGTCAGTATGTGTACTGCTAGAAGTGATAAACTAGTTTGATGAAATATAATGCAAGGTAAATATTCAAAATATACTTGTGTAGTTTATCAGTGAACTATCCAAGATATTATTAAGGCAGAATTCTTAGCAAGCTGCAATAAAAATTAAGACATTACTGTAACAAAAAAAATGATTTTTTGAAAATTAAAGAGCCACAAGAGAAATTTTAAAGATTGTAATATTTCAGAAAATAGGAAGGCAGCCTTTATTCATAGATTAGAAGATATTACAGTTTGATGGAAATTTGAAAGCAAAGTATATCTTCTATAAAATTCCTGTAAATCATGACTTGTTTGTTTGTTTGTTTTGTTCTGTTTTGGCTTGTTTTTTTTTGTTTTGTTTTTGTTTTTTTTTTTTTTTGAGAAGTTAAGAAAATGATCCTAAATTTAATATGACTGCCTAAATGATAATGAGTTGCCAAATTAATCTCATTTGGTTACTTTTCAATAATCCATGCTTACTCCAAATATATAATCTGAAAAACTTCTTTGGAGCAGATTTCAAAAATATATAGAACTCAATAGGATAAAACTGAAAACAGAAATGAATCCTCACAATTCATTTAATTGGTTTCGTAGAAGTTACCAAAATAATTAAATGAGAACATCAAACCGACATAACTACAGAATCTTATGAGAATAGTAATTAGACATTTTTTTCATTGTACACTAAATTAACTTTCAATTTAATTCTATATCTTGAAGACTCTTATAATTACAGTCTGGTTTTTTTTTTTTTTTTGTTTTGTTTTTTTAAACTTTGAGTTAGGTGTAGCCTTTTCCCATATGGTAACATAGATGTGTGCACAGTTATAGATAAGCACAGAGCTGGAAAGATGGCTCAAAAGGAAGTGGCACCTATGCCAGTCTTGCTGACATGAGTTTAATCCATAGAGCTCTGATGATGGAAAAGAACTCTTTTCCATAAACTGTCCTCTAGCTTCTTCATGAGCAGCAATGCATTGCATATACAGGTCTGTACATATACTTACAAATAAAATAATTACGTTTTAAAACTAAATACCCTCATTACAACAAATTTGTTTTAAAGGATATCATCTAGAAGCAAAAGTGAATACAGAGAGTAGAAAAAATTATAATATATAAGTGATAAATATAATTTATGACTCATCATTTTTTAACTTAATAGAAAGGATAACTAAACAATGATAATATAAATAGCTGTATCTTCCATCATGCAACTGATCAAAGAACAAAACAAACTATTTACTACTGACTGACAGAATTGGCTGTTAGGAAAAAATACAAACTAAAATAACGACACGTGACTTTGCACAAGTTTTAAAAAGTGCTGGTAATTGTTGGCGATTAGGGAAACTAGGGACCCTTGAATAGCACTATGTTCACATAAAGTTCTATAGCTGCTTCGGAAGCCCATCTGTCATAATTTCAACTTTATCCATCAATTTCCCATATGCCCCAACAACTTCTCTCATGTGTATATAGCAATAGAAATTACAGTGTTTGCTCACACAGTACATGCACATGGATGTTTATAGCAATGACATCAGAAGTAAATATCCTACAGTAGAAACGTTCTAAGTGCCCTTCGGATGACAAGTGAATATAATAAACACTCATTTAATACGTCCATATGACAAGAGTATGGTTTGGTGAAAGAAATAATAGAGTAGGATTGGAGAAATTGTTGCTTTGACATGGAACGTAGGTTCAGTCTCCAGGACCAGCACAGAAGCTCACAAACCTTTATAACTCCAGTTCCAGGGCATCCGACTTTGGCTTCTGGACTCTGATGGAATGAGGCATACTTGCAGTGCAGCCAACATATGTCCAAAACATTCATATACATAAAAATAATATGAATGGAAAAAAGTACTAATGCACAATAAAGCATAAACTTTCCTGGCAATATTGTGATAAGAAGAAAGAAAACAAAAACAAAACATCATCAACAAGCAAACAGAGTCACACACACACAAAAGTCAGGGCTCACACACATAAACACCAATTTTGTCTACATTGGTCATATTTAAGTTTAGCTTAAGCTGTGCAGTGGTGGCGCACACCTTTAATCCCAGCACTTGGGAGGCAGAGGCAGGTAGATTTCTGAGTTCAAGGCCAGCATGGTCTACAGAGGAAGTTTCAGGACAGCCAGGGCTACACAGAGAAACCCTGTCTCGAAAAACCAAAAAAAAAAAAAAAAAAAAAAAAAAAAGAAGTGCTTAGATTAGGCAAATATGTGAGAACAGAATATAGATGAGTAGACCAAGAAATTCCAAGAGCTGACTGAGATAATTGGTTGGTGACATATATAAAGTAAGTGAGAATGCATACAAGATTTCTTCTTGAGTTTTGAATTACCTTGTATTGTTTTGGCCATGGAGGAACTAGTTTGTGACTATTCAAGAAAACAGTGGAGTATGCTAGTGTATATGTTGAATGTATATATTCAAATGTTTCTTAAAGTTTTTTGAAGATGATATAAATAAAAATATGAATATGAATGTAGACATGTATACCAACATATATAATATATATATATATATATTTATATATATATATCCTTGTCAGATACAGAAAATTATAAATGTGAAAAAATACTTCAAACTTAGTCTATTTATATATCTATGTATTTATGTATCTATGTATCTGCCTATGTATCTAGGTATCTATACATCCATCCATCCATCTATCTATTTATTTTATATCTATCTATCTATCTATCTATCTACTGATTAATCATCTATTTTGGCTTTCAATGCACAGTTGCTCTGTGTATTCCCAGGTATCCTGGAACTTTCTGAGTAGACCAGGCTGGCCTCAAGGTCAGAGATTTCCCTGTCTCTGCTTCCAAATGCTGAGAATAATGGCATGTGCCATTGCCTCCCAGATTTGGCTCTTATGCTATCTCTTATACATACTAAAATTGTACCTTTCAATGGATAATGTTTCTAATTAAGAAATAATGGTAGTTTATTTACAAGGAGAGCTATTTTCTAGTCTACAGAACCTATGCAAAATGACATCAATGAAGAGACTCCCAATATTCCAAGTGATTTTAAAGTAACTTTAAAATTACAGTTAATGTCCCCAGAATGACATAATATTTCAGGGCATTTTGAAGTTATAATTATAGTTTTTAAACGAATTTAGAAAAAAATTTTGACAAGCAGTCTTTGCATTGTATACATTGTATAATTTAATTAGATCTAGATATCTTCCAAATGATGAAGACATTGGTTTTATTGTTGTCTCCTTGCGAAATGAGGTGTGACACACTAGTTGTATTATCTGTGCTGTCTCCACTAGAGGGATCTCCTTATTTGTATGTGTGCCCATTTGTGGTTGAGTTGTGTGTGTGTGTGTGTGTGTGTATGTTATTTAAAATTGCATAAGTGCAGAAATGTGAAATTAGAGAATCAAAACACCAATCTCTCAAGACCTTATCATCCACATTCAATCTCATCCCAGAATCCATTACTGTTCCAAATGTTGATTTATCATATTTGAGACATCTGACACCTGCTTGTTGCTCTTTAGAATAAGTCTTGATTTTCTATGCAGTCCAGCTCACTGGCATGATTTATGGCTAGACAGTTTCATTCAACATACAAATTTTATTACCTAGTTCGAAATGTGTACCACTTACATCTCTGACATTGCTAACAAATTAAAGTAATAAAGAGAGAGAAAGCAAAATAGGTTGCAAGCAGACAGTTGCTGCATGCCTGTCCTCTCACTTAGGAGTCCCAGATGTGTCTCATGAACAAGAACATCCAGGATATATGACAAAGATACGAGAAAATATATTTGCAGTTCTACCGCTATTCAAATTAAATTTTACTCTTTTTTTTATCTCCTTCATATACCTCTCTCTCTCTCTCTCTCTCTCTCTCTCTCTCTCTCTCTCTCTGTGTGTGTGTGTGTGTGTGTGTATTTTATTGATAATTTCTTTAGGACCCAGATGCTGTCATTTGTGAACACTACTAACCTGGCAACAAGGATCCCGCAAAGATCATGCCAGACTTGAGATTATATGGCATGGCTGTAAATCTACATTGATGCTGCTGGTGTCTTCACCAATATGTAAGAAATAAGCCACCAACACATAGCGTTCTGTGAGTGTGTATGTGTGTTTGTGTGTGTGTGTGTGTGTTTGAGAATATATTCTGAAATATCTCAGAGAAACTTAATATGTGTTCTACATTTTTAACCATTTTGCTTCTCAAAATGTAATTATTTAGATACAATTACTTTCTTGTGATTTTTAACAATAACCTTATTATGTTAAATTAAAACCATCAAGATATAAAAATACACATACATATTCAATCCTATCCAAGCCAATCTGTCACTTTAATCCTTTAGTAAAGAGCATCTGTCATAAATAACAATATTCTGAAGGGGGAGTATTTTTTAATTGCATTCATTTACAAAGACTATAATCTTTAAAGAAGGAAGAAGTGCCATATTTCTCTATAAAATATTGTGATTTTTCCATGAAATGTATGTGATAGGATTAGATTCCATGTACGAATATGTACATGATAGAATCACATATCTTGAATGACTGTGATTTCAATTATTGCAAGAATTTCCACAATTGATGGAAATATTTAAAATGTCCAAACTGCAGTTTATGAGGGTTCCTCAAAAAATTGGAAATAGTTCTACCTAAAGACCCAGCTATACAACTTCTGTGCATATTCCTAAAAGATGCTCCAGCATACCACAAGGACACGTATTCCACTATGTTCATAGCAGGCTTATAATGTCCAGATGCCTCTCAACAAAAAAATGGATACAGAAAATGTGTTTCATTTACAAAATGGAATACTATTCAGTTTTTAAAAACCAGGATATCATGAATTTTGCAGGCAAATAGATAGACCTAGAAAATATCATCTTGAGCAAGGTAACCCAAACCCAAAAGTCCATACATAACATGTACTCACTGATAAGTAGATATTAGCCAAAATGTACAGAATACCCATGATACAACTCACAGACTGTAAAATCTATAACAAGAAGGAATGACCAAGTGGGATACTTCAGTCCCACTTGGAATGGGGAGCAAATAAAATCACAGGAGACAACAGGAGTTGGGACCTTGGTGGGAAATGGGAGGAGGATGGGAAAAGGGTGCAGGATCAGGTATGGGGGAGGCAGGAGAGAAGCCCAGAGGACTAGCAGACTGAATATAAATATGCAGCTGTGTGGTGTGAGGTGCAGGGGGAACCTATAGAAAGTCCAAGAGACCTATGATGTTAGAAACTCCCGAGACTCAATGGGGTGACCTTAGTTGAAATGCCCAACACTGGGGAAATGGAAACTCCAGTAGTTAGACTGGGTGCCTCAGTGGAGAGATGGGACCACCCACCCACCTTCTAAACTTTTGAAACAGAATTATTCTTATATAACTGAAATGTAGAGACAAAATGGAGCAGAGTAGGCCATCCAGTGCCTGGCTCAACTTGGGATCGACCCCATGGTCAGGCACCAAAGCTTGAAACTATTACTGATGCTATACTGTGCTTGCAGACAGGAACCTAGCACGGCTGTCCTATGAGAGACTTTACCAGCAGCTGACTGAGATAGATGCAGACACTAACACCCAATCATTGGACTGAGGTGAGGGACTGCTGTTGAAGAGTTAGGGGAAGGATTGAAGGAGCTGAAGGGGATGAAAAACCCCATGGGCAGACCAATGGACTAACTGGATGCCTGAGAGCTGCCAGAGACTAAGCCACCAACCAAAGAATTTACATTGGCTGATCTGCTGGCCCAGGACATATGTAGCAGAGGTCTGCCTTGTCTGGCATCAGTGGAAGAGGAAGGGCTTAATCCTTCAGAGATTTTATGCCCCAGGGAAGGGAATACTAGGGGTGTGAGAGGTGGGGGTGGGTCAGGGGGTGGGTAGGTAAGGAGGGGCAGTAGATTGAGAAGCATCCTCTCAGAGGCAAAAGGGAGGGGAGAACTTTAGGGGGAGACTAAGACTGGGGGTCATATTTAGAATATAAATAAATAAAATAATTTATTAAAAAAGGAATAAATAATTTAAAAAATGATTAATTGCCTGAATATCAAAAATATTCAGAAATTTCTAATGCAATTCTCTCTCTCTCTCTCTCTCTCTCTGTGTATGTGTATGTGTGTGTATGTGTTTATGTGTATGTCTTCCAAGAATATAGTCATATTTATAAACCTGAGAATAGGTAAACCAGACAACTAAAGAGAACTAGAGATTTTTTATTGATAATCGTTCAGAGAATACATTATTTTTTATTCTTTTATATTTATGATCAATCAGAATATGTAGATGTAATAACTTTATTCCCATTTTAGAGATTAAGTAACATGTATGTGAGAGGAACCAGCTTAAAGACAGATATAATTCATACAGGAATATCCATCTTCTAGACAATGGGTCAGCCCTGCATGACATGGTTTCTGATCCCTATTTTACTGGTGATTACATGGTTTAAATAGGGGTTGCAGTGGGTAATTTTATAAGTCAACTTGACTGAGCCATTGGCTACCCAAATATTTAGCTTATGATTATTATATATGTCTCTACTTGATAATCATACATATCATTGCCTGGGTTTTTAATTGGTTAAAACTAATAAAGATGTATATCAACAGGTTTTATACTTTTTGTAGGTAAAGAAGTTTCAATGATCTCAAACATTATTATCAAATTTAACAGGCCTTTTTTCTTCTTTAGCTTTTTTTGTTCTATGGAATGTAGCATGAACCCGGTATTCTTATGGCTAGTGTACACTTATAAATCAATATATATCATGCATTTCCTTTAATAACTGGGCTACCTCATTCAGGATGATATTCTCAAATTCCATCCATTTGTTTTTAAAACCAATAATATCTTTGTTTTTAATAGCTGAATAGTACTGCATTGTGTAGATTTTGTGTGTGCCTTATGTGCATTTTCTTTATTTGTTTTTCACTGGATGGACATCTAGGTCATTTACATTTTCTGGCTATTACAAATAAAGTTGCTATGAACATAGATAACCTAAGTCTTTATGGTATGCTGGAGCATCTTTTGGCCATTTGGCCAGGAGTGGTATAGCTGGATCTTGAGGAAAAACTATTTCTAATTTTCTGAGAAAATGCCAAATTGATTTCCAAAAAGGTTGCACCAGTTTGCACTCCCACCAGCAATGAAAAGATATTTTCATTGCTCCACATTTTTGCTTGAATCTCACATAGAAGGGGTAATAAAATTGTCATAGAAAGCAGAAGGGAGGAGGTAACCATGAAGGAGAACTGCATGCACAGGGAAGTGGGGGAAGGGTTTCAGGATCAGGTGTGGAGAAGGACAAGAGAGATAGCCAGATGGTCATGAAAATGAATGGAAATCTGCAACTGATAGAGGTGAGGAAGTGAAGCCATCTCCAGGACAAGACAAAGACTTGATATAAGGGAATCAATGGGGTTGACCTTAGCTGTGAATCACTGCATTGGGGATAAGGAACCTAAGGAGGCCACCTCCTGTAGCCAAGCAGGATCCCCAGGGGAGTGATAGAGACACCAACACATCCACAAAACTTTCAAGCCAAAATTTATCCTGTCTAGAAGAATTGCAGGCATGCAAAAGGAAGCAGAGAATGAGGGAATGACCAATCAATAACCAGCCCAACCTTGAGACTCATCCCATGGGCAAGCACAAATTCCTAACATTATTAGTGATACTCTGTTAGGCTTGCAGACAGGTACTTGTTCTTTTCTGGGAGTTCCCACCCTGCAGCTGACTCAGACAGATACAGACACTCACAGCAGTGGGTGTAGCTTGGGACTCTTATGGAAGAAGGATTGCAGGGTCCCAAAGGGGATAGGAACTCCATCGGAAGATCAACAGAGTCAATTAACCTGGACCCTTGAGACTCTCAAAGTCTGGACTACCAACCATATAACATACATGGGCTAGACCTAGAAGCAGTATGTAGCAGATATCTACCTTGGTCATCATGTGGGTCTTTGCACAAGTCTAAATGCTGTTGCCCCCATGTGGGATATGTTCTTCTAGCTGGGTGGCCTTGTCTGGCCTAAGTAAGGAAGGAAGCACATAGCCTCGCAGACACTCGAACTGCCAGGATTGGAGGATACCCAGGGGGCCCCCACCGACTCAGAGAAGAAATTTCACTTCTAAATTTCTTGGAACTCTATCATTGCTTCAAATTGCTTTGAGATATTTATGCTTTTTCTGTGTTGTTTAATATAGACTGTAAACACAGATAAACAAAATCACTTGGAATATTGGACATTTCTTCTTCAGTGGTATCGTTTTCTGTAAATTACATAGACTAGATAATTGTTAGCTGTGGAAATAAATGATTCCATTACTTAGTTATAAAACCCCATTTTCTCATATCTTTTCCATTAAGTGAAAACTTGCAGGTATTTCTCTACAGTACCACACCTTCCTCTGTATAGCTTCTAATTCATATATCTTAAAAGTTTTCATGGGCAATATTTGTTTTGAATTCTTTATTCTTCTTTCTGGTTCCTTTTTTCTTATCTTAATAGGGAAAGTTAAAAGACGCATGAGTTACTACATTGGTTAGTATAAAATGACTAAGGAGAGAACTCACATCAGCCTCCATTAAATCTCCATTTCCAAAGTCCCATAGAAAACAGTCTCTAAAACCTCTGGAGCACTGGTGATAGGTAATATTTCTTTGAAAATTTGAATGACATTGGTATGGTATGATTTTAGTAAGTCCTAAATAGATGTGTCCACTCTATGATACTAAACCTCCATTCTCCATGATTATTTCTGAAGAAGATTATTCCTTCCTACTCATAAAGATCATTCACATAACTTCATGCATTCCTAAGGAGTATAATATCCTAAATAACCCAATGCAATAAAATTAAAATTACAGTAGTTAAACTTCCCAAAATTAGAAATTATCAGTAGTTCATATTTTATATTGATATCAAAGTAATGATATGAAATTAATGTATTATAGTAGGTGATAATTTAGGATGTGCAACATCAAGCAAGCTAATTTATCCATCTTTCTTTTATAGTTACTTATCTAAAAATGTGAACAGTTATACTATCTCATGGAAATTCTGTACCAATTGAATCAATGCAAGGCATAATGGCTGTCATGTATAAAGAATCAATTGTTAATTCTTAAGTAATATTATAGTGACTTAGAGCTACCAACAAATATGTGAATTCTTTTCAGTGTAAATACTATTTTAATCTTCAAATATGGATTTAAACACACAGAAAACCCAGTTAGAAATTCAATGGCAGATTTTCTCAACAATGCTTTACGTAATGAAATAGACTTCAAATTTATACTCAGCAAGACTCATTCCATTGGAATATTAAGCAAAAGGTAAATCTTTTCATTCATATCAAAGAGAAATATTCTGTGTTTAATATAATAGGATAATTCATTTTCATTTTATATAGACTATTATTTTGCCACAAACTTCAGTTTACAAGATGATGGTCTAGAGGAGATTGGGATTTGGATAACTGCAGAAAAACACCATGATCCTTAAAAATATTTGTAAACTTTCTGCAACTCATTACTTCTTAGATTATAATGAAGAATTCAAGAGCCTATAGCATCGAAGACAAGTCAGTCAGTAGGTAGAGGCAGAGGTAGTCCTGAATGTGACTTCAGTAGTACCTCAGCTTCTTACAAAACAGCAGACACTGTAGAGAAGGAAGAGACATCTGTCTAAACAGAGAGGAGATTCCATCCTTTATGCCTACAGAATCGCACATTATGAAGTGAAAATAGGTAGTTTATGGACAGACTTCACATGATTTCCTAAAAATAATATATAATTAATGAAAGACTTTGGGGGCTGGAGAGATGGAACATCATTTAAGGGTATTCATGGTTCTTGCAGAGGACTTGATCTCAGTCCCAAGTACTCTCAGAGGGGGTCTCACAATTGTCTGTAACTCTTGCTCCAGGAATTCTAAGACCTCTGGTGTCTGTGAGCACCTTCACTCATATTCACACAGAGGCACAAGCACAAACCCATCCACATGCATAAACATACACATACTAAAAATTTAGTAGTAAATCTACTGAGTTTTGTTTTTGTTCTTTTGAAAATGTTCTTATGCATAGATATAATACAATTTCCTCTTATTTACCCTCCATTTCTTTCTCCAGCCTCAATTCTACTGTGTCTTTTCCTCTTCATGAAGATGCTTCCTTCATACCCTTTCCTTTTGAGGTCCAGATTTTGCATAAAGGAAAAAGAGAAAAATATTTGTCTTTTGGACTCTTCACCTATTCGCTGATATGATGAGCCTTAGATCTATTGGCTTTCTTATAAATACCAAAATCTCATTCTTCTTAGTAGCTAAATAATACTCCATTGTATTTTTGCCATGACTTTTTATGTTTATCTCTTGATTAACTTCTGGGCTGACTTCAAGACTTAACTTGTGAATAGTGCTTCAATAACCTGAGTGTTTGTTAATTTTTGTTATATGAAGATTCAGTATTCTCCTAGCACAAAGGAATGGGATACCCCTTTACAATTTAGTTCTATTAAACAAAGGTACTCTGTATTCTGGGGCGGACCAGGTCTCATAGAGTTAGAAAAGTTAGTTTTTTTTATGGACACTGAAAGTTCTTTGAGCCTGAGTCTGAGGCTAGGCAATGTGCTACAGTAGAAAAGAATGTAAAATATGATGTTTAATTAGATTTTAATTGTTCTTATAACAATGAGCTTGATGAACACACCTTGCTAAGTCATGTATCTTATTCTAAGTATAATGTCCAGACTATGGGATGTCTTTATCAAATCCTCCCCTCATGTCTCATGGATCTATGTGGAAAAAGAGGTAGAAGGGCTGTATGATCCAAAAGTCATGACTGATTCCAAAGAAACAGCTTATTCCACATACGACAGAGCTTATACACATAAAATTCTAGAGACAATTACAGCATACACAAGACAACATAAGCTTAAAAGTGGAAAATCCCAGAAAACTGAAAGCTGATACAGTCTTACCCCTAATCCAGAAGCTAAAATAATTGATACCTGCTAAGAAAGAGCAAATTCTTTTTTTCCAATGGAATATCACTGGGTATTTCAATTATACTCCAGGATGCAATCCTAGAGTTGGCCCATACAAAATAGACTCCATGATTTTGTGTTTGTGCTTTTACTTTGGTTTCGTTATTTTTTTAGTTTGTTAATTTTGTTTTGTTTTGTTTTTGCTTTCCAGTATTTTGTATCTTTTTAAAAACCTTATTGGGTTTTCTTTGTTTGAATTTGGGTTATTTTAGGGGTTAGTTGTGGGCTTTTTTGGAGAGTGAACTATCAACACAGAGAGAAAAGTAGAGAGACACACACACACACACACAGAGAGAGAGAGAGAGAGAGAGAGAGAGAGAGAGAGGGAGAAAGTGAAAGAGAGAGAAAAGAGAGATATCATGAAGTTGAAAAAGTGATCAAGAAGATCTGGTAGGAGTTTGAAGTATGGTTAAGACTATAAAAGTGTGTGTGTGTGTGTGTGTGTGTGTGTTTGTGTGTGTATGTATGCATGCATGTGCATGTGTGTGTGACTGCACATGTGCATGTGTGTGATCTGTATATACTATATATTATATGTATACTATTGAAACAACAAGAAGAAAGAAGTTGAATTGTACAATTATTAAATGGCTAGCTGGTTACCGCTTTACAGTGTACTGAAAACATTATCCAAAGAAATGCCCATATTATTATTTGCCATTACAATTGTACTTTGATGGTATCTAGTGACTTTAAGGAGAAGCAAATGTAGGGCCATTAGTACTTAAAAAATACAAGTAACAATCCCTTTCAAGTAAATAGTATTAAGAAATCAAATCTCACATCTTTATCTGCTGAATTAATAGTAATGTTATTTATGGCATCAGGAAAAGACTGAGTTGAGCTGAGGTTACAGGCATATTTTCCTCAATGCTTTCTAAGCATTAGAATAACCTAGGAGCTTTTAAAAATATGCATGCACAAATCTAATTTGAGACCAATTAAAACATAATCTTTGCATATGGAAGAATCCTATGCCAGTTTATTACAGAGAGAGTCAAATTAAGTATATGAAAACATTCAAATTCCTGGCTGATCTGTGTGGGTAGGTGAGCCGTGTTGAGCACACCACAATCAGTCATTGTCCATAGCTTTTATACACAGAGATGAGCACACATGCACTCACAAAAATTTTTTCACCCTTATCTGTTGACTTCTCTTAGCCCTCCATTGGATCAAATAAAAAGGCTTACTTACTTTTCAAAGTTAACCTAAGCAGGTGTTCTTTTTCTTAGTTATTACATAATGATATTATCATTTATCACTAGAATCCACCCAACTCCCCTGTAGAAAGTGAGCATTTCCCATGTCAACTGAAAACTCTCTTTTGACATTACTAGATAAGTATTTGAGAGTGTATTCAGAACTATTTAAAACATTCAAAAGTTAAGATCACCCTGACATTGTCAGGCAAAAATAAAAAATGAAAGAAAACAGAGTATAATTTGGTTATGCTTTCCATCATACAGTACTATTTCTTCCAGGTTTAAGTACATGAATATACCCTTCTTTTCAAGGTGTGAGGGCTAAATATGTGTGGGAGTTGTTACAGCATGGGGCTGAGTTAACACTCCCATCCTTGACATGCAGTCTTTCTTCCATCTTCAATGAAACTCCTATTAAAAAAAACTTGTGTGGCTTCAGTGTTTTCTTACAGTAGAGGTGTCTATGTCCTCCCAGCTAGAGGACTGTTGAGAGGGTTGATTTACAGAAAAAGCATGCTGAGATCCAAATTTTATCTAGGCTTTTATGCAATAAATTATGCTATATGTTGGTTCCTGTCAGTTCTCAACTCCTGTGATGAGTGTGTTTCACTCCCATACTGGAGATTGAAATTATAGCTTGCGCATGCAAGGCAAATGCTTTAGCATTGAAGTACACTGCTGCCACCCTCTTTTACCTTTTATTTTGAGTCTCACTATAATGTATAGGCCAACCTTGATGATGGAATCTTCCTGCCTTAGCCTTCAACGTAGTTGGGACTAATGGCCTTTACTACTATGTCCAAGAAATCATTTCAATATCTTAGGCTTTTCATGTATGAAGGATATCTAGAAACAAGGAAATGCAAGATGAAAGGATAGTACACAGTCTCAAGGATGAGATGGTTCCCTTGTGCATTTATGGAAGTGAAAAATGAAAACTTTCAAGTTCACAATTTCCTGATAAGTAACCAGAAAGGGGAACATGATTATTGGCTTACATCTTTCTGCATGTGCATGTTGACATGGCCAAGGGAACATCACTGAAGGCTCTTATCTACATGCCACCATGTTTATGTCATAGTCTCCAAAGGAACCAGAACAGCTGAAGAAGCTCTTTATCACAAGGGCAAGCTTCAAAACAATAGATGAGAGTTTGAGCATTTTTTGAGCAATGGAGAACATTCATAGACTGTGTGGTAATGAGATCCAAAAAAAAAAAAAAAAAAAAAAAAAGAGGAGTATGCAACATACTCCTCTTTGGAGGAAACAAATGCTGCTATGAATTTAAGAGTATGCAAGGTAGATGGGCGAATTGTAAAAACAAGGAGATCTGTGTCAAGAGAAGAATCAAAGAGGCCAGGCATCTATGAGAGGCTAACTATGAGAATGACCTCTGTTGGTGATATTCAAGATGACGCAGAAGAACATCATCTAGGAAATTGTTTTGAGTAGTATGGGAAAATTGAAGTGATGAAATCATGACTGGAAGAGACAATGAACACATATAAAAAAAGAGTGGCTTTTCTTTTGTCGTCTTTGATGACCATGATTCCTTAGGTAAGACTTCAGAAACACCATAGTATGAATGGCCACGATTGTGAAGTAAAAAAGTCCCTCTTGGAGCAAGAGATGGCATTGCCTCATCCATATAAAGAGCTTGAGGCTATTCTGGAAACTTTGGTGTAGGTCATGGAGGTGATTTTTGGTGGCAATGACACTATGGGTCATGGAAGAAACTACAGTGCCCATGATGGCTTTGATGGCTGCCATGATGGTGATGGATAAAATAACAGCTGTGATAGCTGTATCACATTTGATAATGTTGGTAACAATCTTGGAGGTGGTGAAAGTACAGTAATTTTGACAATTATAATAGTCAGTCTTCAAATTTTAGAACAATGAAGAAAGGAAACTTTGGCATTCAAGGCTCTGCTCCTTATAGTGATGGAGGCCAGTGGTTTGGGAAACCAATAAAGAAAGATGGCTATGATGTTCCAGCAGCAGCAATGGCAGAAGGTCATAATTATTGCCAGGAATCTAAATTTAGTAGGAGAGAAGAGTTTAAAATGTGATGAGGATGTTACAGCTTACAACAGATTTGAAAGCTCAGCCAGCAGCTAAACACAGTAATGGCAGAGCTTGCCTAAAAAGAAGACATGCTTTGGACAATACTCATGAGTATCATGGAGAAAATAGCTGCAAAAGACAAAGGAACCTCCAGGACTATATTTGATGTGACTGATTGTGGAACATGTTATTTTAGCTACTCTTCTGTGGAAAATGTAAAGCATTCTGACAGAAGGTTTACTCTTGACCTTTGTTCACCCATGTTGTTGATTGCTAAATGTAATAGTCTGCTCATGGTACTGAATAAATGTGTCTTTAAAAAATATAAACAGAAATGTGAAAGACATGGCTCTGGTGGCTTCTACCATGACACAACATGGTATATCCAAAAATTAAAGAAAGATTAATCAAGATGGCAGTGTGATACTGAATTGTGTAGGGCTTCCTTGTGGGACAAGAAGACACATGGAAAGACTTGGGGAGAGAGGAAAAAGTTGTTGTCATATGGATCCTGTACTTTGTAGAAGAGCGTAGAAAAGATTATGTTTTTTCTTATTTTTTATTTTTTGTGTTGATGATGTTTCCAAGATAGAGCAAAGAGCCTATCCTATATTCTAACAGTGACTTTAAAATATGATGAATGCTCAACTTTTAGGGGAATGGATGTAATTTTTTTTTACATTTCAAGTATGGAGCTACTTCTGATGATTTATTTTAAAAATCATATAAGGATGCATCTGAGTTCATTTTCTATTGCCCTAATTAAATGCCAAGAATGGGTTTCTCACATAAGAAAAGAAGCTTGGTTGCTGCAAGTTTTCCGGTATAAAGAGTTAAGGTTGAATAATATCATATTCTCATCTTTCTATGAAGGGTTCAGGACAGATGGCATCACAAGGGTACCAGTCACATTTCCACACAGAATGCTATAGAGATTCAGAATACAGGCTATGTCTTTTTTTTTAAAAAAATTACATTTACTTATTTGTCTATTCGTGTATACTTATCAATTTGTTTAGGTAGATGAATGCCAATTCTTATATGCTGCAGTCAGAGAACAACTATCCTATTGTACAATGTGGTTTCTGAGGTTGCTAAGCTTCTTAGCAGGCCTCTCTGCCTGATGAACCAACATGTGGCCCATATTCATTTTTTTAAAACAAATATTCTTACATGAACTAATATGTGTATCATGAAAGTATATTAATATGTATTGATTACCCAATTATTTGTATCCAAGACCTACTTCTGCCACATACCTGAGAACATTATACTGGGAACTTGTCACCCTAAGATGAACCTTTAGGTTGTAAGTCAAATCTGAACTATATGACCACATCAGAGGAAAATGACACAAGGAAGGATCTATACCATATATTACTGAAGAACAAGTCAAATAGCTGATAAATGTTTCATATTAGATATGATAAGACCAATGTAAGGTATCTAGGGACTAATGAAATACAGAAAATAGCTGTATATGAATGCTGAACATAAGAGATTTAAAGACAAACCTATTTCACCTTAACCTAAAGGGATACCTCTGAATACTAGAAATATTCCAAGCAAGAAAGCATGGGCCACTGCTTCTGATTAATCTCTTGTTATGTCTGTAGGCACAAAAGGCTAAATAGTATTGAACTAGGTTTATTCAAGTCCTGTGCAAATAATGGGCAGCCTGTAGGTAGCTCTGGCCACCATATGCATCCACTCAAAATGGCAATGATGAAAGTACATAGCTAGAGCTCAGTAGCAAAATAACCTTCCTCAAGGGCTGAAGGAAATTCAGCATCTTTATAAGACCTCTGGATACATCCTTTCAATTAAAAGCTTATACAGAAGTGAAGGTCTTCTGAAATCTGAAGCCTTGACCTTCTTACCAAAAGGATAGCATTCAAAGACGTCTTGATTGGAAACATCTGGCAAGAGACTCAATATCAGTTTTCTCTCCAAACATTACAACTCACAGAGCTCAGGCTTGCTTTTACAATTGCATCTATGACTTTTTCCCCCTGGAGTCTTAAGGTAAAATAGAGCTTCTAAAATTCTACATTTTAAAGAAAACTCACATTTATTCTGAGTTAAACCAAAACATAGAAACGTAGTTGCATGTGTTTGTGCATACTGTAGTTGTAATGTACTGTATATGCTACTGTCTTAATACATTCTCAATTATCAGTGGCAACAGACAATATTTCAAGGCAGTTTTTTTTTTTTTAATACAAAGAACGAGTTGGTTTTCCCGATAGCTTCTCCCTCCAGCTTAATATCTACTCCAGTGACAAACATGGGCAGATTTGGTCCCAGCTGAACTGAGACCCAGAGCCACTTTCATTGACATTTCACTTGACATTTTGAGTTAATTTGCCTTTGCAACCATGGAATCGACATAAAATTATAAGATGTTGACTGATTGTCTTAGGGCATCTCACTGGGAATCTCTTAGGTTGGGCTAATATGAAATTGCCAATATTTAAGTTTTGTTTTTTCCCCAGTCAGTTCCTCTTGTAGCCCAGTTTGCTATGATAACCTTGAGCACCTGACCCTCATGACTCTACTTCCCATGTGCTTGTATTACAGACCATACTTACTTAATGTGGTGCAGACAAACAAACTCTAGACTTCCTGCATGTTAAGAAAACATTCTACAAACTGTACTACAGCCTCTGCTAAGTATTCACACATTTAAACATGAAACACAGCAATATATGCAGTGTGTTCTACACAAAGCAAACAGTTCAGGTTTTGTTTGTACCACAGAGACTGGAGAATTAAATTAGCTATTCAATTTCTTCAAGTATAAATTTTAGTAGTCCTATTAAATGTGTGCAATTGCAGTAACCTGATAGAACTCCGTGGGTTAAATGAGACACTGTGAGGCAACACAGTTTGAGAATGGTTATTTGCATTGCATTTGGAATCTTCAAAGGACATGATAAAGATGTTGGGTTTATAAACTTTTACTCCCTACTGGTTAAGTGCTTTCTTCGTTAGAAGACACATGGATATCTGTGATTTTATCTCACTCTGAATATGATATGAGTTTCCTTCCACTTAATATTTATTCTGGAAGCGATTTTCTTCTCCTTTGGATTTACAGTACAGCTTTCTTCTCAATGGGTAGAATATTTATACATTTCATTAACAATATGTACTCAGGCTTTCTGGTTTGTGCATCCACTGAAGCACTCAGCAGAAAATATACTTGAGGATTTTCTTCCCCTCTACCATTGGGGAACCGAAATTAATTCCCTTACAATTTCTAAGAGCTTGAAGTATTTGTTTTGTTTAGGAGTCACACAGCTGTGTTGCCAAGACTTTTATGATTGTTAATGTTCTTTAGCTATTTGTATCTGGATGACACATTTAAGAAGCATCGATCAGACATGACTGCCTACACTTTCCAGCCTACATTGACCTTTTATTGCCTTCTCTTACTTTCCTTTCTTTCCCTTTCCAGGATTTTACTTCTAATCATGAATGGAATCATACTGTCCATTAAAAATAAGTTTTGAGCCTGCTGAGATGATTCAGCTGACAAAAGTACTTACCAGATAAACCTGGTGACCTGAGTTTGATCTTATGAATCAAGCTAAAACACCATGCACATTGGCATTTACAGTAGTGATACTATGACGTGGGGGTGGGAGGTACAGACCGAAAAATCTCCTGAAAAATTTCAAAGCAGTTAGACTGAGTATATAACACAGCAAAAACAAGACAGAATCTGTCTAAACAAAGTGGAAGTCAGGAAGGAATTTCCTAAAGTTCTGTACTGAATGCCACAGGAGTCTCAGAGCACACATGTGATCCCCCTCACAACACAGACACACGCATACACACACGCATACACACACACAGACACACACACACAAACACACACACTAAATTTTAAAATAAAGAGTAATTTAAGTGATTGGCTGATCAAAAGACTATGCTTTCACTTGATGACCCAATTTTAAAATAAACATTGGTGTGGATGTGAGAGTTGTTACCCTGAGGTAAAACAGGCTTTGTTTTGTTTTGTTTGTTCTTCTTGTTGTTTTGTTTTATTTTTTCTTTTTATTTATTTTTAATTCATGACACCCATGGTTCAGTCTTTAGTACTCTCAAAATGTGTGTGTGTGTGTGTGTGTGTTCCTCCATATATGTGTATCCCATACACCCACACCCACACCCCTCCCCCCCACATTTATGTGTGTGTGTATTTTGGCAAGATATGCAGTTGTGTAGATGGTTTCAAATACCTTAAATATGACCATAAATCAAATGTGTGGATACTTGGCTTGGCATCTAGAAACCTTTAACATTTTAGCTAACAGCTGAATTTATCAGCTTTTGTATATGTTTAATGTTACTCAAATACCAAGAGCCCTAGTATATCCTTAGTTCAGAAAGTGATTGCTTAAATCTGTTTCCCAAGGACAATACCTCTCTCTGCATTCTTTGGGTTATTTAATCCTGACAGGAACTATGTAAAATGACAATTGGCCCAGAAATGAGAACCCTGAGATATGAAAACCACGTGTGTTATCACTGGACTACTAGAGAAAAACTGAAGCAAAGTAAGGAAAGAGATTCCATATTTTAACCTACACATGAAAAGAAATAAGTCATGAAAGAGAAAATGAGCGCCTGTTCCACTGTACCTTCTGCAAGCTGTATTTCTTCTGGAGCAAGGCTCTGTATTACAGAAAGACAGGACTTAAGAGCAAGAACATTTGTCTGTAACAAGAGATGTTGAAAAAACAAAACAAAGTGAAACAAACAAACAAACAAAGCCCATATTTCTCAGGCATATAAATACCCTGATATATTGGTTGACACAGGATTTTTTATATAGAATATCTTGAGCTGATAGTCTTCATGTCTAACAAATTCTCATGAACTGCTGGTGCTGCTGGTCAGTGATGGCTATTGTACATAGCAACATACTAGATATTGGAGAGAGATTGTGATATGTCATAATTGGTAGAAGTGTAACATTCAGATCCACAAAGCATTGATTTGTGTATTCAATGAGATATAATCTTGGTAAATTTCAGTAACTTGTCATTTCCTCACCTACATAATAGGAATATTATTCCTTTTTCTAAGTTCATTGTCCAGAAATAAAAGCAGATGCCTGTAAAACAATGTCCACAGGGTACAGAGTCCAATGAGTTTCTAAAGAATGTTAGAGGACATATTCCCATTTCAATAATATTTGTTTTCCCTTTCTGGCACCACATTATTCTGATTTATGTGCAAATATATTTACATAGTTAGAAGATAAAATCTGTCATGTAAAATTAATTAATCTAGATTCTACTGTTTAGAGAATATATTGTTTAATAAAACTCTACTTATGCTTAGCAGAGCACAAATTTATCTTTTATATGAAATACTACCCACATTTCAATAGTCAACAAAAATGCTGCTCCCTTTCCTGTGATATTTCATTCCAATATTAAGGGATTTGATAATTTTTTTTGTTTGTTTGTTTGTTTCACTGCTCAAACTTCTGGAAGTGTGTCTAATACATTAATCACAGAGCTATGCATTATCTAGCAAAAAGTCTATATTTCCTTATTTAAACTAGGAATTGCATGCAGTCAGCATTTTTAGTTGGTTGGTTGGTTGGTTGGTTGGTTGGTTGATTTTGGGACTTCGTTTGGTTTGGTTTGGATTGGTTTTATTTGGTTTGGTTTGGTTGAGTCAGGCTGGAAAATGGCATCAACTCAGTATGAAGCCAGTGGTTACCATGTTATGATCTCAGGTGTGTATCTACCAGTGCAGCTTCAGAAATGATTTTACTAAACACTGGTTCTTGTTCATGCTACACGAACATTTGACCCACTGAGCCACAACTTGGTTAGTATCTCCCATCCCAGCCTTTTTCTGCCATGGATAAGTTTATCGTAAACTATAAGTTTACTATGTACATCGAACATTTAGGGTGGTAAAGAATAACTCCTTTAGCTGAGGGAGTTTGCAGCCCCATGGAGGGAGCAACAGTGGCAACTGTCCTGACCCCTCAATGTTCCCTGAGACTGGATCACTAACATAAGAATACACATGGAGGGACCCATGGTGCTGGCCACATATGCGGCAGAGGAGGGTCTTGTTAGCCATCTGGGGGAGGAAAGGCCCTTGGGCCTGAGGGTGTTAGATACCCCAGTATAGGGGAATGCCAAGGAGGGAAGACAAGAGTGGGTGGGTGGGTGGGTGGAGGAATATCTCCCATAGAGGCAGGGGAGGGGGAGGGAATAGGGAGGTTCCAAAGGGGAAATCTGGAAAGGGGGAAACATTTGAAATGTAAATAAAGTATCAAAAAAAGGAAAAAAGAAAAACAGAAGGAAGGAAGACATGAATGAATAGATTAATGACTTAAACAGGAACATATTTTTCCTTTCCAAACCTTTCTGATTTATCTTAAAGTACCTCTTCTGTTTTTGTTGGTGTCTTATCACAAAAATATTTTTTCATTTTTTACTGGATATTTTATTTATTTACATTTCAAATGTTATCCCTTTTCCAGGTTTCACCTCCACAAATCCCTATCCCATCCCTCCTCCTCCTGCTTCTTTGAGGGTGTTCCCCTACCCACCCACCCACTCCCACCTCACCACCCTAGCATTCTCCTACCTTGGGGTAGTGAGCCTTCTCAGGACCAAGGGCTTCACCTTCAATTGATGCCAAATAAGGCCATTCGCTACTACATATGCAGCTGGAGCCATGGGTCCTCTCTGGTTGGTGGATATTGTAGTTCTTCCTATGGGGTTGCAAACCCCTTCAGCTCCTTCAGTCCTTGCCCTAACTCCTCCATTGGGGTCCCTGTGCTCAGTCCAGTGGTTGGCTGCACACATATGTATCTGTATTGGTCAGGCTCTGGCAGAGCCTCTCAGAAGATAGATATATCAGGCTCCTGTTAGCAAGCATTTCTTGGCATCAGCTAAAGTGTCTGGGTTGGGTGTCTTCATATGAAATGGATCCCCAAGTGGGACAATCTCTGGATGGCCTTTCCTTCAGTCTCTGTTCCTCTCTTTGTCCCTGTATTTCATTTAGTCAGGAACAATTCTGGGTTAAAAATTTTGGAGATGAGTGGGTGGCCCTGTCCCCCAACCAGGGGCCTTGCCTAACCTCTAGATATGATCGCTACAAGTTCTCCCTCCCCTTTCTTGGATATTTCAGCTAATCTCATCCTTGTTGGGTCCTGGAAGGCTCTTGCTTTCCTGGCATCTGGGACTTTCTGGTTGCTACCCCCAGTTCCCCATCCCCCATTGCCACACACCTCTGTCTTCTTTTCAGTTTCCTTACTCTCTCTTTATCACCACAGTCACCTTCCATACCTGATCTTGCATTCCCCCTTTCCCCTCCCCCATTCTCTCTTCTTCCCAAGTCCCTCAAACCATCTACTTCCCATGAGTATTTTGTTCCCCTTTCTAAGAAGGATTAAAGGGTCCGCACTTTGGTTTTCCTTCTTCTTGAGTTTCATATGGCCTGTCAATTATATCCTGGGTATTCAGAGCTTTTAGGCTAATATCTACTTATCAGTGAGTACAGACCATGTGTGGTCTTTTGTGACTGGGTTACCTCACTCAGGATGCTATTTTCTAGTTACATCCATTTGCCTGTAAATTTCATGAAGTCATTATTTTTAATTGCTGAGTAGTACTACATTGTATAAATATACCATATTTTCTGTATCCATTCCTCTGTTGAGGGACATCTGGGTTCTTTCCAGCTTCTGCTTATTATAAATAAGTCTGCTATGAACATAGATGAGTACGTGTCCTTGTTATATGTTGGAGCTTATTTTAGGTATATGCCCAGGGGTAGTATAGCTTAATGTGATGCCTTATTTGCAATTTTATAGTACATTTTATAAAACCAAACCTTAAAACTTTAAAATACATTTTCAACAAAATATGGTATTTCGATGATTTTATTTTAAAAGTTGTATTTTAATCAAGGACTTTAGGAGACACTCAGACACATATGAATATATAACATAACACAAGAACAAATTAGACTGAAAGGATTCAGTTATTTAGGAGAATTACAGGCCATTTGAAATGTTCTTTGGTGGCTGGCTGAATTCTCAATCCAGTTTCTTCATGAGGTGAGATTTTATCATTTCAGTAGTAAATATTAGAAAGAAAACTGGTTTGTACTTTTGCTTTTAATTTGCACAATCTGTAAGTATTGCCAATCTGCTCAGCCAAAAGTCTCCTGTGGAATATAAGCAAGCCTCCTTTAAAAAATGAGAATGATTTCAGGAGTCAAAACATCTGGGCTGTGAGAAATCTTAGAAGTTACCAGACCCAACCTTTGCTTCCAAAAACAAGAAAAACAGGACAGCCCATGCACATGGAAGACTTGTAGACCAAAATATTTCAAATTGTAATTTTTCTTGCAAATATTTTCACATAATGATTCAGAAACAATCCAGGACTGACACACACTGTGCTCGAGACTGTCTACTAAAACATCTACAAACAAAATAGAAATATCAATCTAAAATATTCCATAAAATCAGTTAGTAGCATTAGGAAAGATTTTCCTTAGTCTTTGTATTGATGGCAGTTAATATTCAGTGCCAGGGGAGTTGTGTTAAATGCTTGATACGTGTCAGTTCCTGTGTTAGCATGCACATTCATCCACATTTATATTTGTTTCTTTCTTGTTCCCTTTGCCAAAATTTCAAGGAGGATGCGCTTCCATCCCTTTTCTCACTGTAGGTATCTAGTCTTGTAGGGTGAGTAATGTAATTTCATCAGAGTTCTGCTTGCACAGTATTGGCCTATATCATCGATACCCAAATCCAAAATTTCTTCATCACTTTTGTGAAGGCCTCAAGGTCCCAAAAGAAGTGTAAGAGAGGGAGACTTTTCACAGTTCTTAAAGGAGGATAGCCATGGTGTTTTTACCTCCTTCTTCAGGAAGTGCTTCAGAAGAAGAACCAACAGAACTTACTGAATTCTTCTTTGAATATGGCCCTAGAGGTTTGTCCTCAGAGCCCATCACTGATTGTTTGTTTGTTTGTTTGTTTTGATCATTATAAGTTTTCTTTTGTGCCACAACTCCTGGTCCCCCTCCCAGAGTTATTCTCCCCATTTCCCTCTCCTTCACCTCTGAGAGGGTGTTCCCACCTCCCCCCTTCTCTAGGGCATTAAGTGTATACAGGATTAGATATATACTCTCCCACTGAGGCAAGATAGGCCAGTCCTCTACTACATATGTGCCAGGGCCTTGGATCAGCCTATGGATGATCATTGGTTGGTAGCTTAGTCTCTGGGAGCTCCCACTTGTCCAGGTTAGTTGACACTTCTGTTCTTCTTATGGGGTGGTCATTCCCTTCAGCTCCTTCAATCCATCCCTTAACTTAAACATAGGGTTCCAGACCTCAGTTCAATGGTTGGCTGTAGGTATCTGCATCTGTCTCAGTTAACTACTAATACAGCCTCTGAGAGGACAGTCATGCCAAGCTACTGTATGCAAGCAAAACATAGCATCAATAATAGTAAGGGTTTGGTGCCTACTCATTGGATTGATCCAAAATTGGGATGATCTCTGGATGGCCTTTCCTTTGGTCTCTGCTCCATTTTTATCCCTGCTTTTCTTTACACAGGAACAATTCTGGGTCAAAAACTTTGAATGTGGGTTGTTGTCCCCAATGCCTTCCCTGGGGATCCTGTCTAACTAGTGAAGGTAGACTGTTCAGATTCCATCTTCCCTCTATTGAGTATTTTGGCTATGGTCCCCTCAAATTGAGCCTCTCACATCCAACATCTCTGAAACTTTCTAGAGGTTCCACCTACCCCCTAACTGCCATCTTCAGCAGCTGCACATTTCCTTCTTTTCCCTGACCCTCTGGGCTTCTCTCCTGTCCTCCCCATATCTGATCTTGCCTCCCTTCCCTTCTCTCTCCTGTCTTCCACCCAGGTCCCTGCCTCTCTCCCTCCCTCCCTCCCTCCCTCTGCCTTCAGTGATTATTTTATTCCTGCTTCTAAGTGAGATTGAAGCAACCTCACTTGCCCTTCTAAGTAGGATTGAAGCATCCTAACTTGAGCCGTCCTTTTTAGAGTTGAATTTGAACTTCTAAAGGTTTGGGGGGGTGTAATCTGTATTTTATGGCTAATATTCATTAAAAGGGAGCACATACCATGCCTGTCCTTTAGTGTCTGGGTTACCTCACTCAGGATGATATTTTCTAATGTGATACATTTGCCTGCAAAATTCATGATTTTTAATAGCTGTATATTACAATTCTAAACAATAAAAGAACTTCTGGGGGAATTGTGGTCCCTGACCTCAAGCTGTACTACAGAACAAAAGTGATTAAAACCACATGGTAATGGTACAGAAACAGACAGATCAATCAATGGAATAGAATCAAAGACCCAGAAATAAACCCCACAGACCTATGAACACTTGATCTTTAACAACGAAGTCAAACCATACAGAGGAAAAAGAAAGAATCTACAACAAATGGTGTTGGTCCAACTGGTGGCCTGTATGTAGAAGAATGCAAATCGATCCAGATTTAGCACCCTGCACAAAGCTCAAGTTGATGTGGATCAAGGGCCGCAACATAAAACCAGATACACTGAATCTAATAGGAGAGAAAGTAGAAAATAACCGGGAATTCATTGGCACAGGGGGAAATTTCCTGAACAGAACACCAAGGGATTAGGCTCTAATTAACAATTGAAAAATGAGACCTCTTGAAACTGAAAAGCTTCTGTAAAGCAAAGGTCAGTACCAATAGGGACAAAACAGCATCCTACAGATTGGGAAAAGATCTTCACTAACCCTACATCTGATAGATGGCTAATATCCAAAATATGTAAAGAACTCACGAAGTTACTCCAAAAATCAAATAACCCAGTTAAAAATAGGGTACAGAGCTAAACAGAATTCTAGACAGAATTCCAACGGCTGAGAAGTGTTTAAAGAAATGTTCAACATCCTTCGTCATCAAGGAAATGCAAACCAAAATGACCCTGAGATTCCACCTTACAACAATCAGAATCTGTAAGATCAAATATTCAAGGGACAGCACATGCTGGCAAGGATGTGGAGAAAGAAGAACACTCCTCAATAGCTGGAGTGATTGCAAACTGTTACAACCACTCTGGATATCCATCTGACAGTTCCTCACAAATGTGGAAATAGTTCTCACTGAAGACCCAGCTATACCACTCTTAGGTATATACCCCAAAGTTGCTGCACTACAAGGACACGTGCTCCACTATGTTCATAGCAACTTTATTCATAATGGCCACTGAAATCTTTAAAATGCCTGTCTTTGCTTTATAGCTGTGCTTACCATTCTCCTCTGGGTCACTACAGACCAAGCCTATGGGGCACCTGTAGCTGCCAGTAAACGCCGCAGAAAATACCTGTAGATGCCAGCAGACGGCATCTAGAATCAGTGAAGTACAGCAGAGAGGCTGTACCTTCCCGAATATTAGTACATATACATTATAGGCATATGCAGGAGACACATGTGCATTTGATATATCTTTGGATGCTTTTGCATGTGTTCATATATTTTCCTTTTAAGATACCTGTTTCCTTAATCTCAGATGCTTAATGATTTTTATTCATTTTATAGCCCGCTCACTGACCCCCTCCTGGTCATGCCCTTCTTCAATCCTGCTCCCATACCCATATCCCTTCCTCTGAGCAGGTGGGGTATCCCCCAACCTTGGCATTTCAAGTCTCTATGAAGCTAGGGTCATCCTCTCCCACTGAGGACAGACAAGGTAGCCCACCTGGAAGTACATAATCCACATACAGGCAACAGATTTTGGGATAGGTCCTACTCCAATTGTTAAGGACTCACATGAAGACCAAGCTGCACATCTGCTACATGTGTGGGCATGCCTAGGTCCAGCACATATATGTTCTTTGGTTGGTAGTTCAGTCTTTGAGAGTCTCAAGGTTCCGGGTTAGTTGATTCTGTTGAGCTTCCTGTGGAGTTCATATCACCTTAGGAGCTACAATCCTCATGAAATTACAAAGTTTATATGCTTTTTTTAGGTTATACTTGCTTCTGAGTAGTTGATGTGGCATTACAATTTTGTAGTCTACAGATTTTGCTATTTTTTTCAATAATTATTTTCAAATATTATTTTGCTCAATAATTATATACTTCTATATGCTCAAACTACTTTTATGTTTGTTTTAGTTATTGTTCATTAAATAAAACCCAGGCACTTGAACGTTCTAAACAGTTACTCTGAACCACACCCACAGGCCTTATTTTCTATGAAAATTTGTCTATTTTCTTCTGTGCTCATTCCTTCTGAATTCATATTCCTGCTTATAGATGTCAACCAAAGGTGTGTCATCCCATGTACTTAGCCTTGAGGTATAGCCAGATTCATTTCCTACTGAGGTAAATTCTTGCTGCCTGAAGGAAGAAATTCTGAGCCCTAGACACATGATGTGGTGCCTGCCTGAGGAGCCATGATTTAGAGCCAAGCACTAATTACCTGGAAGTCTTAGAAGTATGAGAGAGGGGATGATCTTGGAACAGTCAAAAGAGATTTGTTCCTCTTTTTATTGGCCTCTGACAGTCTCAAAAGTCTTTGGGTTTCCTCTCACTCTGTTTGTGACTAAGATTCTTGCAGAGCTGACACTTGGCCATATGAAGAGCCAAGAGTTCTGTCTCCATTTGCACAGGTGCCTTACTAACCCATGCAGAGGAAGAAATGCTACATGTTCCAGAAGCAAGGTTCTCCAACCCCTTATAAAAGTCTGATGATTGGCATATTTACATCAAACTCTAACAGGTTATTGTGATCACATAAATGTTATTTTGCTTTTCATCAGTGAATGTGCTTAAAGGGTCAGGTTTTTCAGTCATTGCAATGCTTATTTAAACGCATACACAAGCATGCACACACACACACACACACAAACACACACTCAGGAAAGTCATGACAATGACAATTAATTCAGGAAAGTACACATAGCATTTAGAAAATTTATTTGGAAGACACACCCTTCAGATATCATTAAGAGAACCTTCGCATATGTCAAGAACAGAAATGTTAAAATTAAATCATTTTGAGACAAATAACCTACTTTGGTTCACAAGATTCAAAATTGTAAGAGTGACCCCTAGTGACTATAAAACTACTTAAATTTTTGCTCAAGCTCATTAGACTGTGAAATGTAACCATTTAAAGAGAAAAGGATAAACACACCATGCTTTTTTAATTGAAGAGCTGAACTTTTCAGTTTGACATTAATAGTAATACTTGGAAAATAATAGAAATTTTAACAAAATATTGTTATGCCTGATTGGTGCATGTACACTGTATACAATATATAGTCTATGGATTCATATATTGCTATTCATCCATCAGCATTAGTAAAATTAGAAAGCCTGCATTATAAACTCACTACATACAAAATACTATTTTGGATCCTGAGGATCCAGCAATCAAGGACCCTTGAAAAACTCCAAGTCACAAGAGGGCAGATAAGGAGGAAGAAGCTTTGCAGAGCAAGAGGAACCAGACGGGGTATGTGAAACAAAGCCTCGTAATAATAAGAGTTGATTTTGGTCAGTTCTGTTACTGGACTAAAACAAATGAGGCAAGTTTCTCAGGAAGAAAGCAAGTTTACTGAGACTTTCTATTCAGGCTCAAGGTCAAGGGTCATTATAGGGTGATAACTCTTTTATAGAAGAGGCTGAGACAGCATAAGATGTTCTGCTTAGAGAGACAGGGAGCATACATACTACATGTGGGTATGCCTCTTTTGATATCGCTTCTTTCTCTCTCCTTTTCATATACATCTACCATGATTAAATCTTGGAGCCTCCACTGTCATCATCTAAATCTTACTCCTCTCACAAGCCCCCACCCACACACACCATAAGCAGATTGCTGTGACCAGCTGAATCCCTCATAATAGAGGCGGAATTTCCATACGGGGACTTGTAGGACAAATTCAATTGACATCCAATCAATAATCAGGCCTGAGAGCAAACCTTTTGTAAAATGGCTGTGCAGATATACTTTAGGAATGTGGTCCAAACTAGGAGGTAGTCAGACGGAAAGCAGCAATACCTGTTAGAGAGACATGAAGCAACACAAATCTGTGAAACCATTCAAGTTGATAAACAGAGCATGCATTGCTATGAAAATAAAAATGAAAACTCAGACACAATCACAGGACAGCTAAAGAAAAAAAAAACATTGTACACTCCTCCTACTCCTTCTTTGAAGGTAATAGGAATAGGCTAGCTAAGAGAAAAACAGATAATGTACACACAATCTGAGAAGAATCACCGGTCCTGAGAAGACGGTCCTCTCGAAACAATCAGGACTAGTTGTAGAGAAATCAGAAAAAGGGATCTAGCAACTTCCACTATGAGCAATGTTGCTTCTGATTAGCTTGATCCTATATCAGGTGCTTTAAGCTACATGAAAGTTTTCATTACTAGTAGGTACAGCATGCTTTCCAAACGCATAATGTAATATGTTGAAACTAGCTTTCATAGCATGAAAATGAATAATGTCAAGTATGTATACATAGACATTTGCATGCTTATCTATAAATTACAAACACACATAGTCTCATAATATTTATTAATGTTAAAACATGTACTTTGGCTACATAGGCTTAGAAATAAGTACAAAAATAAGTGGCAAGTACATAGACCACATATATTTCATATTTTAATCATAATATTTAAAAATTTTAAATGAATATTCTTCAATAAAAGTATTTATTATTGTATGTACACTTTGTATATATGTGTGAGTGTATGTGTGAGTATGTGTGTGTATGCGTGTGTGTGTATGTGTGTGCAGGACACAGCACATGCATGGGAGCCTAAGCATCACTATGTGAGTTTGGGTCCGTCTTCCAACTTTACCTGGGTTTAGAAACCAAACTCAGCTCCTCAGATTTTCATGGCAAGTGTGTTTCACACTGAGACATATAGCCAGTTGTTATGAAGAATTCTAAAGTTTCTGAGATGTACTGAAAAAACTTCTATGTCATCCAGCTTCTCAAATTCTATATCAGATATCCCCCAAGTAAAAGTAAACTTACGTTGATCACTGAAAGTTCTCATTTCTGATGTGTGAACATATCTATTTCAATGTTTTGCTGCCTGTCTTGGCTGGCTTAGCTACACTAATAGCATGTGTTAGACTGGGAACTTAGGTTACACATTGCATTTTCTAATGCTTCTTAAGAATGAAAGTATGAGATCCCATGTCACCTGACTTGGATTCCTCTGAGGTCTCTTTCCTTTGGTTGCAGAGTGCAGCTGCCCAGGATGTTCTCAAAAGACAGATTTTTTAATAAATATTCTTTGTGGTATCACCTCTTCTTTTAAAATGACACTAGTCATGTTGTACTAATGTGTTTGTATGTCTCAAGACAATGCCCAATGTTATCTTCCTTTTCCGAGGCATCATATTCCAAAACTCACCAATATGAATCTAATTCTTAGCACCTCTCATTGTCATGAAAAAGACAATACAAGGGATATATTTCAACTCTTTCTGAATGAATATCTTAAATCTTCATAGAAATAGCCCTGCCCATCTCTGATTGCTATCATTCTATTCCATGGACTGGACAAGATGGTACAGAACACAGATTTACCTTAAATATTCCAACAAATCAAACTCTCTCTCTCTCTCTCTCTCTCTCTCTCTCTCTCTGTCTGTGTGTGTGTTATGTAAGAAGTAGAAATTTTGATAAATATGTTCTCCAACATATTCATAACATCAAATAATATATCAGTATTACAAATTGGTAATAATAAAAACAGTGTGAAATTATGCCATATGCTTCATTGCAAGAAACCAGATAAAGGCAACAGTATCATTTTCTATAAACTATCATTGCATATATCTATCACATGTGGTCAAAATACCTTTTATTGATTTGCTCCAGTTAGGAGAATCAATTCTCACTAAATATTCTCTACTGATTTTTTTTGTTGGCATTTTTAAACAATTTCCATTTGTTGTAGTCATATAGCTCCCTTGGCTATATATTTTTATAGTACAGAAAAATTACAAGTTGAAAGAAAGAAATTGTGTTCGTTTCCCATCAAGGATGAATGATTATAGAAGTGAAAGCCTGTGTGTAGCTGTAACATTTTCTAAACAAGAGATTTGGATACAGTTAGTATTTGGGATTAGCTTTACTGTGGTCTACAAGGAGTGTTTCTCTGTTTCTTTTATTGTACCTAAACAAAATTCATTTGGCACCACAATTGGATTCTAAAGATTTTACAACATTTCCTGTTTTAAAGTAACTTCAAATGATGTAAATTCAAGGACCAGAAGAGAAGAATAGAGTATTCATGTAATTTCTTGAATATGGCAACCTTATCATTGATATTGATCTGTTCTTCTAGCAAATAATTGCTACCTGCCTTAGTTTGACACTGTTATAGATCATGAACACCAGGGACTATTACTGCTGCCGTCTCCTTTCCCTGAACCTATATCCTTAAATCAAAGCAGTCTATCTAGAATGGCAAGAGGGTTATGAGGGCAAAGTAAACTTAAATCTCCAGGCTTCTGCTGGAACATCTCTAATTTCCACGCCTTCGATATCAATTGATGTTCTGATCTATTAAGGGGCAGATGCTATTGAGCCCTGGGATTTTCGTCTAACACTTAGAACTCAGCTTGCCTCCAAGCACTGTCTGTGACAGTTGGTCCTCTGTTGTAAGCAGTCATTGTTATGAAGATGTAGTATCACTTCACACAGATTTGCTCTTTGAGATATTTCAGAATATATTCTTTTCAGCAAATCGCAGTCATCTCTCTTCATCAGAGAGCTTCTGCTTTCAAGAAGTTTCTTGAACTTCAGACTGTAACATTGTCCCAAACTGACATTAGATGACTTCCATTCTTTATGTTAATGTTGTTTGGGGTATACTGTCCAGAGATGAGAGGATACAGCTCTTACATGACAACTTTCCACATTTAAGGCAATCCTAAAGGGTCCCTGTCGAGCAACTAAGTTTTGCTTGTTGTCATGACTCACAGTAGCTGGGGAATAAAACTGTTTTAAAGAGAATTCACCAGCACCGTCTACTACAATTGAGAAGATCCAAGCTGTTACTCATTGGTGAAAGTATTTTAATATCTTAAACTTATTAAAATATGTCATTAAGAAAAGTCAGCATGGTAGCCCTTCTGTAAAGATAGAATACTGTTCCTCAATATTTGGGCCCAGAAATACAGCCAAGATTAGAGAAATGGTAAATGATGGATGAATCAGAACCTCTGAGAATGAGGCCACATATATTAATCTCACTAGAACTTTCTTCAAAGACACATACCAATTTCTATAGACAAGGTTGTTAAATAAAGGGAGTTTTAACTCAATGGCTCTTAATATTCTAATTCTAAAATACATTTTTCTATGAGTTTATGTGTGTATATATGCACAAATATCTCTATATTGACTGAATGTCAGTTAAAATTGTGAAAATGTGACGCACAGCACTTTAATGGAATTTAGGATTTTAATGCTTCCTTAAAAAGAATTTTCAAGTCTAAAATTGAAAGTACTGTATGTATATTTTTTTTAAAAAGACTTTAAAAGAATATGCACAAAGTCATTTGAAAGTAGAATGGGTTCATTTCAATATAAAGCAATAACCAATTGCAAGTATCTATGCACATCTTTAAATATTGAAAGTCATCAGAAGTCTCTAAAGAGATTGCAATTTCCCTAAAATATTTTATTAGGACAGTATCCTAAAGTGAACCCTAGTTCATGATAAGGCTATCACAAAAACAAAAGAATTTGTGCAGGGACTGTCAGAGGTGATGTAAACTTTGACTTCAAATAGACCGTATTCTTTTTCATCCTCACAATGAGTCAAATCCATTATCACTTACATCTCGGTTCTGTCAGCCCCATGCCTTCACATATGAACCCAATGATGTTGACTCCAAATTTACATCTCCATCTGGAACTTCTTGGCTAGACTCCAGGTTTTATTAATTCAAATGTTTATTTGAAATCTCTACTTAGATTTATTCTAATCACTTGAATGTTGGCATAGGCAAAAGCCAATCTTTTATCTCCTAGGCTCATTCCCAGAACCTGTTTGGTATTAGTATACTCCGTTTCATCACTCAATGTCACCACATTGAAATTGCCCAAACTCAAATTACTGTAATCAACGTTTTAATTATTTATACTTGATGCTGTTCTTAACTCTCTAATGAAACATAACATTTTAACTTTTCAACTCTTTTCTAAGCATTTATTTTGTTTTGAGGTTATAATATCATTACATATATGGCCCTCTCCTCTCCTTCCCTTGTCCCAAAAGTTTCCACACTTACCTCCTTAATATCTTTCAAATTAAAGTCCTCTTCATGTATTAATTATTTTTATATGCATGTGGGTTTCTGTATATACATATATAGTCCTAAATAAAGTCAGCTAAATCTGTATAATGCGACTTTTATATATATCTTCAGACTGACCACGTAATATTGAATGAAGCATTGGCGTATTCTCCCCTGGGGAAGACATTTTCTCTGACTTTTATTATTCCTTAATTGCCAGTAATTCTTTGTGGGTTGAGGTTTCTGGTCTGTCTGCCCATCCACAGTGACATGTCTATTGTTGTTGTCCTTATTTATATCATATATAAGCAGTCATGTTGTTCAGAAATTATGGGTGTAGCTTCTGAGATTACTAGAATTCAGTCTCTCAGCAAACTCTCCTATCCTCTGGCTTTTACAGTCATTTGTATTCTTTTCTGTGGTGTTAACTTACAGTTAGATATAGGAGTTATTTTGAAGAAGTATTCACTGGGACTGGGCCCCAGAACAACAGTTGTATTGGCTGTTGTTTTCTGTAGTAGTCTCCATTTGTTGCTTGGCGGGAGGTGAGGGCGTGGTTATCTGAGAGCATAAGGAAAAACATTGAGAATATATTCAAGGATTGTGCTGATTTAGCAAAGATGCAGTTGAAGGTTCTCCTCCAAAATCCATGATGCCAGTAGTCCAGGGTAGTTGTCTGGGTTGCCAGTACAAAGAGTATGAAATCCCTCTTGCCCAGTGAGTTTTATGTCCAATTAGAAGGCAGGCCACCAAGATATGCTTTCCACTTTTGCACCCTTAGGGTTATCAATGTAGGCTGGTCATATTGGTTCATGGGCATCATGGCTGGGGAGATATTTGGTTGCTTTCTTCCTTTTGGAGCTTTTATGGAACAGTTTGGTGCCCTAAATGCTAGTTCTCAGGTAGGAGGCTTTCAAATCTGCTCCAGCTCAGGGTCCTCTGAGACTTGTGTCAGAAGTATGTAATCTTTAGCAGAGACCTAATTTCCTCTTTGGAATTCAACCAAGGGTACTAGCAATGTCTTTGGGAGAATCTTGGAAAACCCTAAGCAACTTTCCTAATTCCTCATTCTGGTTGTTGGATTTTGATAGATGGTTTTTGGCTCTTGGGAAGAGTATTGCCAGTCATATGAGAAAATTCCAACTCAACTACTCAGGTATATCTATACAACAACCTGCTAAAGCACATGCATTTTTAAAGATATTGTTTACAATCTTATTCCTTGCAACTTTACACACATCTCTCAGAAGTCAGACTCAATAGATATAGGACCAATTCTTCCCCAGAACAGAAAGAGTATTATTTACACATCTGACAAAAGAGTAGCTTTTATTCAGGCATTCTTTAAGAATCCAGTACAACCCACCACAGTCCCCAGCATTTCAAATATATTATATTTCAAATATATTACATTTGCCATCTTCTTACTTATTTTTGTGAATTACTATTATTTACAAGCTCTGATGAAAATGAACATCCTCAAGCCAATACATTACCTGTTTATTATTCACGATATTTTTCAGTATAATTATTATCATTTTATATTACAAACGCTTCTCAAACATATTTGAATTAATTAATTGATAACAATATTCTTAAATATTTTTATCATTTATTTAGCACCTAAAACTCCTATTTATAAACAGTTTAATTCCACAATAGCCTTATTTGCCTACATTGGTCTCATGAACAACTATCCTTGGAATAAGATTATGGATGTTACAAAAATTCTACTATTATGTTAGAAATTGTTTTATAAAATTTGAGTAAATTTATATGCTTGTATAGTTTTAATTTTCCATTAATATATTTTCTTTTATTTTATTAAAAACAGTTGTTTTTCTCACTTAATATATCCTGATTAAAGTTTACTATCCCTTATTCTTGCCAATACCTTGCCACCTCCCATCCTATCTGAAACCTTTCTGTCTCTTACTAGAAAACAAACAGCTTCTAAGGTATAATAATAAAATAAGATAAAATGTTCAAAAAACTAACATGTCAGAATAGGATAAACAAACAAAAAGAGCCCAAGAAAAACACATGTAACAGATACAGAAACAGAAACTCACTTGTTTACACTCAGGAATCTCATAATAACACTAAGCTAGATGCGATAATTTACATGCACTGGATCTGTAAAGTAGAATGTGTACGTATATACCTAAAATAAGCAATAGCTAGTTGGGGCTATGTCTTCTCCATTATTTGGTGTTTTCTTCTAGATCACATTTATATGTAAATATTTTTAAGAAGCTTTTGCTTAATTTTTGCATACTACCCCTCAAATGTCCCTTAATTATAGTTGTCCCTTACGATATCCCTCCCCTTATCCCCTAACCCCTCACCCTCCCCACCTAATCATATTTGTCCAGTGCCCTCTCAACCATATATAACTCTCTATCCATTCCCTTTAGTATAGAGGCAGATCTGCACTCCCCAGCATCTTTGATTGTATTCTTAACATCTGATCTACAAATTGTAGATTGATTATGATTGACATCACAGAGAATATCCACTTATAAGTGATATATACCATAATTGTTTTTCTAGATCTGATTTACCTAATTCAGAGTGATTATTTTCTAGTTTCATCCATACCGTGGAAATTTTATGCTTTTACATTTTTAGTGGTTGAGTAATATCTCGATATGTAAATATAAAGCATTTTCTTTATCCATTAATCTTGTGAGTGTTAGCTACATTGTTTTCTATTTGTGGGCTACTATGAATGGAGCAAAATGAACATGGTTGTACAAGTTTATTTGAGGTAGGGTAAAACACTATTGGATTATATGCCCAAGTGTGGTATAGTTGAATCTTAAAGTTGATTTATTCTCATCTTTCTAAGGAGCAGCCACATTCATTTCTGTATTTGCTGAAGGAGTTTACAGTCCCACCAGCAATCGATTAGTGTTGCCCTTTCTCCACTTCCTCACTAGCATAAGTTGTCACTTGATTTATTGATCTTAGCAATTCTGACAATGTAAGATGGAATTTCAAAGCTTGGTCTGTATTTCCTGCATAAGAGGAAAACCATTTATATTTCTATTATTCATATTATATATTTGTAATATAATTTTTATTGTAAGTATCCATTTACAGGACATTTTTCTGACCTGTTTATCCATGAGCATGGGGTGCCTCTTTTCATCTTCTGATAGTTCATAATTTCTTTCATTACAGTCTTAGAGTTTTAATCATACAAGCCTTTTGCTTGCTTGGTTAGGTTTACCTGAGGTGCTATTTGGATCTTTTGTGCAAAGTGTCATTTCCTTGATTCTTCCTAAGTCCATTTGCCATTTGTATATAGAAGAACAATGAATTTTTATTAGTTAATTTTGTATCCAGCTATGTTCTTGAAAGTATAGGGGTTCCCCAATAAAAAATTTTATGTCACTTATGTATACTATCATATCATCTGTATATAAAGATGCTTCGATTTGGAGAAAGTAGAAAGTAGAAAATATTGTATTGTTCAAGCTTATAGTTGAATTTCTCTCCAGTTAATTTGTTGTTGAATATATGCCTGCTGTGACTGCCTTTATTATGGTTAGGTATATCTCTTGGATCTCAAATATCTCCAGGACTTTTATAATAAAGAGTTGTTGAATTTGATCAAAGTTCTTCCTGTATCTAATGACATGATAATGTGAATTTTGTCTTTCAGTTTGTGTATATGGTGGATTACATTAATTTATTTATGTAATACAATGAGCCATGCCTGCATCCTTGGGATAAAGCCTACTTGACAATTGTAGGTGACATTTTTGATATGTTCTTAGATTCTGTTTGCAAGTAACTTACTGAGAATCTTTGCATATAGGTTCATAAGGAAAACTGGGGCATCATTTTCTTGCTTTGGTGTGTCCTTATGTAGTTTGAGTATCAGTGAAACTGTGACATTATAAAATGTACTGGGCAATGATCTTCTTTTTCTATTTTGTTTAATAATAGAGCAGTAGTGCCACTAACTCTTCATTCTGCATAAATTCCATCTTGCCCTTATTTTGTTGTAGATATTTTAAAACTAGGGCTTATAGGTTCATTAAAATTGTTTATTTGATATTAATTCACTTTGGTAAATGGAGTATATCAAGAAAATCATCTCTTTAATTTTGAGTTTTCAGTTTGGTTTTTAAAGTATGTCTTTTTGTCTAGATTCCCTCTATTTTTGATGTAATGAACCCATTTTCATCTCTAATTTCATTGACTTGAACTTTTTCTCTCTCTACCTTTCAGATAGTTTGAATGAGGATTTTTCAATCTTACTGATTTTTGTCAACAAAACAACTCATTGTTTCACTGATTGTTTTAGAAAATGTTTTTGTATGTTTATTTTGATAATTTTTGCCCTGAGTTACACCTTCTTCTGCACACTTCATGGAGATTCAAAAGTGACCACATACTCAGATAAAAAGCAATTCTCAACAGATACAAAAAAATTGAAAAAAACACCATGAATACCATCTGACCGCCAAGGATTAACATCAATATCAACAAAAACAGAAAAAAGCAGAAATCTCATAAACTCGTAGAAACTGAACAACTCACTACTGAATGTAAACTGCATCAAGACAGAAATTAAAAGAAAAAAAATTAAAACATTCTCAAAGCTAATGAAAATAAATTCACAACAAATCCAAAACTAGGGGACATAATGAAGCTCTAAAAGGCAAGTTCCTAGTACTAAGTGCACATATTAAAAAAAAAAAAAATTATAGAACTATTATACTGCTACCTTGGCAGCACACAAGAAAACTCTAGAACAAAAATAATAAGTCACATGTCAAAGAAATAGATGACAAAAAGTAATCAACCTCAAGGTTGAAATCAACAAAATAATTATAATTTCTAAAATTATAATTATATTTTTAAATTCTAAAATTAAAATTATATTTCTAATACATATAATTATATATAAATGTAATATATGTAAAATTACATATATACTTACATATTATACTTTCAAGTATATAGGTAATATGCATGCATATATACTTTTTTATGTAAAGTTATGTGTGTGTGTGTGTGTGTGTATCTGAATATCTGTGTATATATGTTGTGTACGGAGGTTGGCCTAGTAATCCAGAAGGGTGTGCTTGGTTCCCTATTAATGTTATAATATATGGTAAGCTGCCTGAAAACATTATTGGGAAACTTAAAGATATTTATTCTTAACCATTTAATCAACACCCCTTGTTTGTCAATTCATTATACAATAAAGATCCAGTAGTGTTTGCTTATTTTTTATTTTAATTTACTATTTAAAATTTTTTGGTTAAAGGAATATGTTACATTTCTTTCATTTTCTGTCAGAATATATCAAACCCAAATATATCCACTGAAAATGTCAGGAATGTATACTCGAAGCAAATTAATTTCCATCTGGCAGCATTAATTTTCATTTGCCCACAGATATTTTGCCAATGGGCTTTGAAATATGCTAATCTTAGTAACTTCTTTCTATCATAGGAAGCATTATGAAATGTCCTAAAGTTGTAGGAAATAATTTATGAAAGATTAATCATAAGCAACTCATTTCCATGGAGGCAAAATCAGTACAAAATAAAATAAAATACACATTCTGTACTTAATTTCTAGAATGCATCTAGCATTCTTCATTGTTACCAAGCATAATATATAACTCAAAACTCTTAAAACAATACAAGTATTTCATTCCATCTCAAAGTACTTGAAAGATCTAAATTATCAAAACAAGACTGCTACAATGTTTATATTCTACTGATAAAAGAATTATCTTTAGCATTTGGAGATGGGGTATTATCATTATCATTTACTCAAAGATACCATGAATCCACAACTTTGATGCTGCAAGGGGCTAATTGGTATCAATAAGATGGGCAAATATTTCAAGAAGTTCAATGGGAGAATGGCTAATGTGCAACCTGAGTATTAGCTAAGTGGGGCCTCTCATCTTATCTTTCCAGATTGGCACACTATGAAGTACAAATCACAAATTTCAACAAATGTACAGCTTGACTTAAGATTATGGAATGATTGGACTTAAAAACTTTAAATTAAATCAGATGTTTGGCAAATAAAGAAATGCATGTCTCCTGATTCAAATAGCATCTGGTATTAGTGTCAGGAAGGTAGATTTGTTATTTAATTTTGATCTGGGTAGCTTCCAGATTTCTTTCCTTTTCTTAGTGGTATTTATCAATAAAATAGTATTAATTTCAGAAAAGATTGAACCCCTAATAATTACTACATCATTTGATTAATTTTATTTGATAACAATTATTATGCAAATTGATCAATCAATGTGATGTAAGACTAAAGTATAATTTTCAATCTTTCTGTGCAATACCAGTGTCTCCTAGAAAACACTGGGTGTCAATTTTTTGTATAGTCTAGGTTCCTGTTCTTCTATTTTCTTTCATACTAGTTTAAGTAATTAGTTTTGTGTGGTTATACACACACCTACATTACAAGGTACTCAAGAGATTGGGTTTGAAGGAAAGTTTGAATTAGGTACGTAACTCCCGTCTAGTAATAAAGGTAGTAAGTTGTTATCTCTACAAATATTCATACAAAAACATGTGATAATTAATAATGTTACAGTTCACTCATCACTGATATGAGAGATATATGTTTAAAATATTGGATCTGAGTTGAGAATTTGTGTTGAAATTAAATTTGTTGAATCGCTATGACATTGAGTTATATTAACAGTACTTGGAATTTCTGTTTTTTGGTTTTAGCAATGATAATGATGATGATTTGAAAATTAACTAGGAGTAACAATTACATTGGAAAATAAGGAAAAAATTATAAAAGGAAATATGAGGAATGTTGCATCAGAAAAAAAATCTATGATTTAAGAGATCTTTAATCTTTAATATGATTTGAGGGAGTAAAGAATGAAAGATTCACAATGCTTACATTTTTTAAAAGAAAGAATTAAAGAAAACTAATAAAAGCATAAATAAGAAACAAACTAAATCAAAAACAAAGATACAAACATGGAACCAACATTTTTTTCAATAACAACCCCAACCATGTCCCCGAAGACCACAGTTTCATCCTGAGATAATGAGGAAGAATTTCTCTCCAAGAAATGTTTTCCCTCTGTTTTGATGACAACCTAAGTGCTAAAATTCTAGGTATGGTAAGGGGTTCCTCAGATAACATTCATGTATAGCAGCCTCCTTCTAGTTCTGCTGTGGCAACTCCTGGAAAAACAGTCAGATACCATGTTGTGACTCTTTGTGCCTTCGTATTCTTGATTGTGAAGAGACCAAATTGGTATGAACATAGTGGGGAATTCCTGTGACAACCTGACCATGGTTTGGGGAGGACTGTGGAAGGACTTCGGAACTTTGAGCTAGAAGAGCCATTGGGATGTTAAGAGCTCTGTGGGGTGTTCTATAGGAGCTTGGAAGATAATGTTGAGAACAGTGCAGAAGATGGAGGCCTGGCTTGTGAAATTTCAGAGGAAAGATTAAAGATACTTATCAGGGCCATTGCTAGTATGACTGTGAAGATTCTGTAGTTTTGGTTAGCTGGGGCTGAAGAAATCAACTGTGATTAACAAGATACCTGAACTACTAAAAGGAAGCCATTGCATTACTGGGACTATTGTTGCTGGTTATCTGGAGCTGGGAAATTGGTGGTGATTAAGACGAGACCAGCATCATTGGGGTGAAATCTTCTGGGAGGTGTTTTCTGAGATCAAGGAGGCTGTGTTATGGAGATGGCCAAGGTTGTGCCTTGGTCAGTGGCAGGACTTGGTAATGTGTAAGAGTCACCCAGGTGGTACTGGTTTTGAAGGCATGAAAATGTCATAAAGAGCAGCTGAGGCTTGGCACTGTGAGAGGCCATGGGAAGCCATTAATGAAAGTGCATCCTCAGTTGCAGTTGATGTCCTAGGACTGAAGGGGTCATGCAAAGGAGTTGAGGCTTGGTACCATGAAGAGAGCCTATGAGAAGCTGTTGGTAAAGCCTAGTTGCAGCAAAAGACAGCAGTGTTTTGGAGAAGCCAGTACCATGAGATGAACACCAAGTACAGCAGTAGCTTTGGAGCATCTGGAGCCTAGAAGATAAGGTGTGTGCTACAAAGGGCAGAGCTGGAGAAGTGACTCAAGCCCTTGGAAGAATCCAGAAGATCGTGAGTGGATCCCAGATATTGGAAGGTTGGAGTTTGATTTTGCTTTTGATTGTGACTGTGCCTTGATATATTTTCCTTCCTGAAGGAAGAAGGTATTTTAGTGAACCCCACAGTTAAGAGACTTCTAATGGTAAAAAGACTTTGAATTCTAAGAGGTTGGATATTTTTAAAGGGATTGAAATTTTGATATGTAAGAATTTGCAAAGACTGTGAGACTTTTAAAATTATTTAGATCTTGGGGATGAAAAAACTAAGGGTTGAAGCTTAATAGTGATGTATTTGTGTATTAAGTTGACAAGGGATCAATTGTACTGGCTAGTTTTGTGTCAACTTGACACAAGCTGGAGTTATTACAGAGAAAGGAGTTTCAGTTGAGAAAATGCCCCCATGAGATCCAGCTGTAAGGCATTTTCCCTATTAGTGATCAAGGCAGGGCAGCCCCATGTGGGTAGTATCATCTGTGGGCTGATAGTCTTGGGCTTTATAAGAAAGCCAGCTGAGCAAGTCAGTAAGAAACATCCCTCCTTGGCCTCTGGATCAGTTCCTGTTTCCTGACATGATTGAGTTCCAGTCCTGAATTCCTTTGGTGATGAACAGCAGTGTGGAAGAATATGATGAATAAACCTTTTCCTCTACAACTTGCTTCTTAGTTTGTGCAGGAATAGAAACGCTGACACCACCCCAAAGGAAGCTGACCAAACTCCTCAAATCATCAAAGGCTAAATATAGAACATCCCATGTACTAGCCACATATTAAATACAAGGATAAAAATTTATCCTTTCTCCTGCTATCCAGGAATAAGTGACAACTTAATTGCAAGCATGTACTGGACTTCTCATCAACCACATAATATAGCACTTCAGCCCTCTCTCTGAAATATTTTTTTTTTCATTTTTTATTGGTTATTGTATTTATTTGCATTTCAAATGTTATACCCCTTCCCAATTTTCCCTCCACAGGACCCCTTACCCCTCCTCCTCCCTCTATGAGAGTGCTCCCCTACCCACTCTCCCAATCCTGCCTCAGCACCCTAGCATTCCCCTACCTTGGTCATTGAGCCTCCACAGGACCAAGGCACTCCCCTCCCATGATGCCTGCTAAGGCAATCCTCTGCTACATATCCAGCTGGAGCCAAGAATCCCCTCATGTGTACTCTTTGGTTGGTGGTTTAGTCCTTGGGAGCTTTGGGGGGTCTGGTTGGTTAACTTTGTTGTTTTTCCTATCGGGTTGCAAACCCCTTCAGTTCCTACAGTCTTTGCCCTAACTTCTCCATTGGGATCCCCACACTCAGTACAATGTTTGGCTGTGTACATCAGCCTCTATATTGGTCATGCTCTGGCAGAGCCTCTCAGGAGACAGTTATACCAGGCTACTGTCAGTAAGCACTTCTGGGCATCATCAATAGTGTCTGGGTTTGGTGTCTGCAGATGGGATGGATCTCTAGGTGGGACAGTCTTTGGATGGCCTTTCCTTCAGTCTCTGCTCTACTCTTTGTCCATGCATTTCCTTTTGCCATGAGTAATTCTGTATTAATATTTTTGAGGTATGTGTGTAGCTGCATCCCTCAACTGAGTTCCATGCCTACACACTGGATATGATCTTTACAGGTTCTCTCTCCCCTTTTGTTGGGTACTTTGGCGAATGTCCTACCTGTTGTGTCCTGGAACCTCTTGGGTGCCTGATATCTGGGACTTTCTAGTGGCTATTCCCAGTTCCCTCAACCCCACTGCTATACATCTACTTTCAAATTCCTAACCCTCTGTACTTCTCCCCCATCTCCTCCCATATCTAAACTGCCCCCTTTCCCTCCCCCTTTCTCCCTCCTAGATCCCTCTCTCTCTCTCTCTCTACTTCCTAGTGATTATTTCCTTCTCTTTCCCCTTCTGAGTAGGACTATAGCATCAACACGTTGATATGATCTTTCTTCTTGAGTTTCATATGGTCTGTGAGTTGTATTGTGGGTATTCGGAGCTTCTTTTTGGCTAATAGCTACTTACCAGTTAGTACATAGCGTCTGTGTTCTTTTGTGACTAGTTAACCCAGTCTATTTGAAACTTTTAAGAATGACTCTTATGCTTCGGTGCAGGCTTGAGCTTTTTTTCTGGACCCTAAAAAATTGCCTAACTATTTAATTAATAATACATCTAATAAATATATTACCCAGAAAGAAAATTCACAACTATGTCTTTCTTGAGACTGAGAACCTCCAGAATGATGGTTGATAAAGCCCCCAGCACAGTCTAAACCCATTTGTAATTGTCTTTTTTTTTTTTTTTTTTTTTTTTGAGAGTAGAATCAAGTATGTTTGTGTGAAGAGGCATGGCATTTATTATTTATTTTTCCTATTTGGTTTTTCAGAGCTAAAATATCCTGCCCCTGGTACAATAAATGGGCCTGTACTGTAGCATTCTAGTATCAAGGGATTAAAAGCACTTGTTTTGGAAACTGCTTCTGAAATGCTATTGCATTAAACTGTCTGGTTTCAGTTCTGTCCGTTCCAGCCCAACTATGGTGACTAGTGATTTATTTCTAGTCATAGATTAGTTCCAGTAGGATGAATCTGATTTTCACTTAGTTCTGTGAAGATTTCCTCCTGTGAACCACTGCTGGGTCTGCTGGTTCCCTGCCAAGGATGCTTCCTCACCTGGAATCTTATTTAGAGTTTTAGGCAGAAAGTTGGCAGCTCCGCTCCTTGTAGTCATAGTAACTCCAGGGAAAGATTATGGATGCACACTCATCAGTACATCCAGCCCTGTGAATGTGGAGCTTTGCTTTTTCTATTCATCTTTCTATCCATTCATTTCCCAAACATTGCTCAATGAGAACACTTTTCATGTTCTATGTTATATTTAGTACTAGAAATATAGAGCTGAAATTTTGAAAATACCGAGTTGAAATACAGCCTTTAAAGAGATTTTTCATCATTTTTCTCTTGAAGTTATATTGTTAAGACTTCTGTGTGTCCATTCTTTTCTGAGTTCTTGAACTATTGGAAAGAAGGCTGTGTGATTTTGTGTTTATTCATATAGTACGTTATCTAGAAAAATACAGAAAAAGATAATCAGCTACTAAGGGCTATAGTGGTCAATTTTACACAAGTTATATATAATCTAGGATACAGATGGTATTAAAGACATGAAGCATGACTCAATAGTGTTGTCCTTGGGCATATTGAGGATTATTGATGAAGTTTTCAATTATTAGAGCTGAACAGTGCTATAAGCACTTAGATACTAGGGACAATAATGTTACTAAGCATTTTTTTGTCTATCAGAGAAACTCTACACAAAATAATTCCATAGTCCCAAACATGACTAATTTCAGGTTAAGAACTTTGCTTTACAGACATAGGCAGATGGTACCAGAGTAAAAAGGAAAGTTTCATTTAACATCTTTGGACTGAAAAACTGAAAGGCATCCAATATAATATTCCAATTTGTAACAGCTGATTTTATTAGAAATGAGAATATGTCTTGCTAAGTCTGGAATATTATCAATTAACATATGAAAGAAGTTTTCTTTAATTTTACCAAAATTACTGGCAAATATTCTCTTCTGTGTTGTTTTGCAAGATATTTTGAACTCAACTGTCAAGAACATAAAACAAGTACAATTTCTTCTGAAATCAAAATATCAATGAGATTGTAGTTTGCTCATTTATACTTTTAGTCTTAGGTCACCAATGTTAGTCATATCCATTGCTGAACATATTAGCTTCTCATTGCTGTAACAGAACTCTCAAGGTATCTGATGTGAAAATGTAAATATGTCTTTTGGCTCACTTTTCTGAATGTTCAGTTTATGGTTGTTTTGCCTCATTGATTCAGGGCTCTTTATAAGGCAGTGTGTTTAGTAAGAGAAATTGACATAAGAAGCTGCATTCAAGAAGAAAGGGAGAAGAAGGTGGACAAAGGTCTCCTTCCCTGCTTAATCTCTTTGCACCAATAACCAAGGTGTTCCAGCAGGCTTCACATTGTAAGCTTCCACTACCAGTCAACAGCACCATTCTGGAAAATGTGCCTTCAATACATGTAGAGTTTGGGAGAATTCTAGATACAAACTACAGTGCTCATTTAATCTAGTAATGGCTTAATGTTAAATTAACAAACTCTAGCAGAAATGAATAAAAATATGGAGGCACAGAAACACTTCTCATTTAAAACAGTAACATAGTGTTAGAGACAAAGTATATTTGGAAGATGAGATGGCAAATGGCGTATAAATAGTTCTCTTTTTTCCATGGTTATTCCAAATTCCAATAATTTTGGGACTCACTTGATAATAAATAATTTTTAGTACAGAGATCACTTATTGGTGGCTGTTCATATTCTTCACAGTGACATTGCTTTGAGGAACTTTCTAAAAGTGTGCCAAGTAGCACACAGACTTGTTCAGTGGTAACATCAATACGTTTCAGGCACAGAAAATGGATGGGCTTTCAGAAGTATACCACTAGTGTTCAGGGCTTTCAGGAGTCAGAAAAAGGATTGCTGGTGTGTAGTCATCCTAAAGTCTTCATCTAGACCTATAGCCACTTGCCTATTTGGATATTTACATGTTTTTTCTTTCCAAACAAATAGCAAATTTATATCTAGTCTACTTCCTAAACAGTTTTCTTCTTCCAACAATTGCACATCTAATTCAGGCTATTGACTATAAAATTTTTCATGAATTTTGTACCCATATAGTGCCTAAAATTATTTTTCTAGTAGAGTTAATTGAATCCACAAAAGTAAATGTATTTATACTCAAAAACACTTATGTTCAAATCTTGAATATAAAATTACTTCTTAAGAGAAAGTAATAATTGTAACATAACCAGAATTGATTGTTTATCCTACATGGAAGTCATTGTAGAGCAAAAGAATATTCACAGCCATGACCAGAAGAGACCCTCAGATTCATGAAGTTAGAAATATTGGATGAGTGACAAGATTTGTAATGCCAGCGCCATGAATACTAAGATAATAGGCTTTCCCTTAGCATTGATAACCTACACTTTATAATCAGTATGAAATCCTTGCATTCAAAACCATTGATAGAGGTTCAACTTTGTATCCAGGATCATGAAAATGTCACATTCTTAGTCAATTTTTTATTGCTTGGAAAAGACACTATAACCAACTCAACTGTTAGAAAGAAGGCACTTGGCTGGAGGCTTGCTTACAGTCTCAGGAGTTCAGTTCTTTATCTAGGTGACAGGTAGCATGATGCTGAATCAATAGGGAGACACACACACAGAGAGAGAGAGAGAGAGAGAGAGAGAGAGAGAGAGAGAGAGAGAGAGAAAGAGGATATAGAGAGACAGAGAGACAGAGACAGAGACAGAAAGGAAAACTGATAATGTAATAGGCTTTTGAAACCCCATTGACACATTACCTCCATCAAGGCAACACCTCACACATGCTAAATCTTCTAATCTTTTCAAAGAGTCCTATTCTCTGTGACTACACATTCAGATATATGAGCCTATGGAAGTTCTTGTTATTCAAACCTGCAGTCACTAAATTTGCCACACAATTCATTCTTCTCTGTAATGAGTCCATAACACTCGGAACTTACTAATGTTTTTCAACAAAGATTGCATGTTTTGTGTATTGACCTTTTTCCTTTTGGTTCAAAGTCTAGTTTAGTCATTTTATTGCAAGGCATGTGATGGAAGGATCAACTGTTGCAAGGAACTAAAGTATACTTATTAGTGGTAATTGTTATTATTATAGTGATACACATTACAAAATTATGCTTTGATTTACCAAAAAATGTGGAAATATTCAGAGTTATGTATATAGTTCTTAGTTTACAACAATAACATTTGAAATATAAAATTTACTCAATTTTTTTAAAACAAAAAATAAGACAGAAACTATCCAAAAATAATTGTACACATGAATTTGTAAAACTGCTCAGGAAACCAAAGCATAATAATATAAAATATTCTTCCTGGCATTATATATTTAATGACAGAGCCAAAACATTTCTTGATTTGAACATAATCTCAATTCAGAATTGATGTTTTCAGCCATCTTTTGAGTTGTTGAAGGTGAATCCAAGTCTATCACATTAGTGGTGTTTTGATTAGATAAACATTCTCTAGGCTTGCATCCTTCTCATCCTGTTTAGAGGAACAAGAGAAATGGATATTCCATGATTCTGTACTCATCAAATATGAAGGAAAATACTTATTTTTGTTAATTTATTTGAAATTGTGCCCAAATTGGTGTGTGTGTGTGTGTGTGTGTGTGTGTGTGTGTAGATACATGACAAGGAGAAAGGAGCATCTTTGGTGAATTGTATATTAACTCTACAACTTTTTGTTGTTATTTACAGACAGAATGTTGTCACATGGTGGACATCATCTCTTTAAAATATGCAATTCTAAGCTACTGCAAATGAGTTATATGAAATATTCTTCTTTGACATGTATTAGGCATAGAAACTAAGATAATCTCATATTTTCAGGCCTGCCTTTCAAGACTTTATATCAGCAACCACCCCACCCCTCTTTTGGGGGAATATAGAACTCTGGATTTCACTTGCAAGATACAGCTAGTCTCAAATGCTAGACAAAACATTTTAAAATAAAGGTGAGCTCCAGGAAATGCACTGAATGTCCAAAGCCAATTTGTACAGCCTATTATGAGATCTATTTTCTGACAGACCACAAAAGTCTCTGTTCTACAGAGAAGCAGAGCTTATTTATTTGGGTTTTCTCTGCTGCAGGACTGTTTGATTTTGCTTTGAATCTTGACCTTTTGGAAGAAAATAAAAGAAAGAACAAATGTTTGTTATGTTGATAAATTTCTGGTTCTAATTTGAAATTGGAGAACATGTTAACCCAGCCAGGATTCCAGGCCTACTTTATATTATCTTTCTCTGCCTTTCTTTGCACTTTTCTGCAGACTCTCTTTCAGCTTCTCTGACTCATGTGGTCCATGAGAAAGAGGTGGGAAAGGCAGGAATAAGTCAATTTCTTTCAGTTCATTCTCACCTCCTTTATGAGTTTATAGAAAGTCAAGATCCAACTTCTAAGTCATAGATATGTAGTTGATGCTTCTGGAAAGGGTGTCAACTTGAGTGTAGTAAGCCCCTGTATCCGAACAAAACAAAACAAGAATGAAGAAAATATTTATTTAAGTTGGTTTATAATAATCAATGTGCACAGACATTAACTGGTGTAAAGGTGGTATTGAAAAACAGAAGGAATAAACCCTTCATGTGTTTGAGTGATTTTTTTGAGCATTCTAATAAGATCAGTGAGCAACTGACTTCGCCATTACATAATCATAAATTATTAAAAATTATTTTTAATTTTTAAAATTTATTATTATGATTATTCTCTCTCTCTCTCTCTCTCTCTCTCTCTCTCTCTCTCTCTCTCAGTGTGCTCCATAGCATGTTAGTGAAACTCTGAGAACAAATTGTGGAGTCAGTTTTCTCCTTCTATGTTTATCTATTTGATCTCTACAAGTTTTATGGATCAAATTCTGGTAATCAAGCCCATACAGAAAGTGTGTTTATCCACTGGGCTATCTTATTTGTTCCAGATAAGTTCTTATGAAATCTTATGAAAGCAGGATGGGAGTCACTTCTGAAAGTGGTAATATCCCAATTCATGATTCTTGAATAAATGTTTGATATTAAAGTATACATTACAATGATTCATTAAGTTGTCTGATTATGAAATGAATAGTTTCACTGTGTGTTTTCAATTCAAATAAATCTTTAATTAAGAAAGAAATAAGCGTATGTTAAGGATGGTAGCAGTAGTCCAAAGAGGGCTAGTCATGGTCCATTACAGAAAGCACAAGAGTAAGTCACATATGTTATAGCTGTTAGCTGGCTGTCTTTGTGGAACTCCTAACAGTGGGAATGGATGGGTCTCTGCCTCTTTTCCTTGCTCTTCAGACCCTGGTTCTCTTATTGGGCTTCCTTATCCAGCCTCAGTATGAGGGATATTCACCTGTCCTATTGTATCCTGTTTTTCTGTGTTTGTTGTCTCTTGGAGACCTGCTCTTTTCTGAAGGGAAAAAGAGGGAGATTAGATCAGGTTGAGAGGGTAAGTGGGGGGAATCTGGAAGGAGTAGAGAGATGGGAAACTGTAATCAGGATCTACTGTGAGAGAAGAATCCATTTTCAATTAAAACTGAATGATAGATAAATAGATAAATGATACATACATACATACATTCAGATAGATGATAGATAGATAAAATTTTACAATAATAGAACTACAGTTTAGTGCTCTAACTTAAATATATTCTACCACTGTTCTGAGCAAATGCTTCAAAATATAACTATGGCTTTTTCCTGTTCTCTCCACATTGCCAATGACTACAAATGATATGAATTAAGCGAGCTAATCAACAACACCCATTATCTAATAAGGCCAAAGGCTCCTTCTAGAAAGAATTGACTAAGGAGGCAGAAAGCAGGGTATTGGTTGCATCCTTCTTATTTCACCCAAAGAGGGACTGAAATTAGCCCAGTTTGTATGTCATTATCATTGGTCTTCTTCAGTCTCACCAACATAGCAGTGTTTCCTGACACAGGGTGGGAGACCATCTATAGACAATTAGAACTGATAGTAAGCCCTCTAGATTTTCTGCGGAAAGCCAAGCTGTGGTAAAAATAGCATTGCATTATCCTAAGTCTGACTGATGGGAACAGTTGCATAAAGGTTTCTTGTTAAGCTCATCAAATATTACCCTTTGTGTGACTTTGGTTTAACCTGCCAGTCTGATTAAACTCCATTCACCAGCTGAGGAAGCACTGATATTTGAAAGTTTGAAGCACTACTTAGTCTGCTGTCTCAGACATCATGAATATTTTTGGAAAAAGAAGAAGAAAGCCTTGACTTTTCCAGTTGGTTTATAAATTGTTACAAGGAAAAGAACTGGTGTAGCCACATAGACTGCAGTCATCCTCAGTATATTGGCTTCATTTGAGCTGCTGTCTGCTAGCTACAGTCCTTCTCTCCAATATAAAGGCTTCCAAACCTCTCCTAAACACCATCTCTGTGGAGAAGCCCAACTTTTTTCTTACATTATACATTTAACAACTTTCCTTTACAAGACAAAAAAGCACCTTTAAAAACAGAGAAAATTGGAGTTTTTGTTACATAACAATTTTATAACAACTCAAAATCATGGAAATTTGAGTAAAATTGACTAGGGTTTACATCCGTGTGTTTAACCTTGTCATAGACACAATGACAGCAGCCAACAAGGCTGAGTTGTGGGGCTGTCTTTTTCTTAAATATAAAATGATGGGGGCAGATCAAGTGACTTCTCGTAAAGAAAATGTATGTGTAGATGTCAAGTGATTCATTTTCTGGCACATAGAAGCATTATACCTTTATAACCTTTCTTGCCCTATGTTCTGCTGTTTCATTATATTTCTCATTTATCAACAGTTTGATTTTCTCACACACCAAAATCTTCTAACCTATTTTAATTTGGGAAATAGCATTTAGTTTTTTATTTCTATTGACTGTCATTTTCAGAATGACTATTCAGTGACAGTGTGTGTTAGTGTTTGGCTTCTGTTTGTTACCATGTGATCAATATTTATCATCACACAAGTACATGTGTGTCTAATCCTGCCTTTATCTTCAGGGAAGACCTCTAGATTGTTAGAGCCATATTCTGTGAATCATTTTCTTAGCAGTTCAGAGTTCAACTCCTCATTCTTGAGATTCCTATTTGATAAGGAAAGTCATGGTAATAATTTGAGACCCGTCTGCTATGGTGAGAACTGAAAATATCTTGGAAAAGACCATGTGTTAGCAATCTGGTCTCTTACTTGTGGTGCAAACCTTTAAAGAGAAAATTTCATTGGAAATCTTTTGGTTATATCTAGCCCGCCTTTTATGAGGATATTATGAACTTTGACCCTACTCCTATGCCACAATGTGGTAAAGCCGCCACTTCTCCTATATATATCTGCCATTATCCTACCTTGCCACAAGCTCAAAAACAATGGAACCAAGCAATCATACACTGTATGGCAGCATCTAAATTTTGATTCCAACAATTAATGTTTCACGCATTTAAGGTGATTTATCTCACATATTTGTTTATACAACAAAATGCTGATTAATATGTTAATCACACAATATCACATAAATGAAAGATTGAAGAGCCTTCTGAATGCGTAAAATGAATCATATGTATTTTCAGAGGAAAAATAGTATGCAATTTGTGTAATTAGCCTATCTCTGTTGCATCTGACGAAAGTACTACAGTACTTTCATAAAAGGTCAAATGGCTTAAGCCAATTAACCTGCCAATGAGGAGAAAACTGTTCAATATCACAGAAAAAAACAAGAACAAAACAAACAAACAAACAAACAAAAAAACAGTGGAGCTGAGCAATGAATGGGGGGAACATTCCTGCCATGCAGGTAGAAGCTCACCGACTCTGTGGGAAGAATAAGAACTGCCTGAGATAAAGCATGACAAATCTTAGTACAGGACCAGATACAACAAATGGAAGTTACTCAATGGATGTGGGCAGCGTTTATGATTCAGTGTGGAAAAAGTCCCTGTGTAAAGTCACAGGGAAGCTGGGAGAGGAAAGGTGTAAGTGTTTGAGAGTGGACTAAATAGTCTTGATCACAGAAACTGGACTGAACAGAAGACTCAGGGAGGGGCTGGCCGGGAAAGAAAAAATAAATAAAAGAAAGAAAGATTTGATTGGAAAACTTGGAGGTTATAGTGGAAAACCCAAGAGCACATACAGAGCAACACAACAATATTAACAAATATAAGTTGTTTCTGCGACCTGCCCTCTGGACATGATGAGACAAAGATCAAGTTGTATCCTCCAGGATGTGAAGTCACTCATCAGGGCTCTAACATCATAAAGGTGAGAGATTTCTGCATCTAAAGGAATGCAAGTAACAGCAGTCAGATCTCTACTGTCAATGATGTTTTATTTCCCTATGCTTCAGTGCTTCTCCACAGCCCCACATCTCCTAAATGGAACCAGACAGCAGATTGGCAAATATAGTTTACAAGAGTTAGAGAAGATCAAGGCACAATGAAAGATCAGTTCTTCCGGCAAATAGGGGAACTGCTAACTCGTTGCTGAAAGGTAATTCTGCTGTAGTCATGGAGCAATATTTGTGCAAATTCATGTGGGAGCAAATGACTTTGTGCATTAGAACAATGAGACAATAAAGAGAAGGGTGACTGTAGAAGAAGGGGAATGTCTAGGATAGCCATCCTAAGCCCAAGATTCCTCTTCATCCTGTCAGTGTAGTCAGAAATAAACTGAGAAGAATAAAGCCCATGCTCAAAACTTTTCTTCATTTGAGAGTTAATTGACATCTCTATCTGTAATAGCACTAAGAGGCACCAGCATCTACTGTTCTGTAGTCCCTTTTGTTAATATTTATCATCTCCAAACTATGGAAAAAGCCACAGGTTTGCAAGTATATCCAGGAAAGGAAGTTACTTTATTTACAACATATTTAAATATGTTGAATAAACACTTTTCATCTTCTATGGTGTCTATTAAACTTGAGAATGAGAAGGACTTAATAATTTTTCAGTAAGTATCTACTTGAAATATGCTAAACTAGCATTTCAAAATAAAACCGAATCCAAGGAGCCGAGAGCTGGCAGACTGTTGACAGGAGATGCTGACTCTCAACATTCCATTAGAAAGCTGAGGTTTACAGAGGGTTGGTTTTGGCCTTTCCACTGGAAAATGATGTTTGGATAGCTGTCTAAGTATGAACCCGTTTTGACTTTGCCCAGAACCTGGTATGATACACTAAATTAGAGTGATAGTCTTGGAAAGAAAGCTACATGAATAGGAAGTTAGGAGAGAAATTTGATTTCACGAGCAATCTGACCTTGAGGATGTCACTTAACATTCCTGAGAGCTGGAATTTAGAGCAGTGCCAGTGGGAATAGCATATGAGATACTTCTTGAGAGTAGAGAACCAAAGTTCTACAGTGCATTGGTCATTTTTCAATAGGAGAATGCCAAGGAGGGAAGATGAGAGTGGGTGGGTGGGTGGGTGGGGGAATACCCCCATAGAGGCAGGAGGAGGGAGGGAAGGAAAAGGGAGGTTCCAAAGGGGAGATCTGGAAAGGGGGAAACATTTGAAATGTAAATAAAGTATCAAAAAATAAATAGATAAAACTAGATCCTGTCATCTGAAAAAAAAAACAAAAAACTATCACAGATTTCATTCGAAGCTTTGAAATGAATTCATTTCCTTTTCAGAGACAATAGAAAATCTCTCTTATAATAGTTTTAATATAATATTTTTAAGATTAAATAATTTATAATGTGGTGGTTTGTAGCTTTATTAAATATGCTATTTTGTCACAGATAGTGGAGAACAGTAATATATATGCATATACTGAGCATTTTACTCATATAAGACCAAATATGTTGGTACATATTTCTATTAATTTGATTTTTATGTACATATGCATAGGTATTTTATTATATACTTATTAGAGAAATGGAACTTTAAAAGCAAATTTCTTTAATGGTCTTGGCAGTGTCAGGACCAGGTTAGTTAATTCAACTACAACTGAAATTGTTAAATATTCTTCTGATAGCACCTATAATTTGTGATATTAACTTCCATTCTCAGGGTTCACCTGCTGCAAAGCAAAACTGAAAGATATAAAAAATTGTGACAAACATGTGCTATATGATAGAGATTTTCTAGTATCAATAACAAATCTATACAAATCTAATTAAGTGGAAAATAAATAACCTATTTAAATGACACACCTAAGAAGAATTAACAGAGAAATGTAATAAATAGAGGGATCTGAGGACCCAAAAACATGTTAACACATCTATGGACACAAGACTTATTGCAAGCAAAGAAATAAATAAGCAAAAACCCATACTTGAGAAAAAAAGTTCAACAAATGATCCTGGTGAATTTGGACAGGTGCATGCACAATAGTGCCTATCATAACTCTTTTTAAAAAATACATACATGGGATTTAGAAGATTTTCATTAGGTATGAAATTTGTGGCAAGCAGATATCAAATTAACTGAATCATAGTATCCACACTTCTGACTTTATCTGTCTGGACACTTCATAATCCAAAGAAAGAGAGAGAGAGAGAGAGAGAGAGAGAGAGAGAGAGAGAGAGAGAGAAGGGAGAGAAGGAGGGGAGAAGAGAAGGAGGGAAGAAGAGAAGGAGGTAGGAAAGAAGACCTTATAAATTGGTAAACAAATTATACAATGTACTTCTAAGGCTTAAATGTGAGCAGTCAGAGTAACACAATCACTCATTCTAAAGCAATACTATGTGATTCTTGTAAATTATGATACACTGTTAACCCCTTGTTTCCATGTTTGATACATGAGCCTATATTCTGACTCTGCATTGATGAGAGAGAAATGCTTGTGAAGCATTAAATATCTTAGTACAGAACCTAAGACAGAATAAGCCTCAATCAATTTTAGATGCCTTCATGTACTTCTGAATTATTAATGTCTCGATCAATGCAGTTATTTCTATCTACCTCACAGTCATCATCCATTTAACTAACCATCAGTCACTTATTTGATGATTTACTGAAAAGTGCATTTCTGGCTACTAGATAACTAATAGAATTTATATAAAAATATAATTAGTCCTTCATTCATTCTGTTTTTAAGTTTTAGCTCATATTTTTTTATTTCACTTGGCACACTAAATTGACCTATCTATCTATCTATCTATCTATCTATCTATCTATCTGGTGTTAGGAATCAAGACAAATGATTCATGGATACAAAATCAATAAGAATACTTTTTAAGAAGAAATCATAATAACACTTATGAAAAGTGAAAAATAGAAAGGATGGAGGGACATATAATACTATGAAACAAAGTCACTAGAATGGAATTTCTAGAAGGTTCCACAGGGCTGGCCTAGAAGCAACATAGACTTTCTCATGAGCTGGCTCTCAGAAAATCTTTCCCAAGATGTCAAAAACACTTGCTTTGAGAACTCTTCTCATATACTTGAGGCTAAATTTCAAAGCACTTATAAAAAAACAAGTTTGCTGTAGAAACCAAAGGAACATTTTCTTACCAAGAATAAAAGAGAGGGGTTTTCAAGAAGGGGGGTAAAAGTTGGACACAGTGGTGCAGACCTGCACCACTTACATTCTCTGGGGAGAACAGTAAAGTCTGTGCTTGCTGTTTTTGTATGTAAGCTCAAGGATAATTTATGTAACTTGGTGAACCGCTGTTTGAAAATCAAATGTAAAGTTGAGAGGTAGAGCATATGGCTAGCCTGCATGCAGCCTTAGGATCAATCTTCCATTACTGCTACATATGAAAATAAAAACAAATATACAAAAGTTTAAACTAATGTACAAAGTCAAGGTGCAGAAAATTGAAGACGCTTTCACAGAAGAAGGCAGCCTCTAATCTAAGAATAATACTGATATAATCCCACAGCAAGATCTGTGAACACAACATTTCCTTTTTTAATCTTTATCATCTCATTGACATGCACAGGGATTATTACACTCATTGCTCATGTTGAAGACGAATATCATTTAATATAAGTAACTACACTTATCCATAGAGTTGTAAATATCTCTAAATTTTTCTTTAGCAGTTCATAACATAATATCATTTAGTGATAATTTTATTAATTTCTCTATACAGTCTAATGCTTCAACAAAAGAGGAAAGCTTTGAGTTTTTGCTGGCTTTGTTATGGTTGTTTATTTGTTTTCAACACGTAAATCCTTTCTGAGCCAAAACAGTCTCAAGACAAAGAAGTTTGCAAAGATGGTTTACACAGAGGCACTGTCTCATCTAGAAAATACATGCTTTTCTTGAACTGTGGCCCAAGGTACTTGTGAAGACAAAACATATTAGACTTTTTGCTTAGTAATATTGCTGTCACTGTTAATTTGTAATTACATGTATAAACAGGTGAATCAAGAATGCTTAAATTCCCGCCGTTAATTACTTTCTACAGATCCTGTACATCTGCTAATTCTCTCACAGAAAAGTTCAGATTAAAAGTAGACATTTGTGGAATAAGCCTTGGAATCCCCTTTTCCCCATAAACTCATAAGATTTTAGCATAAGGAAAGAGATCAGACACTTCTATATTTCCAGTGTTTGTTGATTGTGACATGTAAATAAAGCAGGCTGCAGTAATGAAAGACATATACAGCTCCTGTAGGCATCAATCCCATCATTTCCCCTATGGGAAAATGAGAACCAGACAGTGAGATCTTCTCCTGGACTTCTGGGACCCCAGGTTGCCTTTCTTTTCTTCTGAGTTAAGACATTGTCGTTGCCTGGATACAGTTGACCTTGTGAAAAAATGCCACTGAGTTATTTTCATGATGGCTGATTTATTTCCATGATTTATAAATGGATTATCTGTGATAATGGGTCTGGTTTTAATCATGCCCCCCTGCAGGAAATGGACTGCTTTCATTGGTTCTTCTCAGAGACAGGTCCAGACATCTTGATATTTTACAGCAGTTGGCAGATGCTTTACTGCAAATGATATGCATCCTCCAGAAAGAATTAGTTAACTTTTAAAAGCATTAACCTCAGGATGCATGCTCTGCCCACCTCTCTAAGGCTCATTTCAGACCCTGTCTTCTGGCACACCAAACTCCTTTTAGTTTTCCTCTAAGTCTGTTTTAAGAAAGAAGCGATCAACAACAATACATTGCTTCCACAGTATTCCTCATATGGGAATCTGGCTTTGATGTCTCACAACAAAAGGCTTTCAAGTGGGGTGGCACTGGAGAGGATGCAGAGCTCTTGCTTTTGTGATTGCACAAAAGGAAGGTAGGACTTCCTGGGATGTATCTTGTTATTACTGTCAATTTACTGCGCAGACATGAAATGCAAGATTATTTTGTTATTTCATAGATTTCAACCACCTTTCCATCACAAAGGGAACATTGTCCGTATTCCTAGATGTTCATCACTCAATTTGCTTAAATTATATTACTCAGAGATCAGTAAGATTCCACCCAGGCTTCTAGAAAAATTTCCTCATTTTTGATTGCTTTGTACTTCCTAAACCAATTCTGTAAGATGCAACTCCTAACGTTTAATCTTTTATTCATTCTACTATACAAAAACTATAAAAGGAAAGAGAGTAGGAAAGGGAGAAGAAAAGGGAGAGGAACAGATAGAGATAGAGAAAAAAGGAGAGAGAGAGAGAGAGAGAGAGAGAGAGAGAGAGAGAGAGAGAGAGAGAAGTGTGTTATTTCTCTGGGACATAAGAATTCAACCCAGATGTCTCTCAACAGAGGAATGGATACAGAAAATGTGGTACATTTACACAATGGAATACTACTCAGCTATTAAAAACAATGACTTCATGAAATTTGCAGGCACGTGTATGGATCTAGAAAATATCATCCTCAGTGAGAGAACTCAGTCACAAAAAATTGCATATGGTATGTACTCACTGATAAGTGGATACTAGGCAAAGAGCATGGAATACCCATGATCTAAATCAAGGACCACATGAAGCTCAAGAGGAAGGAAGATCAAAGAGTAGATGCTTCAGTCCTACTTAGAAAGGGGAACAAAATAATAAAGGGAAGTAGAAGGTGGAAAGGACTTGGGAGGAAGAGAAGGGGGAGGGGAAAAATAGGGGAAGAATCTGGTATGGAAGGAGATGAAAGAAATGTACAGAGGGTCAGGAAATTGAACAGAGTTGTGTGGCAATGGGGGATGAGGAATGGGGGGGTAGCCATCAGAAAGTCCCCGATGCCAGGAAAGCAAGAGCCTCCAAAGACCCCATGGGGATGACATTAGCTGAAATACCCCACAACCTGTCTAGACCATGGCCCTCCAGTTGAGGGATGGGGCCACCAACCTATCTTCAAAATTTTAACCCAGAATTGCTCCTGTCTAAAGGAAATACAGGAACAAAATGTGGAGCAGAGACTGAAGGCAATCCAGAGACTGCCCCACCTGGAGATCCATCCCACATGCAGATGCCAAACCCAGACACTATTGTGGATGACAAGAAGTGCTGGCTGACAGGAATATGATATAGCTGTCTCCTGAGAGGCCTTGCCAGATCCTGATCAATACAGATGCAGATGCTTGCAGCCAACCATCAGACTGAGCACACAAAACCCAATGGAGGAGTTAGGGAAAGAACTGAAGGAGCTAAAGGGGCCTTATCTGGCATCAGTGCTAGGGGAGGACCTTGTTCCTGTGAGGGCTTGATGCCCAGTGTAGAGAAATGCTAGGGCTGTGAGGTGGGAGTGGGTAGGTGGGTGGGGGAGCATCCTCATGAAAGCAGGGTAAGGGGAGATTGGATAGGGGGCTGGCAGAGTGGAAACCAGGGAAGGGGATAATATTTGAAATGTAAATAAATAAAATATCCAATTAAAAATATAAATAAATAAATTCAAATTCAAGTAATACAATAATATGTATTAGTTCTGGGAGATCATATTAACCTATTTTGTATAGTTACTATGTTGAATGGAACTTTTACCCAAAATCAGACAATAATAGAATATGTATATGAGGAAAAGGCACAAAGATAATAGTGTGAATAATGTTTTTGTTGTTCCGTTGTTATTATTATTATTATTATTATTATTATTATTATTAATTTGATCTAAGACAGGCTAGTCCTATGTTGCCTAGATTGGTTTTGAACATGCAATTCAAAGAACAACCTGCCCCAGCCTTTCACAGTTTGTACACAATGTCTTTATTTAGAAAAGGTTCTGGTCAATGTTCTTTTAAGTTATGCTATAGGATCTATTTTTTAATAAAATTTCCTTTTTACCACTAAATTATAGAAGTATGATGATAGGACTTTTTTGTAATTTCAATAAAATCATTATTACATTAATGATGATACTTTTCTCTCTATCATACATTATCTTTGAGTGCCAATGTCAAAAGGTAGCACTTTTCTTTATTCCTAATGAGGAAGACCAGAGAGATATTATTTATTCTAAAATCATAGAATTCTAAAATATTTCAATTAATATGCTGGCAGTGAGATCACTGGAGGATATGCCTAAGCATTACTTACTTGTCTCCCTTTGACCTTGGGAAACTGAGTGAATGACCTGGCAATAGAATACATTATAACCTTGGCCTTCTCATATCAAGGAAAGATAGGTTCTAGAAGGATCTTAGAACTATTTCTAGAAACACATCTAAAAGATTTTATACCACTCCTCCTCATTTTCCGAGTTCAAATATCTGAATCGGGTCATCTAGCATGCAGAATGCTCAGCAGTTTAATGCATTTTGCAAATAGAAATTCTACTTTTAATTAACTAGCATTGATTAGCATATGTGTTACCCTAACTCATTACAAACAAATTGGACCAAAAATCTGATTATATGAGCATGAAATAAGCACTATTAAGTTTCTATTTGGATAGAGCTTCAACTAACCATTTTTTCTAGCATTAAACAGCAAAAATATCCTAAAGCAAGACTTAGCATAGAGTTAATAGTGAAAGCTACCTCTCACTGTTGTTAAATATGTTTTTCTCATATTGGTGGGATTGTCAGGTCACCTAAATGGTCATAAAATAACCCCAAATGATCTTTACATTCATGAGAAAGTTCATCAAACGCAAGAGATTTTGGATATAAATTAACAGTTCAACTTTGGAGGATTTACAATTTCCTCTAATAATGAAAGGGGGGCTGTAGGTTCACTCATTTCATTTATAAAACACAGATCCTGGCAAAGATGAACTCAATGAAACCATAATATTTTCATTGTTAAAACACATGTTTATTAGAGTATAATAAATGTGTGCTCTTAAAAACATAATTCATCATGTCGTCATGAAATTATTTTCACAACGTTAGCTGTGCATACTGATGAGTGAAAATAAGGACAAAGAATGTTAACTGTCTAAATTATTCCTATGGTGGACATTTAAAAAGGAAATATAATAAGGTATTTTAATACTATATCATTGTAGGCATACTTTTCACTTTAATTATTTATTTTGTTCTCAAATTATGTTTTTATGTGTGAGGCTAGAGGCATGAACATGTGAATGAATCTGGCCAAGGAGGTCACAAGTATCAGAAATTCCAGGGTTTTGGATTATAGTGGCTATAAACAGCCTTACATGGGTGCTGAGTACTGAACTAAGTTCTTCTGTATGTAAAGAATTGCTGAGCCAGATTCCAACTCCATTTTGCTTCACAGAGCAAATATATTCATACACATACATATGTATATATTTTTATATATACACAATATACCCATAATTCACTATTTGTGTGTGCTTAGCTGTGAAAAACAAATTCTAAGGGTTCTTAAACCCGTTATGAATACATTTATACATATCATATGCACATAGACTTATACACTTTAAATAATCTCTAAATTTTTGGTGATTCCACTAAAAGGTTGTTCTTATAAAAATACCTATTGTATTTTACTGTTCATGAAATCATAACAGGAGAAAGTGTACAGCTTTAGCACAGATGCAGTTAGATTTGCGCAAATGTTTTTAACATGCTGTTGGCTAAATCTGTTGATGTGAAGCCCATGAATTCAAGCAGCCTACTATACATATGTTTGGAAGAGTCTGACTTAAATCTTATTTCCTAACTAGCAGCTTATCCTTCTCTAAGTTTAAGCTCTCTAAGCTTTTGCCCTTTTTGTAAATAGAGTTTACAAGACCCAGCCAATTTTCCTATTGGATTTCAGTATTAATTAGTTAATATGAAGTTTCCAAGAACTATTTCACACAGTTTATACTCTAAGTGGGAGGTAGATTTGTATTGAAAATGATGCTATATAACCATGGTTTGTTCTCAATATATTAATAAATGACTAGAGAATGTGCTATGTATAGAAAGTCAGGATATTTGGTTTTCTCTTCTGGTCGGAGTTAACATAACATATGGTACCTAAGAAAAATGGAATGTATTTACTTTTTCTTGAACTATAATCTCAATCGTGATCATCACATTGAAAACACTGCATTATTTTAAGCTAAGGAGAATACATCTGTAAAACCATGCCAGAAACTGATAACTCTCATAAATACATCGAGCTAAAAATGAATTGTCTTCAACCTTGGTCCTCTTTCTTAGAAGCTAAAGCTGGAGTGCAAATGAATGTTCCATGGGATGTATTAGCTAGGCAGGCTCTGCTAATGCACAATGTCCTGTGATTTACGGCCTTTTCATGCACATGTGGGCATGATTGGAAAATATTAATTATTGTTAAAATTAATTAGAAGTAAAAAGTTATAAATTTTAGCTTCTCAAAGTAATAATATTTGAGAATGTCAAGTTTAATATTCTCATTTTTATATTTGTCAAATAGTACTAAATATACATTTAAGAAATGCAATCATTATGATTATTTTTTAAAGCAGGAAAATGTGGACTAAAAGTCATTACTACTACACTAGTGCCGCTATTGTGCAATCTGTTTGATCCAGCACTTGAAAGCTTGAAGGTATGCTTACATAGGGCATGACAATCAGCTTAGAAGCCAACTTCCCTCTGGAATATCAGGCCTGATATATTAAGTTTTCTAGCATTAAAGTTTAAAACACACACAGACGCACAGACACACACACACACACACACACACACTTTTTTCTACTAGAATGTCTGAGTTATAATGTCTCTAGCCATTTTTTTTTTATTATTTTTAAGTGTGAATTAAGATTTTGATGCTTCTAGGAAGATCCGTGGTTTTCCCATAGATCATATTTATACAACATGTAATTAACCAGTATTTTTCTATTGCATATTATTTTTATATGTTATGTCATTCTATTGTCTGTTATTAAAATTTAACACCTTTGAAAACATGCTGTTATATTTAATTTTTTTCTATGTTTATCATTTTATTCTTTCACTTACAGAAAATAGAACATCTTGGCAAAAATAGATAAGGTTAAACAATCCATAAAATATCAGGCATGGAACAATGCACATAAGAGTGGCATGCACTTGATCTTCATAACCATGCTTGTGGGATGTTTGTGGTTTTCTTTGCCAGAAAAATTAGGTAAGTGAAGCCCAAGAGGTTTTCTAGACCAATATGTGTGGGCAGAACTGGGCCCTAAACATGAATTTCTGTGATTGACAACCGCATCATTTCCACATTTGCTGTACCACATGCCAATGATCACAGCATCTTACATATTAATATGTCAGTCATAAAGTATATTCAGTAGGTTTTATTTCACAGTTCCTTAATAAGTGCAAAGGCATGGTACCTAAACTGGATGGGATCATACTTCAAAATCATTTAGTTTTGTTTTGCTGGTTAAATTAAGAAGGAATCAGACCAAAAGTTAAATCTCTAAATTAGAACCTATGTGGGCTGTGAGCATTGCTATGCAAGAAAATTTTAAAGGTTCCAATGTAAAATTGGTCCCTTTGTGTTGCTTATCCATCATCCCTTTCAGTCGAGTACCATACCTATTCTAAGGTTCCAATGTAGAAGTGGTCCCTTTGTGTGGCTTATCCATCATCCCTTTCAGTTGAGTACCATTCCTATTCTAAACCATCATCTGCACACATTAAAAACACTATTCCACAGGATAATAGTCCATGTGCTAAAATTTCCTCAGGATAAGCATATGATCCACAGAATCCACAGAATTTAAGGTAATATGGAACAGCTTCATGCATAAGTTCTTTCATATTTCTGTGATCTGCAGGACTCTGTCATTGCAAAACTGAGTTTCCTGAAATAGTGACAGTTGGTGTTTATTATCAAAATTATAAAATACTTGGATAGTCCCATTTATGATTTATTTTGAAAGATAAGATACTGTTTAAGAAAGGACCACTAGTACTACACATGCTGATTAATTATTTGATGTATAAGTACAATATGCCTGCATGCATACTGAGAAATCATCAACACACAGACCATAGTGCATGCAGATTTACTGATGCAAGTTACGTTGTCCTAGGTTCAACTGTGATGAAAAATTTTAGCCTTAAAAGTTTTAGTCTCATTAAAATTATAATATGAATGCATAGGAAATGTATCTTTGCACGTAGATTTTCTTCTATTCCTGGAAGAAGTCTGAATTCTTGCAGCATCAGTATAATTACACAGAAGGCATATATGAGTACATGAGGCTATGATTACCCAAAAACTTTGGAGATTTCTAAACAACATGTGCACAGATCTTAATGTGGTAACATGGAGGGGGGAAATTATCTTTTACAATGAGATAGGAAGATGAGAACAGGCTAATCATCAAGGAAACAAAGACTAAGCAAAGCAACTCAACTTTTTTTAAAGACTTAGAAACTTGTTTTACATGTGCTTCTAAAGGTTCGGTGATTTCTATATTGCTCCCATTCCTTTGACTTAGTCAAGCATTGTGATGAGCATTCTGAGACCTCCCCTCATTCTTTAGTCATGACTGGTTATGTTTATCTCTTCTGTCCTTTGTTTTCTTTTGGATTTTCTATTGCAATAGAAGTAAGTATAATGACAACAAGTTTTGAAGAACATAGACTTACATCTAAACCAATTGTACCTTCCTAGTTTTTTAAATATATTTTTTAGCCACACTCTATCCCTCAGCAAATATTTTTACACATTTTTCAACACTCCCTCAACAAATGAATACAGGTTAATGACACAAATCATTAAATATCCATGTTTTAGCTATTTTAAATATTATTTTTTTAAAGTCAATAATGACACATGTCACAGAATTCCTGAGACATCTAATAACACAAATGTCAAACTCTTACTGTGGACACAGACACTGGCCAAAAGCATCCTGATGTCTGATGGTGTCTATGATTTTAACATCCATTTAACAATGAGCCTGAATTTACTAGAAAGTTCCAACAGAACAAAGGGGCTGAGTATAGAAGGCCCCAGAGTCTCATCCTGCAATTGCATAATTCTTGCTAAAACCTGTGCACCTGTGCACAGATAACAATAAAGCTGAAGGGTTACAGGTTCAGATGCCTACACTGAATTCAGTGTCTTTACCCCTTCTTCTGGTCTGAACTCAGATTTGTTACATAAATTTCTCAGTTTGAATTGTTCTAAGAAATGAGGTGAGGAACACATTTAATCACTAAATCAGACCATGGGACAAGAAAGAAAACGAGGCTCTTTGTGTACCATGGTCAAAAAGGACTTTGAGCTGAAGAAGATATCAATAATGATTTAGATGACACTCATATCTAGAACAACTGAAAGAGTTAAGGATTTTTTTTTTTTTTTGAGCAACCATACCTGATACATTGAAAAATAAACTAAACATCTGTTATTGTTTAACTCTTTGGGAAAAATCAATGGAAACAAAAGGGATGGACTTATATATGTATATCACGTGAACATATAAATGTTATTCTATAAGTGAGATTAATGAACAATAGAAAGTCATTCAAGGGACCAGAGAGATGACTCATCAGTTGAGAGCTATTATTATTTTTCCAGAAGAACTGTGGTCAAATCCACAGTACCTACATGGTGACTCATAACCATCTTTAACCCTAATTCTAGGTATATACATGATTTGTATACATATGTGTACACAAAACAAAGGTCCAAATAATAATTAAAATTATTCAGATACAAGAAAATGTGTTTTAACAGAACTATACTAAGATACAGTGTGATTTTTTTCAGAAACAAGAAGCTTTCAAAAAACAGTTTCTAGCAGGTAACTCTTGTTCATGGAAAATCTGAAAGAAAAAGCCTGGGAAGAATAAAGAGAAGCAAATGTTCAATGACAACGTTGCCTTATTCACTGACATGATGGGCTTTGAAGTTGATAAATTGTCACTAAAGTTGCCTGGCAACTATATTAAAATGATCTGATTTACTTTTCTAATGACATAAGCAGGAGTGACTTTATGAATCTTCCCTAAATTCTTATATTCATAAAATTTAAAATTTAAAGATACATTAAAAATGGTCTACACTAAATTTTATACACAGGTTTGAGGTTCTGAATATCTTGAAAATTAATTTGGAAAGGAGCTTGAGGTATCCTCTGTTTCTTGTAGAGATTGCCCAGACCACAAATAGCAACTTCTTCATTTCCTTCATATAAGAATATAAAAATAGACATATAAATAACACCATATTCACTGAGATGATTATATTTGGTAATATAAATGTGTACACATATATTCATGTAATAACAATGGAAAAAGAATCCAAGAATCTGAAATAGAACAACGAGCCAGCATAGAATGGTTCATATGAAGAAAGGAGAAGAAAGAATAATGTGATTATATTTTATATGTATATGTATATCTATATATGTCAGAAATAATTTTTGAAAAAAGAGCCTAAAGGATGACCTATATTCTCAGTTTTAGCATAGTCTGGTCTACAGTTTTTATACTGTGAAATGAGCCTATGTCCCTATCATTGGATGAATGAGCAAAGTATCTTCAACGAAAAGAAAACATTCAGGAGAAAGTTCCTCAAAATAAAAACATGTTTCAGGAGGAAGCAAGGCAAAGGAAGCCACTGCGGTTCTTGGGATACTTCTAGAATCAAAGGCTGGAGGCACTGTAACTTTGGTGTGTACCCTTTTTATTTTAGAATTTATTTCATGTCCTTAAAGAACACTTTTTTTGGCTCCTGATGTCCTTTGAAAATTGCATTTTAAGTTCTTAAAAGAATTCAGCAAAGTAAGCAATTTGGGATAGAAACTTTCCTTTATGAAAAGCACATGCCTCAACCACAGCATTCCTCCAAATTGTGTACAATGATATGTTAATTACAGAGCACCCCAGGTTTTGTTAAGTACAGGCTTTTAATGAAAGAAACATAGTCATAAGACTAACTGCAGCTGTTGGGGAAAAATAAAAATAAAGTTGAAATGATAGGGTGGACTAGAAAAGAGTGAGACAAATAAATCTGCTAGCAATGAAGCTTTTGGACTTATGCCAAAAAAGTCATAGGGAGAAGGCATTTGCTAATGTGATCCTCCTGGTTAAAGGATAATGAATGTGAAGGTACCCCCTCAATGACATACTGGCCTCAGCATCAGTAGCACATTGGGGAAGTCAAAGTCCTGTATAACTTAAGCATGTTATCTGAATCCAGAAACTCTCATGTGTGAAAGAGATCCTCAGAATACTGAGATGTTCTCACAATCAACAAGGATGCCCTTTGTTACTTGTGCTCCAGGAGAGATGCCAAAAAGAACATAAAAAAATACATGCGTGCGTATGCATTTACACAGGTGTGCATGAAAATATGTGTAGACATTAAAAGAAAGATTAAAGATATTCATTTAGTCCAGCCTTTATGTAAAACAGCAGAGAAATACTTCAAGGAAGTGAAGGAAGTGCTGAATGCTGCAGACATAACATTAGAAGGTATACATCACAAGAAAAGAAAGCCAGCATTCCAAAGCAATACCTGTCTGCTATGTCTTGCCATGGAAATATGTGCAATAGATAAAATATGCAATTATCCTGAGTTCATCAGTGGATGCCCTTGTATTTCTATGTCGCTGTGATAAAACACTGACCAAAACCAAATTATAGGAGGGAAGCATACATTTCATCTCACAACTTCACAGTTGGCTGAAGCTTTGTTATGTCAATTAATGATCAGGACAATCCTAAACAGACTTTCCTACAAGCCAATCTGATGGAAGGCTCCCCCTTCCCAGATGATTCTAGCTTGTGTCAAATTAATGAAACGTAATCAGCACAGTGGATAAATACATAAGGAGAACACCTTATAGATCCACAACATGGTGTTGTTCAGCCACAAAGAAAGAAATGGTGCTATGTGAAGAAAAATGATTGTGAGAACATCATGCTAAGAGAAATAAGCCAAAGAGAAACAAGTGTCCCATGTTTTCTGTCACATATAGACATTAATTGTTTAAACAAGAGTTATACAGAAATAAAATAAAATAAGGACCTGGGACTTGAATTAAGAAGAGTGAGGTACTTAATGAGAGAGTGGAAAAGAGAGTGAACATCAAAACTGTCATAGATGCATGTCTGAAAGGTCACAGCAAACCCATTATTTTGTTCAAATATTATTATATTTGATACAAGCTAATAAAAATAATATAAATTATTAATCTTATGCTATAATTCAGAGAATAAACCATGGAGAGCCTGACTTTCTAAACTCCTCAATATGCCTTTCTCACATTTACTCACTTCACTAGCTGGTCTATGATTTGAGAAAAGTCTGGTCTATATTTATAAGCAATGGCTTTTCCTCCATCTTATTAAAACTCTAATCTTGTACTAGCATTTGTCTAGCATATTGATTATGTATTTCAAGTTCTAGCAGTAACATATAACATATGTTGGTTGGGCTTGTGATGAAATTTTGAATTAATAAATGTTGCAAAGATAGTCAAAGGAATTTCATCAACTACAAGTGATTTGGAAATTTGGGAGAAGATTGTTAAGAGAAGGTATCATATCTTGTATTTTAAGTTTTCACAGATCTTCTGCATTAAGAGGAAAGTAGGCTCTTCCAATCTTAAGGTATAACCTTAATAGTTGCTAATTTTTGAACACTTATTCATTCATTTTTACTTGCTGTATAGTCTGGCTATCTTGAAAGTCACAACATTATAAACCTGGCCTAGAACTAATAAACTTCCACCTTTATCTGCCTTCCAATGCTAGGATTAGAGGCATGTAGCACTATGTAGGAACTTACTTTATTTTGTGTTTGTATGGGGGAGTATTACATATATATCTGTTGGAGAGTATTTGCATGTGACATCAGTTGTTCCTGTGGCCATAAGAGATTACAGCAAAGTTCATCAGTGCTTATGCCGATAGTAGGAACCATGGTTAGGGTAAATGGTCAGAAAAGCAAATCAGGACTTATGTAGCCAATGATGTGTTGCCTAAGGTGCCTTAGAGATATTGAGTCTGACTCCACTCCTTATACCTTGTCCATTAAACCAAGTAGTGAAAATTTCATTTGAGAAATAAATTCTGTAATGAAATCATGATTTCAACATGTTTGTAATAATAATTCATTTTAGCAGAGTGACAGAAAGATAATATGCTCCTGTTAATCTTAATGTTTGTTAAATGAGGATGTCTAGACCAAAAACTTTCCTAATCATTTAAAGGTTAGTAAATATTAGAGACTTAAACATGGGATTATTACATAATAATTCTTCTGCAAACTGAGAGCACACATTGAATCCAGGAGATGGCATATGATGAGAGCTGGTTACTTTAACTCTCTTTGTTCTTCCACCAATTTAACATGGTTAGGAGACTGGCACAAGTATGCTTCTACTGGAACTGGTCCACACACATCAACTGAAACAGATCTATCTAGCCAAACTTATGGCACAGATAGGGGACATTATCTCTAGACTCCACCCATTCCTAAGTACTTATAAGTAACACACAGAGTTTGGGAGAGGGATAATCATTCTTCTTTGAGTTTATTAGCCACTAGGGGATTTCCCATTCTCAAGATGCTCTCAGACCTGTGCACGTATGGACAACCCTAACTGGATCTAGCAGATTATCAAAATTTGCAAAAAGAAGGCATGAAATTGGGAGGGGGAAGTGTTGAAAGAGATATGAAAGAATCTGGAGGGGATAAATGAGAAGAGAGACTGAACATATTTGATTGTATAATTGTATAAAATTCTCAAAAAACAAAAGGTAATTATTAAAATGATAGATGTTATCTGGGCATGGTGGCCCAAACCTTTAATTCCAGCATGCAGGAGAGAGAGGCAAGGAGATCTCTGTGAGGTCCAAGCTAGCCTTGATCATGTAGTGATTCTGAACCTACCCAAGACTATACAATAGGACCCTGTCTCAAAAATAAGTTATTAATAGATCCTCAAAAATGAGAGACAGTTGTGATTTAAATCTTGGATTTGGAAAGGCCTAATTTTCTCCTATTGGATAACATTTAAAATGTAAACAAGTAAAATAACCATTAAAAAATATCTCTCTAGTTCCTTCAACTTTTTTTATAGCACGCACACTTAGGTCTGCTGAGATTCAGTAGTTCATTCAATCATGTGTGAGTTTGACACTTTCATTTCTTCCTAAAACATGGTCTGGCTGTTTATGTTCATCTTGGCCTGAAACTTGTTATGTCAATCTGACTGGCTTCAAAGTATTCATCCTCCTGAGTCAGCTCTTAGTGCTCAGATGCTGCTTCAGACTATCATATCTGTTTATTACTGGTGTATTTCATCTTCTTGGTCATAACCAAAGCAGGGTTTGTAGGGGAAAATCTGAAAACAATGACCAGTCAGTGACTAAGAGGAGGAAAGAGACTCCTATTTGGTAGTCTCTTATTTTCTAATGGTAATCAACATGACCTTTAAATGGTAGAAACCAATACTATATCTAAAAATAAAGAGTACCAATAGGTTATTTTCTTTTAGCTACTTAGGAGTAGATATTATAAAAATGGAATTGATGATAACCATATACAGAGCTGTTGGGGAATATTTCGTAAATCAAAATAATACTTTCTACAAATCTACAGATATCATCTGTTTTCACAGGTTTATCAGTTTGTTGGTTTGTTTCTTTGTTTCTTTGTTTACATAGTTTTGTACCCCATCTGAGAATTCTAGCACCCAGAAGGTTAAGAAGAAAGAAATAAAATTTCAAGGCGGTTGAGGATAGAGGTAAACGATAGTGTATATGTTTAGCATGTTCCAGGCCAGGTTCAATACTAGTAACACATACACACACACACACACAGAGAGAGAGAGAGAGAGAGAGAGAGAGAGAGAGAGAGAGAGAGAGAGAGAGGTTGATACTATGTATCTATACTTTTGATCAGTAAATTAAGTTTCATTATTTTGGTGTTATTTCAAGAACAGAGTATTAACATTAAATTTAAGTTTTCCTTTCTGCCTTTATTATTCTTCTCCTTCCGTAAAACTACCAATCCTCCCTTTCCTTCACGCCAAAAGGATGCTGGTAAGTGGCTGTGGGTGCTCTTCTTACATGTAACACATAAACACACACACACACACACACACACATAAATATATTATATAATTTTAAGTAATATTTTATATGATTTTATAAACATATATTATATATTATATAATTTTTATATCTACATTTCAAATTATATATATTTATGTATAGTTAAATATTTAAACATATTAATCCAAATATTTGTGTATAAGTTAGTAGATTATATAATATGTAATATATAATATCAGAAAAATGAGTGATTTTAGCAGCAGTCATATGCAATTATCAGATTTAAACAAGTCAAAAAAGCACTCAAATTAAATATGAATTTTAGAGAGAGTGGTTAAAATATTTTAACTGGGGTCCTATGCAACATTCAGGCATACTTAAATTATATATTATTTATTTTAAGTTACATCTTAAGTTGATAGTTGTCAATTTAACTAGTTATATTATCTATGAGTCATTTGAGAAAACACTCAAAATAATTCATGTTATTTTTGTTTCTAATTTCTAATAATAAATAAAGCAATAGTATTTATAGGTACTATGTCTATGAACCAATATTTTGGACTCTGGTCTTCACCTTCTCTTTTACTACTTATCAGAATTTGAAAGAGCCACTTATATGTTGTTTTAAATTTTTCACATTTAAAATGACTGTCATAATATTGATCTCACCCAGAAACTGTGAGATATAAATATATTAGTAATTGAGAAGTTATATGTTAAAACTCCTAATACACCTCTGAGTTTTAGTGAAGTACAGAGCGAGGTTGGCCTCCTCGGGGAATAAGAGAAAGAAAAGAAAGGCTTCACCCTAAAACAAGAAAATTCTAACAAAAAAATCCTTATCTAGTTTTGAAAACTAAACATATTTTCTCATAAGAAAATATATTTGATTCCAACAATTTGCCAAATTATCTCGATAAAGCAACCCAGCAGGGAAGTGTACTTGTGTGAATGTGAACACATTTCTGTTTGTGTATATGTGTGTATTTTGTGTGTGTGTGTGTGTGTGTGTGTGCATGTACAAGTGTACACATGTGCTGCCAAGTTCTTACCCAAATAATACACTTAGAAAACAATCTATCTCTCCACATCTGTGGAAATAATAAAAAGATGAGCGGTGGTGACACATTTCAGTTGTAAATCTGGGAAGACTAGTTTCATACAATCTCACAAATGGACCTGAGAAAAGGAGAGTCTGTCTCTTCAGTAATTAAAGCTCCTGTCACTTGAGGCAATTTGATGACTGCTCTCCCTTGGGAATCTCTCACTTCAGGGAATCTTAAGCTGTGCCTAGTAATGCCGTTTGCTCCATAGATTGTAAGGGTGATTACAACATTGACAGGTTTTCTTGTAATCATAAGATATACACGTGCCTTTCATTTATTCTCATGTGCAGCCAAGTTGCGTTTTGGTTTTTTTTTCTGTCGATGTGGTGATGTTTCAAGAGTTTCAGAATAAGGATGTCAGGTATTTCTTAAAAACAGAGATTTGTAGAATGAAAATCATTGCTATTTTCACACCCTCTGCATCACGTTGTCAATCTCACATATTAATCCTTCAGTCTAGAGGACAATATGAAGGATCTGCTTGCTCAGAAAGGACAAATGTTTGGCACATGTTGCAAAGGTCTCTGACTGGAAACTGTGAGATGAGGTGGAAAGGTCAAACTATGAGGAAGACACAGAAAAAAAATCTGAGATTAGAAAACTAGGAAAAACCAAAACCAAAATGCAGACTAGTGTAGTCCGACCCAGTGCTTGAACTGGGACAGATTGATTTTTTTTTTTTCTATTGTTTAGGTTAAGGATATGGCAGAGAAACATCTAAACTTTAGATTTTGCAAGGCAGCCAAGATATGTATGAGTAAGAAGGCTAAGTACATTATAAAACTCAGATATTTCCCTCTTCTCTTTTCTCATCAATTTTAGTGAGAGGGAAATGTGGAGGGGTTATAATTCCAACTGAATTAGGACATGAATCTATGAAACAGACCAGGAATGCACCCAAAGGCTTTAATTCAGAATATCTGAAATGGGATTCTAAGTTTATATGATTCAATTATGTTTAATTTCTTCATATTATAATGATTTCTTAGTTCTCAACACAGACTAACACAAAACACAAAATCAAAAATATATTAATTATTAATATTGTAATTTTTATTGGATATTTTCTTTATTTACATTTCAAATGTTATCCCCTTTCATGGTTCACCACCACAAAAAATAAAGAAAAAAATATCCATTTCCCCTTCCTCCTGCTTCTAAGAGGGTGTTCCCCTACCCATGCACCCACTTCTGCCTCCCCGCCCTGGCATTCCCCTACACTGAGGCATCCAACAAGCCTTCACAGAAGCAAGGGCCTCTCCTCCCATTGATGCCTGACAAGGCTATCCTCTGCTACATATTCAGCTGGAACAATGGGTCCCTTCATGTGTATTCCTTGGTTGCTGGCTTTGTCCCTGGTAGCTCTGGGGTGTCTAGTTGGTTGATATTGTTCTTCCTGTGGGGTTGCAAACCTCTTCAGGTCCTTCAGTCCTTTCTCTAACTCCTCCATCCAGGACCCTGTGCTCAGTCTAATTGTTGGCTGCGAGCATCTGCCTCTGTATTTGTCAAGCTCTGGCAGAGCCTCTCAGGAGACAGCTATATCAGGCTCCTTTCAGCAAGCACTTCTTAGCATCCACAATAGTGTCTGGGTTTGGTGACTGTATATGGGATAGATCCCCAGGTGGGGCAGTCTCTGCGTAGCCTTTCCTTTAGTCTCCACCTCTACATTTTGGCTCCCTATTTGCTCCCATGAGTATTTTGTTCCCCTTTTAAAGAAGGATCAAAGTACCCACACTGTGGTCTTCCTTCTTCTTAGGCTTCATGTGGTCTGTATCTTGGGTATTAGGAGCTTTTGGTAATAGCCACTTATCAGTGAGTACATACCATGTGTGTTCTTTTTTGACTGGGTTACCTCACTCAAGATGAGTGCAGAAATACTCAATAAAATTCTAACAAACCGAATCCAAGAACACATCAAAATGATCATTCACCACGATCAGGTAGGCTTCATCCCAGGGATGCAAGGATGGTTCAATGTACAAGAATCCATCAACGTAATCCACTTCATAAACAAACTCAAAGAAAAAAACACATGGTCATTTCATTAGGTGCTGAAAAAGCATTTGACAAAATTCAACATCCCTTCATGTTAAAAAGTCTTAGAAAGATCAGAAGTTCAAGATCTATACCTAAACATAGTAAAAGCAATATATAGCAAACCAGTAGCCAACATCAAACTAAATGGAGAGAACCTTGACGTAATCCCACTAAAATCAGGGACTGGACAAGGCTGCACTCTCTCTCCCTATCTATTCAATATATTTCTTGAAATTATAGCTAGAGCAATTATACAACAAAAGGAGGTGAAAGGGACACAAATCGGAAAGAAAGAGGTATTGTAATTTTTAAAGCTAATAGACTTATAGCTACATGCTCAGGATTTTACTTTTGCAATGGAAACAGTTTTGAAGATTGCCAACCATTCATTGATATCACTGGATATTTTCAGATCTTTCAAATTTTGTAATTAAGACTGATTTACAAATGGAAAGTTAAGTACACATTTACTGAAGAAACATGAAAGGGGCACGTTACAGACAAAAATCTGTGTGGCAACTAAAGTTACTTTTCATGTAATATGTAATACAATCTACTGTAGTCTAGTAGTCTTGCTCTCCAGTTCTCCAATTGGCTGTGGACAGTATATGTGCTTGACTTTAATAAGTGTGCTGCACAGAGTCCTTTCTGAAATAACTATCTTTTCTACTGGTCTTACTGATTCCTGACTGTCTTATTCAAGTAAATTCAGCTACATTTAATTTTTGTAATTAATTTTTGATACAAGAATTAAATATGAATTGATTCACTAGACTTTAATTCCCAAAGAGTTAACAGGTTACACAGGAACTCACTTATAATTTCTGGTCAATTGTGATGAATTATATAATGAAAATCACCATTCGTTGACATTGTGAACTTCATTTATCACAAGCAACAAGGGTCTGGAACGTAGCTACTAATCGTTTCTAATACAAAACTAGTCGAAGCTTCTGTTCATTTTTGATGGAACATGCTATATAGAAGATGATAAACTTTTACATTTGATAATCCTGCATCCCTTTACAAAACCTAGGGTTGTGGGCATACACAACAATGCTTGCCTTATGCAATGTTGGTTTTCAATTACAGAGCTTAATTGATGATAGGCAAGCACTCTATCAAATGAGCAACAATCCTAGTTAAGCTAATATTTAAATTTTTGAGATGTTCCTCTCTAGATTCCACTCTTTAAGCAAATAAAATATAGGAAATTTTCATCTATACAAGTTACCAAATTGAGGGTGGGCACATTGAATACCTTTCAGGGTGTTTTGCTCAAAATTTAACCATGTTACATTTCAATTGGCCTATAACATGTATACAAATGTAGAAAATTCATCTTAATATTGTCAAATCAGTGACAATTAGAATTGATGATTGGGGTTTGAAAAACAGCTCACTGAGCAAAGTATTTGCAAGAAGACATGAGGTTGGATTCCCAGGATCCACCAGCATTCTTAACAAGGACAGGTGAATCATGGGTAATTTCTGACCCTAATATTCAGCTGAAATGGTTTACTCCAGGCACACAAGGGGTTACATCTCAGAAAGTAAAGCAAAGAGTAATATAAGAGGACACTTCACATCAAACAGTGTGCTCTACTGGCACATGTATAGACAAGCACACCTGCATACAAACAAGTACACAGAGACAGATTCAACACCCACAAATACACAGAAAAAACAAAAAAGTATTGAGAATGTAAGTATATTATAAATTACATATTTAAGTTTTTTATTATCCTAAAACCATAATTTTACTTATAAAAACATTCAGTATAATAACATATCATGGATTAATGTATCATGAGAGTTCAATATCTGAGAATAATTTTAGGTTATAAAAGAGATCTTAACTTTTATTATTTTTTGATACTTTATTTACATTTCAATTTTTTTCCATTTCAGGTCTCCTCTTTGGAAACCTCTTATCCCATCTCCCTGTCTGCTTTTATTAATTTTAAAAAAGCAGACAAAAGAAGTGCATTTTACCATTTCCTTAGATTGTGATATCAACCATAACTCTACTTACATGATGTCATATACAAAACAACAACAAAACCCCCACAACATTGTGAACTGATAGTATTTATAACCTCAGATGATTTCAAATTGCCTTCATTATAATTTTATTCTCAATTATACTATACTAGTTTATGTTTAAAAATTTAAGACAAAATCTCATCATTTTGGATATAGGCAGGACATGGACCATTTTTGGATAATAAAGCCATGAATGCTTATATACTTTGGTGTTCCTTAAAAAAAATTGCCATCATTCTCCCTCCATAAATATAAAATAAATACTTTAATAAATGTTCATTTAGTTTGAAAATAGCTACTGGCTTAAGGTAGTTGATCTTTTTGGATCTCATTTCTACATAAAATATTTGCATCTTTGGTAGTGTGCTATCAAAACTAGAAATAGATGACTGTAAAAAATTTCCCCTTTATTAATTCATTTTTTTATATAAAATACTCTGATGAGAGTTTCCCTCCCTCTACTCTGCACCTTTCCTTGCCACATTCCCAACTTCTTGGATCTACTCCCTTTTCATTCTGAGTAGAGAACAATCTTTTAAGACATAAAAATCTACAAAATAAAATATAATAAAGCAAAACCAAAGCCATCACATCAATGTTAAATAAGACAAACCAATGAATGGAAAGGAACCCCCAAAAGGCACAATAATTGGAACCAACTTGCTCACACACTGATGATTCCCATAAAAACCACTAAACTGAAAGCCATAATATATATCTACAGAAGTTAATGAATACTCGTACAGGCACTGTGCTTGCTCTTATAGTCATTATGTGTGTTGGCGTCAGGACCTCTGAAACCAGTGACATCATACCCAGGTGAAAACATGACACACACAGCAACAGCCACCATATTCCCAGAATCCACTTGGGCCACCTCCTACCTTTACCTGTGGCTACATCACTATACATATGTAAATAGAAGACCCCTCTGATCTCTCTCTCTCTCTCTCTCTCTCTCTCTCTCTCTCTGTCTGTGTGTGCGCGTCTGTGTGTGTCTCTGTCTCCCTCCCCCCCCCCTGTGTGTGTGTGTGTTTGTATGTATAAAGTCTGTTTGTGGGTCTCTGTATTTGTTCCCATCTTCTGCTGGAGGAAACTTCTCAGATGATAGCTGAATAATGCACTAATTTATAAGTATAACGAAATCCATTGGGAGTCATTTTATCACTACTTTTCTCTTTTTTTAGTACAAATAGTACTGATTTTTTTTTTCTCTAGGTCTCTGGGGTATGTAATGAATCCTTGTTTCTTTGTTACTCATGCCATGTCAGTTATGGGTTCTATCTCAGTGTTCGTAACTCAAACCAGACATAACTCATACCGGTTGGTTACTCCTACAAACTTTATTATTTCATTGCCCTAGCATATTTTGCAGTTAAAATTGAAATATAGATATACGGTTTTGTGGCTATGTTATGTATATATTTCTCTTTGGTAGCATGCATGCTGAGTACTTCTTTTCTGACATATATTATTTAAAAATAATTAAGTTAAATCTATTGAGATTCTATTATTGAATCACACAAAATTCTATAACTATTTTATTGTCTGGGTATGTATAAAATAAACATTTATAGTCTTTCATGTTAAGCTCTTAAAATATTTCACGTATTTTAATTTTACATATCTTTTACATTTCTGGTATGGGATGGGTGCTTGTACCTGGAGATCAAAGTCAGAATTTCTGCTTCCTAACCAATTTCTGTACCATGGAGCTATTTCTCTAGTCTTCTACATGATTCTATTAACTTTCTAAAGTTTGACTTTAATTTAAACACTTTAAGAAAATTTTAAGATTTTTAAATTTTAAGGAACAATTTGTAGTGGTTCAAATGTGAGAATGTCTTCTCAAAACTCAGATACTAGACTACTTGGTTCCAGTTAACAGGACTCTTTGGAGAGGTTTAAGAGACATGGCCTTGCTAGAAGAAATATGTCAATAGGGACTAGCTTTGAGTTTCAAAAGCCCTGCACCATTCACAGGATACTCTCTGCTTTCTGCTTGAAATTGGAGATGTAGCCTGTCTTTATCAATTTGAAAGTGATTTTTAAATTGAAATTTTATTATCCCTGGTACTTATTTTTACAATTACTTATAAAATGGACAAAATTAATTTATTTGATTCTCCAGGTTAACTTTGGGGTGCATATTTAACTTCCTTTTTTGAAAACTAACTCAATTAAGTGGGCTCCTTGCAATTTAGTCTTAACTTGAAGAATTTGCAACCAGAAATGTGATTTGTAAATAAAAATGTTACAAAATACATTGTAATTTAGAACTTATTGAGAATGATTTTTTTTTTTTTGCACAAAGTAAAGGAAATTTTAAATGAATAAATGTAAACATATTGTGAGTGTTATGTTTGATAAATGTGAAAAAAAGAAATGTCAGGTTGAAAAATAAATCATAAAATGATTCAACAGTTAAAATTCAAGATTGTTAGCTGCAGCTAAGACCTCAGTAGTGGAAATGAAATAATGAAACAATTGCTACTGCCGGGCAGTGGTGGTGCACCCCTTTAATCCCAGCACTTGGGAGGCAGAGGCAGGTAGATTTCTGAGTTTAAGGTCAGCCTGGTCCACAGAGTGAGTTCCAGGACAGCCAGGGCTACACAGAGAAACCCTGTCTCAAGGGAAAAAAGAAAAAAAAAAGAAAGAAACAATTGCTACTGCAGGAATTAAGTAATTTTTTTTTTTTTATAAACTCAAACAAGTTATCAAAGGAGCAACAAAGAAATAAAATCAGAAGTCACAAATTGAAAACACTGGCTGCCTTCCACCCACACATATTAGTGATTTCATTAAAAGCTAGTCAGTTAAATAAATGCCTTAAATAAAAGATAAGGACTATTGCACTGAGAACATGGAGAAGGAACTATTCTCTTGCCATAAGAAATGCATTTTATGCTGAAGAGCTCAGATGAACTTCAAATAAAGGATGGGAAAGAAACTAGCCAAAGAGTAGGATTTAAAAATTGCATAACTGGGGGAGACCTCTACCTGGGCTGACAGGGCTCCATATCCAAATAGTGCTGGGAGAAACCTAGCCTCCTAGGAATATGGAAATGCCCATGAGAGGGGTATCCAGGTAGCAGACCCTGTGACACAGGGCTCCATACTCAAATAGTGCGAGGAGAGAGCTTGTATCCCAGGAGTGCACACCTTCAAGCACAGACAAGACCACCACTTCTGTTCAAATTCACTGGATCAAGAGGGACCCTTGAGAGCCATCAGGACACAGGAACCAAGGGACAGCTGGGGACAAGATCCTTCTGGTTCTGTCTGCACCCCAGAGCTGAACCTGTACCACAGCTCTCCAAACCTAAATTCATCTCAGAGAGAACTGGTCTTCAAGGAGTATTGACACCTAGTCTTGCAGGAAAGACAAGCCACAGTCAGAGAGAGTAAGACCAGCTAACACCAGAGATAACCAGATAGAGAAAGGCAAGGGCAAGAACATAAGGAACAGAAAGCAAGGCTACGTGCATCATCAGAACCCAGCTCTCCCACCACAGCAAGCCCTGGATAACCCAACACACCAGAAAAGCAAGACTCAGACTTAAAATCACATATTATGATGATGATAGAATATTTTAAGAAGGAAATAAATAACTACCTTAAAGAAATACAAGAGAACACAACTAAACAACTAGAAGCCCTTAAAGAGGAAACATAAAATTCCCTTAAAGAATTACAGGAAAACACAATCAAACACATAAAGGAAATGAACAAAACCATCCAGGAACTAAAAATAGAAATAAAAACAATAAAGAAATCACAAAGGGAGACAAACCTGGTGTTAGAAAACCTAGGAAAGAGATCAGGACTCATAGATGCAAACATCACCAACAGAATACAAGAGATAGAAGAGATAATCTCAGGTGCAGAAGATGCCATAGAAACCATTGACACAACAGTCACAGAAAATGCAAAATCCAAAAAGCTCCTAACCCAAAACATCCAGGATATCCAGGATACAATGAGAAGACAGAACCTGAGGATAATAAATATAGAAGAGAGTGAAGATTCCCAACTTAAAGGACCAGTAAATATTGTCAACAAAATTACAGAAGAAAAGGTCCCTAACCTAAAGAAAGAGACAAACATAAATGTACAAGAAGCATACAGAATTCCAAATAGATTGGACTAGAAAAGAAATTCTTTCCATCACATTATGGTCAAAACACCAAATACACACAAAAAAAGGAAAGAATATTAAAAGCAGTAAGGGAAAAAGGTCAAGTAACATATAAAGGCAGACCTATCAGAATTACACCAGACTTCTCACCAGAGACTATGAAAGCTAGAAGATCCTGGACAGATCTCATACAGACCCTAAGAGAACACAAATGCCAGCCCAAGCTGCTATACCCAGCAAAACTCTCAATTATCATAGATGGTGAAACCAACATATTCTATGACAAAAACAAATTTGCACAGTATGTTTCCACAAACCCAGCCCTACAAAGAATAATAGATGGAAAACGCTAACACAAGGAAGGAAACTATACCCAAGAAAAAGCAAGAAAGTAACCTTTCAACAAACTCAAAAGAAGATAGCCACACAAACATAAAAATAACACTGAAAATAACAGGAAGCAACAATCACTATTCCTTAATATCTCTGAATATCAATGGACTCAATTCCCCCCCAAAAAATACATAGACTAACAGACTGGATCCATAAACAGGACCCAGCATATTGCTGCATCTGGGAAACACACCTCTATGTTAAAGACAAACACTACCTCAGGCTAAAGGGCTGGAAAACAATTTTCTAAGCAAATGGTCCCAAGAAACAGGGTGGAGTAGCTATTCTAATATTGAATAAAATCAACTTTCTACCAAAAGTCATCGAAAACGATGAGGGACACTTCATACTCTCCAAAGGAAAAATCTTCCAAGGAGAACTCTCAATTCTGAACATCTATGCCCTGAATGCAAGGACACTCACATTCATAAAAGAAACTTTATTAAAGCTCAAAGCACACATTGCACCTCACACAATAATAGTGGGAGACTTCAAAACCCCACTATCATCAATGGAGAGATCTTGGAAACAGACTAATCAGAGACACAGGGAAACTAAGAGATGTTATGAACCAAATCGATTTAACAGATATTTATAGAACATTTCATATTAAATTAAAAGAATATAACTTCTTCTTAGCACCTCATGGTACCTTCTCCAAAACTGATCATACAATTGGTCACAAAACAAAACTCAACAGATATAAGAAGATTGAAATAATCCCATTCCTCCTATCAGATCATTACAGATTAAGGCTGGGCTTCAACGGCAACAACAACAGAAAGCTGACATACACATGGAAACTGAACAGCGCTCTACTTAATGATAGCTTGGTCAAGTAAGAAATAAGGAAAGAAATTAAATACATCCTAGAATTTAATAAAAATGAAAGTACAACATACCCAAACCTATGGGACACAATGAAAGTAGTGTTAAGAGGAAAACTCATAGCTCTGAATGCCACCAAAAAAAAAAAAAAAAAAAAAAAACTGGAGAGAGCACATACTAGCAGCTTAACAGCACACCTGAAAGCTCTAGAACAAAAAGAAGCTAATGCAAGCAAGAGGAGTAGAAGGCATGGAATAATCAAATTAAGGGCTGAAATCAACCAAGTAGAAACTTAAAGAACTATACAAAAAAAAATCAACAAAACCAGGAGCTGTTTCTTTGAGAAAATCAACAAGATAGATAAACCTTTAGCCAGACTAAACAGAGGACACAGAGATACTATCCAAATTAACAAAATCAGAAATGAAAATGGAGATACAACAACAGATACTGTGGAGATTCAAAAAACCATCAGGTCCTACTACAAAAGCCTATACACAACAAAATTGGAAAATCTGGATGAAATGAACAAGTTTCTAGACAGATACCAAATACCAAAGTTAAGTCAGGATCAGAAAAACCACCTAAACAGCCCCATATCCCCTAAAGAAATAGAAGCAGTCATTAAAAGTCTCCCAAACAAAAAAGCCCTGGACCACATGGGTTCAGTGCAGAATTCTATCAGCTGTTCAAAGAAGACCTAATACCAATACTCTTCAATCTATTCCACAAAATAGAAACAGAAAGAACACTATCCAATTCATTCTATGAGGCCACAGTTCCACTGCTACCAAAACTTCATGAACACCCAACAATAAAAGAAAACTTCAGACTAATTTCCCTTTTGAATTTCGATGTGAAAATACTCAATAAAATTCTAGCAAACAATCCATGAACACATAAAAACGATCATTTACCGTGATCAAGTAGGCTTCATCTCAGGGATGCAGGGATGGTTCAGTACCCAGAAGTCCATCAATGTAATCCACTACATAAACAAACTCAAAAAGAAAACAGAAAACACATTATTATTATTTCATTAGATGCTGAAAAAGCATTTGACAAAATTCAGCATCCCTTCATGATAAAAGTCTTGGAAAGATCAGGAATTCAAGGACCATTCTTAAACATAGTAAAAGCAATATACAGCAAACCAGTGGCCAACATCAAGCTAAGTGGAGAGAAACTTGAAGCAATCCCACTAAAAACAGGAACTACATAAGACTGCGCTCTCTCTCCCTATCTATTCAATATAGTACTTGAAGTTCTAGCTAGAGCAATTAGACAAAAAGTATGTCAAAGGGATACAAATTGGAAAGGAAGAAATCAAAATATCACTATTTGCAGATGATATGATGGTATACTTAAGTGACCCGAAAAACTCCACCAGAGATATGTTACAGCTGATAAACACCTTCAAAAAAGTGGCTGGATACAAAATTAACTCAGCAAATCAGTAGCCTTCCTAAACTTGAAGGGTAAACAGGCTGAAAAGGAAATTAAGGAAATGACATCCTTCACAATTGTCACAAACAATATAAAGTATCTTGGTGTGACTCTAACCAAACAAGTGAAAGATGTGTATGACAAGAACTTCAAGTCTCTGAAGAAAGAAATCAAAGAAGACCTCAGAAGATGGAAAGATCTCCCATGCTCATGGATCAGCAGGATTAATATAGTTAAAATGGCCGTCCTGCGGAAAACAATGTACCAATTCAATGCAATCCCGATCAAAATTCCAGCTCAATTCTCCATAGATTTAGAAAGAGCAATTCTCAAATTCATATGGAAAAACAAAAAAACCTGGAGAGCAAAAACTATTCTCAACAATAGAAGGGCTTCTGGAGGAATCAGCGTCCTTGACCTCAAGCTGTACTACAGAGCAGTAGTGATAAAAACTGTGTGCTGTTGGTGTAGCGACAAGCAGGTAGATCATTGGAATATAATTGAAGACCCAGAAATGAGCCCTCACACTTAGGGTCACTTGATCTTTGACAAAGGAGCTAAAACCATCCAGTGGAAAAAAGACAGCATTTTCAACAAATGGGGCTGGTTCAGCTGGCTGTCTGCATGTAGAAGAATGCAAACTGATTCATTTCTATCTCCCTGTACAAAGCTTAAGTCCAAGTGGATCAAGGACCTCTACATAAAACCAGATACGCTGACTCTAATAGAACAGAAAGTGGGGGAAAGCCTCGAACACATGGGCACATGGGAGAAGTTCCTCAACAGAACACCAATGGCTTATGCTCTAAGATCAAAAATCAACAAATGAGACCTCATGAAATTACAAAGCTTCTGAAAGGCAAAGGAGACTGCTAATAGGACAAAACAGCAACCAACAATTGGGAAAAGATCTTTACCTATACTACATCCAATAGAGCGCTAATATCCAAAGTATTCGAAGAACTCAAGAAGCTAGAATCCAGAGATCCAAATAACCCTATCAAAAAATGGGGAACAGAGCTACACAGAGAATTCTCAACTGAGGAAAATCGAATGGCCAAGAAGCACCTAAAGAAATGTTCAATAGCCTTAGTCATCAGGGAAATGCAAATCAAAAGAACCCTGAGATTCCACCTCACACCAGTTAGAATGGCTAATATCAAAAACTCAGGAGACAGCAAATGTTGGCAAGGATGTGGTGAAAGAGGAACACTCCTCCAGTGCTGGGATTGCAAGCTGATACAACCTCTCTGGAAATCAGTTTGTTGGACTACCAGAAAAATGAATATAATACTACCCAAGGACCCAGCTATTCCTCTCCTGGGCATATACCAAGAAGATGCTCCAACATGTAATACAGACACATGTTCCATTACATCCAGAGCAGCCATATTTATAATATCCAGAAGCGGGAAACAACCCAGATGTCCCTCAACAGAGGAATGGATACAGAAAATGTGGTACATTTACACAATGGAATACTACTCAGCTATTAAAAACAATGACTTCATGAAATTCACAGGTAAATGGATGGAACTTGAAAATATCATCCTGAGTGAGGTAACTCAGTCACAAAAGAGTAAACACAGTATGTACTCATTGATAAGCGGTTATTAGCCCAAAAGTTCGGAATACCCAAGATTCACTTCACAGCAACCATTGGGCTGAGTGTGGGGTCCCAGATGGAGGAGTTGGAGAAAGGACTGAAGGAGCTGTGGGAGTTTGCAGCCCCCTGGAGGGAACAACAGTGTCAACTGGCCTGACCTCCTGATGCTCCCAGAGACTGGATCACCAACCAATGAATACTCATGGAGGGACCCATGGCGCTGGCCACATATGTGGCAGAGGAGGGTCTTGTTAGCCATCAGGGAGAGGAGAGGCCCTTGGGCCTGGGCCCCAGTATAGGAGAATACCAAGGAGGGAAGATGAGAGTGGGTGGGTCGGTGGGTGGGGGAATACCCTCATAGAGGCAGGGGAGGAGGAAGTGGATAGGGCCATTCCAAAGAGGATATCTGGAAAGAGGGAAACATTTGAAATCTAAATAAAGTATCAAAAAATGAAAAAAGAAAAAAAAGAAAGAAAGAAAAAAGAAAAGAAAAGAAAGAAAGAAAAAAAGAAAAAAGAAAAGAAAAGAAAAACACATTGGCAAAAAATGACCATTTAAGGTGAAAAGCACTGACAGATTCTCCCTTAAGACCTATGACTCTCCAGTCCTGGAGTTATTCTGTTTTCCCAGCATTATAGTATGGGGCATGAAATTCCTTCCTATGTAACAGCCATCAAATCAAATCAGAAATCTATCAGCAGCCATAACAGCTGCACCACTCTTGCCCCAGTGAACATATCTTGCCTGTCCCATTGGTATTATGTCCTTCAATATCTAGTACTGGGTTAGACAGCTAATATATATATTTTTTTTTTCCCAAAAAGATCCTATATAACACACTATAGCACTATGGATGCTAGCCATCAAGGAGGAAGTTTTCCAGTGAATTTGAGATTAATTTTTCTATGTCCAACAGCCAAAGTGTGTGATATCATCCTTAGGTTCTTATCATGTAGGAATTGTGGGTAGCTAAGAACAATGGAAATAACATGTGCTATTTTGCAAAAATTTGCTAACTCCCTGACCAATAATTCCCAGGGAAGTAACTCATGCCTTGTACTGCAAATTTCATTAGTTTTTACATTGGAATTTTAAGTGAAATTATGGTTGTCCCTGCAGACATTCTTCCTCCCTCTTAGGTCCTAGTAGAAAACTAAACAAATAAATGATTTAATTACTTGCTGTATTTATATGAAAGTATACAATATAGATATATGTCTTTACATCTACTTATTGTTAGGCTTATGACATTTGCTATAGATATTTCATATTTGTCTAAGCATCATCTTCTACATCAGTGAAGATATTTAGGCAGTTCTATTTTTTGTTACAAAAATTTTCTTAATACTTCGTTTTAACCTTGAATTAAGTGCAAATCATGGGAATAAAACAGTTCTGAACTTGGTGCATTATTTTTATAAAATGTGAAGGCTTTGCATAATTGTCTTTCATTTCTGTCCCTGAAAAATATTAGGATTAGAATGGTCATTCCTTCAGTTTTATCAAAGCATACTCGTAACACTGTCAATAGTGAGACTTAGGGTTCCTTTGCTTATATTTTAATTCTCCACTTGTGTTAGTGTGTTACCTTTTAAGTAGTGATTAAATTTATTTAATAGTTGTAAATATATTCATGTTTCCTACTCTGAATTTACTTTGATGAATTATGATTTATAGAAAATTTATCAATTTTAATTCATTAAAACAAGTATAAAAAATATCAAAAAATAAAAAATAAATTATGCATAACTGACATGATTATATTAATAAAAGACAAAGTAGTTCACACAACTAAAATACTGAAAGAGAAAAGTGGAAAATTACATAATCATAGAAGGAGCAATTTGTCAAAAGGCAAGATACTTCTAAATACATTTTTATCTGATAAAAGGTAATCAATTTTCATAGGGCTGTCAGTAATAAGGAGGAAAATAGATAAATCCTCTGAAATAGTTGGATATTATAACCCTTGGTTTAATAATCAGGAGACAGTTGTTAAAATAAAATGAGTATATTAAAATAAATAAGCAGTGTTTCCAACCTAGTTGGCCTACTGGCATTCACAGGGAAGCCCATCAAAATCCCAGAGTAACCATTCCTCTCACATGCCTACTGAATTATCTTCCAGATAGGTCATATGTTTGCCAGCTGACAGATTTCAATAAATTTAAAAAATTTGATGTCTCCAACAAAAATGCTTTCTAAATACAAAATTTAAAAATCAGTATTATTTATCTATGGAATCCTCCAATATTTGTAAGACAAAGTTGCTAGATGACCCATGAGAGAATGAAGGAAGTAATCATGGTAAAAATATGAAAACATATTGACCCAGCTATGACCGGAAAGAGAGGACTATAAAAGTCTTTGAGCTACAGCTGTAGAATGCTTGTAAGAAGGTATACCTATAAATGACACCAGAAGAGAAGACAAGCTTACATACTATGGTCTGTATTGCAACTTACGATGAAAGAATATAAAAGTGTACTGCCCAGATGGGAAAATTGGAGCCCAGGAGATTGAAAGGCAATGGAGAGAGAAAAGTTACACAATTTTACACTAAAAAATTCCATTAATAAAATGGATAAGAAAAATAAAGTATCCAAAGTGATATTGAAAGCAATGGAAAATATGAAAGTATTAAAATTTTGAAAATCAGTTTCATTTGAACCAAAGTATTCACAAAGGAATGGAAAGCAAGAAATAGTAACAAAATGGACTCTTTGATCATCTAAGGAACCTCACATAATTTCATACAAAATGAAGTGTAAAAATGTTAAGAAACAGACATAGCACCAGACAACATACATCAGGATCAAGATTTAAAGCATCGACTAGAACATTATGAATTCAATCCGTTTAAGAATTTCAATTGATTGGTATATGTGAATATTTGGGTGAGAGTGTGAGCTCAGATGTGGGTGGGTGTCTGATGAGGTCTCAAGAAAGTACCAGATACTCTGTTGGTAGAGTCACTGGTTGTTTAAGAGGCAATGGTATCCAAACTCTGATTTTTTAGAAAAAGAGTAAGTGCTCTTAACCACTGGGCAATCTAGCCATGCCCACAGATTAATCCTTAAATTAGTAACCCTATAAAACACACAAACACACATACACACGCACACCACTGACATAAGGTGTGGGGATGTAATCTAGACTTGTGCTATGATAATCTTCTCCTGACAGCCATCTGATAACAAGGGTAGTTCAAAGTTCAGTTTATCTATAAGCCAGACTGGTCTGTGTCTTATCTCCATTCACCTAGGGTGCCCCAAAGGCAGACTACTAGCAAATATAAGCAGAGGAAGTATACCCACAGAACATCTAATAATATATTTGAGCATTTGAAACCCACAATCCCCCATTCTTATTTAATAAAGAGACACTCAGAATTAACTCATAGTTACTAAGTCTGTGTAACCACAGAGATATATTTACAGTGGTTTCATGGGCATTCTTGGGTAGTAGTATCGTATTTAAATTTTGACTTATTTTTCTGGGAGTACATTTTGGGATGTGATAGGAGCCATTAGGAAAGTGGATTTTTTTCTAAGGACAGGGAATGTGTGTCCAACAAGTTTGATGTTTTTTTTTTATTATTTTGTGGGGGGCTGTTTGGTTTGCAAATATTGAGTAATTTTAGCTTTTCTAAAGCATATTCTAAAATCTTTGTTTGCCTTTTCTTGGAATGGATAGTTCTGTCTTTCCTATTTATTTTTCCAACAAAGTAAGTATACCAGAAGATATTTTTCTCCTGGAGTCTAAGTTTTTAGATTTAGTACACTACACAGAACTAACTCTTAGCTCGAAAGAGTGGTAGACCATTAACAATATTTATTCACTCATTCATTCATTCATTCATTGCATTGTAAATTAATATTTTCTTAAGACTGTTTTGCTAATGTGATCTCACACAAGAAATCCTATCTGATAAGCACAGCACTATCATTTTAGTCCCCTCAATAGATTACAAACATTTACATTAAGGATCAATTATCAAGATGTTTCATTCTAATTAGTTTCTTCAATAGTACCAAGTTTTATTGACAGTGAGTGAAAAGTTATTATTTTTTTCCTCTGTCAAAGACAGTGGGCGTTTTCATTTAAGTACCAATGTACTTCATGATAAAACACTATATAATTCATACTCATATGGCACTAAAGTTTCTATTGGGATAGTGTTAAAGTCATCTCCAAAGGTTAGGTGAATTCTTCCCCATAATTTATGTTACTGGCTATCCTTCCTTTTAATCCATTCTATTTAATATTTCACTTTTATTTAATCTTTTATTTATTTATTTATTTATTTATACCTCAGATTTTATTTTCCTCCTGGTCTACCCTCCAACTGTTCTACATCCCATACCTCCTTCCGGCCCCTTGTCTCCAGGAGGATGTCCCCACCCCCCAGCCCCCAACCCACCAGACCTCTAAACTCCCTGGGGCCTCCAGTCTCTTGAGGGTTAGGTGCATCTTCTCTGACTGAACCCAGACCCAGCAGTCGTCTGCTGTATATGTTTGGGGGGCCTCATATCGCTGGTGTATGCTGCCTTGTTGGTGGCCCAGTGTTTGAGAGATCTGGGGGTCCAGGTTAATTGAGACCGCTGATCCTCCTACAGGGTTGCCCACCTCCCCAGCCTCTTCCAGTTTTCCCCTAATTCAATCACAGGGGTCAGCAGTTTCTGTCCATTGTTTGGGGGCAAATATCTGCATCTGACTCTTTCAGCTGCTTGTTGTGTCTTTCGGAGGGCAGTCATGATAAGTCCCTTTTGTGAGTGCTCCATAGCCTCAATAATAGTGTCAGGCCTTAGTGCCTTCCCTTGAGCTGAGTCCCACTTTGGGCCAGTCATTTGCTTGTGTTTTTGTTGGCAATGAGATAATTGAATTAAGAAATTAAAATAATCAACTGACATTCCACTGTGTTTTAGTTTGCTAGCATCCCTAGCAGCTACCATACAACTAGGTGTGTACTTCTTTACATGTTCCCACAAATTCCAAGTAAAGTTACTGCATAATAAACTGACTCCACATCGAACACCGCATTGGTTTCTGAGTCCACCACCACCTCTCAGTCTAGGAAAGAAATGAATGAGGAAAATAACTCTTGGCTCTGAGTTTTATTTGCTACAATGTTAGAATTTAAAGATTTCAGAAGTACTCTGAAAAGTTGAAGACTTTTTTTTAAAATTCCAGTTAATCAAAAATTAAATATTAAAAATAATAACTGCTACTTAATTAATTTATTGCAAAACCAATTGGGATTATGTCTTTACAGCATTGCACATAGCCCAACAATATGATCTCAGACAAAATAGTCTAGTTTCTTTTATCAATCTTCACAGTTAAAATCTTACATATATATTACCACCATCTTATGTGACCTAGGAAACATTTTTTTAAAAAAAAAAATCATACATGTTATTAAGAATTATTTTTCTCTTAAGAAATTTGTCATTCCTTAAGAATGAAAAGATAAAATGTGTACTCTTCAACGTCCTTATTCCCTTTTCTTATATCATGAGGAAAATCTGTTTAATCCCAGGATGAGGCAGAGTTCACCTTTCATTTATGCACAGCATGAGATAGTAGATTTGTACGCAGCACAAGCTCACTAATAGATTACTCATTTCTGGATGGCTACATGGACCTTTAGGTTTTTTTATAAGGCACCTTTTAGAAAGGTAAGACCCTAATGAGAAAAACATTGGTGCACATGTTAAAAGTTGTCTCAAAAAGAGCTTTTCAAAGAAGTGGGAACTAAAACTGCACTGTAGAAAAGTTCTCTTCTCCACACAAAAGGGGAGTTCCTCAAAATATCAATACTCAAGACAGCTTGGACTACAATCTGACTGACATCAATATCATCATTATAATACTGAAAGTACCAGGGGGATTCCTGATTATCTAAATTTGTATTATTGAGTGTAGATTATTACAATGTTTTCAAAGAAACACTCAAATATGATTGCAGTTTTCAAAGGCATACATTTGAAGAATACATGTCAATCTTGAGAAATTTTTCCCGTTTTTTCTTTTTCTTTTTTTTAATATTAGGCATAAACATATCACCAAGGATGAAATCACAGACACTATGTAATTTTTTGTATAAACTTATCTTTACTTCATTCCTACAAAATACTCTCTTTTTCAATGTGTCACTTGCTCCAATTATTATTCTTTCCTATGTAGTTACAAAATACATCTTTTATATTAGTTCAAGTATCAATTCCTGTATGTTTTCAGTGTCATGGTTGAGTAGAAATTTATATTACCACACTCTTCATAGAATATGGAGAATAGACAGTCCCCTGAATATGTATTGAAACTGCAGTACCTTCTTCAGGTATTCAGAATGGGAGTACAAACTCCTCTCATCCAGTGTTCTTGGTTCAGCCCAATTCAAGCATGATTTGAGTGAAATATCAACCTTATTTTTGCATTGGGTCTATTCTTTGTATCTTCAAAAGTCAGATAAGTACAAAACAGGAACCTCATGAAATCATGTATTTGTCCATGCATGATAATCAATTATTTTAGAAAAATCAAAGAGATACAGTATAAACATGCAAAAAATTGATATATCTTTAATTATTCCTGCCATGTTTGGAAAAATAATACTAAATCAAATGACATGAAATTTCAGACTTATACCACACTACATTCAAATGCATTGAAAGAACAAAATATTGTTGAGTGATCCAATGTGTACGCTCCGATCTCTGGAAGATTCTTCTTAAAATAATAGTGACTTGTAATTATTGTGTGTGATAAACTCTTATTTTTATATTTAATTATGTTCATTTATTTATTGTTTATGATTCTCTCATTGACTCCAAATTTCAACTATACACTTATCAATCAGATATCTTATCCAAATTATTTCATACTTAAATGCAGACTCAGTATAAAGACACAGGTACAGTGAAAACTAAGGGATTCAGGGGCTCCTTTCTACTTCCTTTCTTCTTGTTGTTTCAGTAATACTTGATCAGTATCAGAACTTACTATTCAGGTACTTTATTTTCAAAGTTCCAAGTCCACTAGAATGGAAGCACTATTAATCCAATTTGACAAATGAGATGAATTGGCTTTCTCTTATCAGAGAGCTACAAACTTCTAAAACTCAGCTTTACCTCTCTAGAGCCAATGTTAATACTCAATATTTTAATTCTCCCTGAATTTACTAAATTTCCTCAAGTTAAAACTCCATATGAACACTGGTCTATTTTCTTTTCTATGTTTTATTTGAAATTTTGATGGAAATTTATGTCAGAAACAAAAAAAATTTCAGCTCTTCTTCTTGAATTATTGTATCAATGAAAAACATAATAATATTATTTCAGTATATAGAACAATGTTACCTAAGGTGTATTCTCTGTGCTATGATTTGTATCTGTTACTTGACAAAGATGTCATTGGTGTATTTTTGTATATCTTTGTTAGCACGTAGTTAGTCCCTTAGCAAATATAATATTTAGTTTCTAATTAGAGGTACTATGCTCTGTATTATTTAGCATGAATATAAATCATTGCTGCAAACATAGAGTCTGTTGCCAGTATCTTTTCATTATTCCCACTTTGTCTGCTCCTGGTACTGATGATTGAAATTCTTTTTCACTAAAGCCCTCATGAAAGTGATACTGTGCAAGATTTTTCTTTTGTCTTCTGCCACAATTTATGTAACACATCAGTATCAATGGTCATCCACAGTACTGTTGCAGAAAGTTTGATCGCACTGGGAACCTGAGATTGTATCCTGGAAAAATCTTTCTAGTTGTGGTGTGGCTCAGCCCTAGAACACACTTTTGTTTTTTGTAATTTTTTTCTTTAATTTCTTTTTTATTTTATTTTATTTTATTTATTTATTTTTTTACTTATTCACTTTATATCCTGCTCATTGTCTCCTTCGCGCTCACCCTAACACCTTTAATCCAAGAGTTCTGCAGGATATTTTATCACACTGTGAGTTTGTATATTGAAAAAATACTGTTTCTAGTTATGGTAGATCTCAGGCCTAGCCCATACCTTTTAAATGTGATCTTTCTGTTTATTATAAGCAAGATTGAATAAAATCAACCATAGGTCAAAAGGCTGAGTAAGCAAATCATGAAGAGAGCGTGAACTTAGGGAAAAAAATCAGAGATTGAGAGAAAGTTAGGAGGATGGACAAAACAACACACAGGAAGTAGAAAGGAGAGATATTCGGTTGGAACTTTTTTTTCAGATAGTCTGGAGAAGGAGACCTATTCTCCCTCTCCCTTCCCCTGACAGACATCTAGGTCAGCTGGATGCTTTCTCTGCCACTCTGACATAGCAGGCTTTCACCTCAGCATCTGTCTCCCGGATCATCACTTGGTAAAATCAAAGGATTAAGGTTTTGTTTTTAAAACAACAGTACTACAATTGGAAATATATTTTTTCTTCTTCTGAGCACTGCATAATGCTCTCTAACATATTTAAAATTAATTATCATTGTGTGCACCAAAATGCCTTTATTTATCTGTTGGTGAACTCTTGGGTGACTGCTCTATCTTTGATTTTGAGACTAAGGTCAGACTGAATGACATGTCTCTTTCATTTCCAATTCTGAACTTGCAGATTACTTTCTGTTTGATCATCTTCTTGGTACCTGACACAACACATAACATTATTTTAGCAAACATTTAATAGTTCTTAAACTGATATGCAATAGACTTTTCTAGGAAGTTCTTCACTTTCTCTTGTTGATATTATTATTGCTCATTGAATCTTTGGCTTATAAAGCTTCCGTCTAAATAGATGTATTTTTACAAACATTGTCCTTGTATCTTCCATACAAGTAGCCATAGTTCATTGTTTATTTCTGGGCTTTCAGGAAATAAAGCATCCTTTAAAGTCTTATAGACTCTCTCTTGAGGCCTCTCTTGGTGGTAAATGTGTTTCTTTCAGCAGAAAATACAAACACAAAAACAAATGATCTTATTACTTGGTAATTGTCATCTCCCAGGGTTGCTTCTGGTGCCTAATAGGGATTTTTTTTCTCTAAGAGAGGTCTAAATTGGTTCTATTACCTAATAAGAGTCAAATGCTTTATCCCTAGCAATGAGTTATAGGACAGACTACCAGGAACTGTGAGTAGCATAGTCAAAGACACACAAGTTCTTGTCTTTTATGCAACAAATTCCTTTAGAGGTATTTTTTTCAAATTGAGTGTCTAAAAGAAATGTAGTTAAGCATTAGAAAATATTGCAAGTGAATATTTTATTTTCTCAGGTATAAAATTTTTGTTGCTTCTATTTTTTTTTATTTCAATTCTGTCCAAATAGTATTATCCAGTTCTGTCTTTAATAATTGTCTATTTTTAATATACTATATACATTGATTCCCACAAACAAATATAGAAAAAATATAAGTTCAGGTTAATAGGATTGCCAAGTGCCAAGCTCTGTGTCAACACACACAAAACAATCATGTGTTCAGGCCTCTAACAGAATAGGAAATAACTTCACAGAGGCTTAGCTGATGCTCAGCTTACAATGTGGCCTAAGATTGTTTTGGTATATAATATACTAGGTACATCCAGACTATAGCTGTCTACTAGTACATTGCTTTTAGTGGTTTATTTGCCTTTGAGTACTTTCTGAACAATTTAAAGGGAAATAACATTTTTCTTAGAGAATTGTTCTTAGGAGTCATTGAGATTGTCTACGTGTGAATTTTGGAAAGCTGAGTTTTAGTATGTCATTTTCATACATGTATGTTCTGCACTTTAATCATATTCATCTCACCATCCTTTCTTACCCTCCTTTCCCTCTCCTTTTGAAGCTACCTCATTCAAATTGTCCTAAATATTCTCATAATTTTATTTTTAACTTAGAACTTGCATATAAAGCCTTTTATTTTTCTATGACCAGATTGCTTTAACTTAACATGATGATCTCCAGTGTCAACCCTTTTTCTGCAAATGACATAATTTCACTTGTAATGAAAAGTAACACTCAATTATGTAATAGGTACAGTACTGTCTTTTCATTTACCTGTTGATGGACAGCTAGGCTAATTCCACATCTCAGCTACTGTGAATGTAGATGGATAAAAATGCATGTATAGGAATTCTGTGGTGTGCTGACACAAATCCCATCTGATAAATACACATACCTGTAGTACAGCTGGGTCACATGTAGTTCAACACTTAGCTATTTGGAAAACTCAAAGATAAGTGTATTTTAGCCAAAAAGTACCGAACATCCATAATATACCTCACAGACAGAAAGAAGTTAAACAAGAATGAAGGCACATGTAAGGATGCTTGAATCCCACTTAGGAGGAGGAACAAAATAGTCATGGGAGGCAGAGGGAGGGAGGGAACTGGGGTAGAAGAGTAGAGCAAGAGGGACATAGTGGCACAGAATCAGAATGGGAAGATACAGGAGAGAATCCCAGAAGGCATGGAGAATGAATAGAAATCTGTACCTACCTAGGGTGGAGCATGGGCGGAATCTCTAGGCAGTCCCTGAGACCTGGGATAGGGAAGGCTCCTAGGAGTCAATCCAGGTACCTTTAGTTGAGCTGCCTAACAGTGTAGACATGGAACCAAATACAGGCCACTTCTTGTAGCTAGGCAGGGTCCCCCGTTAAGGGATAAGAACACCAATCCATTTACCAAACTCTCCACCCAAAATTTGTTCTGTATAAAAGAAATTCAGGGACAAAGATGTAGCAGATACTGAAGGAATGGCCAACCAATAACCAGCCAAACTTGAAACCTATTCCATGGGTAAGCACCAATCCCACAATATTAATGATGATCACTTATGCTTACAGACAGGAACATAGCACAGCTATCCTATAAGAGTCTCTTCCCAGCAGCTGACTGAAACAGACGAAGATAAAAACAGCCAAACATTGGATGGAGGTCAGGAACTAGTATGGAAGAGTTGGGGAAAGGATTCAAGACCCTGAAGAAGATATGAACCCTATAGGAAGACCAACAATGTCAACAAATTTGGAATGCTAGGAAACTGAGCCACCAACCAAAGAGCATACTGGGGCTGGACTGAGGCCTGGATTCAAATGTAGCACAGGGATGCCTCAGCTAGAAAGAATGAGACTAATCCTGCGAGAGACTTGATGTGCCAGTGTGAAAGGTTACCCAGGGAGGAGGGGAAGGGTCCCACCCTCTCAGAGGCAAAAGAGAGGGAGGAAGTAGGGATAGACTCTGTGAGGGGCAGACCAGGAGAAAAAGCAGCATTTGAGATGTAAATAAATGAAGGAATGAATGAATAAATAAATAAAAAAAACACAACACACACAGAAAGAAAAAAGAAAAAAAAAAGAAAAAGAAAAAGGGGGCAGTCACTGGATGGGCTTTCCTTCAGTCTCTGCTCCACAATTTGTCCCTGTATTTCCTCCTGTAAGTATTTTGTTCCCCCCTCCAATAAGCACTGAAACATCCACACTTTGGTCTTCCTTCTTGAACTTCATATGGTCAGTGAATAATATCTTGGGTATCTCAAACTTTTGGGCTAATATGCACTTATCAGTGATTGCATACCATGTGTGTTCTTTTGTGACTGGGTTACCACACTCAGCATGATATTTTCAAGTTCTGTTTGCCTGCAAATTTCATGAAGTTGTTATTTTTAGTAGCTGAGTAGTATTCCATTTTGTAAATGTACCACATTTTCTGTATGTATTCCTCTGTTGATGGACATCTAGGTTCTTTCCAGCTTCTGGCTATTATAAATATGGCTTCTATGAAAATAGTGGAGCACGTGTCCTTGTTATATGTTGGAGCATCTTTTGTGTATATGCTCAGATGGGTCTTCAGATAGTACTATGTCCAAGTTTTTTAGGAACCACCAGACTGATTTCCAAAGTGGTTGTACCAACTTGCAATACCACCAGCAATGGAAGAGTGTTCCTCTTTTTCCACATCCTCACCAGCATCTGCTGCCACCTGAGTTTTTGATCTTAGCTATTCTGACTGGTATGAGGTGGAATCTCAGAGTCATTTTGATTTGCATTTCCTTGATGACTAAGGATGTTGGACATTTCTTTAGGTGCTTCTCGGCCATTCAAGTTTCCTCAGTTGAGAATTCTTTGTTTAGCTCTGTACCCCATTTTTTAATTTTTTTTTAATTGTTTATATTAGGTATTTTTTTGCTTTATTGGATGTTTTCTTTATTTACATTTCAAAGGTTATCATCATTCCAGGTCTCCCCTCTGGAAACCCACTATCCCATTCCCCCTTCCCCTGTCCCTGTGAGATGCTCTCCCACCCACCCACCCACTCTGTCCTTCCAGCCCTGGCATTCCCCTACACTGGGGTATCAAACCCCTCAGGCCCAAGGGCTGCTCCTTCCACTGATGTCCAACAAATCCATTCTCTGCCACATATGTGGCCAGAGCCATGGGTATCTCCGTGTGTATTCTTTGGTTGGTGGTCCAGTCCCCAGAAGCTCTGGGGGGTTCTGGCACATTGATACTGTTGCTAACCCCATAGGGCTAAAAACACCCTCAGCTCCTTCCATCCCTTTTCCAACTTCTCCATCGGGAACCCTGTGTTCAATTCAATGGTTGACTGAGAGCATCCATCTCTGTGTTTGTCAGGCTCTTGCAGAGCCTCTCAGGAGACAGTTATATCAGGCTCCTGTCAGCAAACACTTCTTGGCATCCACAATAGTGTCTGGGTTTGGTGTCTGTATATGGGATGGATGCCCAGGTGAGGCAGTGTCTGGATGGTCTTTCCTTCAATCTCTGCACCACTCTTTGTCCCTGCATTTCCTTTTGACAGGAGGAATTCTGGATTAATATTTTTGAGTTTTGCAATTTTATGAGGTCCCATTTGTCCATGGTTGATCTTAGAGCATAAGCTATTAGTGTTATATTAATGAAAATTTCCCCTGTGCCCATGTGTGCAAGTCTCCTCCCCACTTTCTCTTCTATTAGATTCAGTGTATCTGGTTTTATGTGGAGGTCCTTGATCTACTTGGACTTGAGCTTTATACAAGGAGATAAGAATTAATCGATTTTCATTCTTGCTGACTGCCAGTTGAACCAGCACAATTTTTTGAAAATGCTGTCCTTTTTCCACTGGATAGTTTTAGCTCCTTTGTCAAAGAATAAGTGACCATAGGTGTGTGGGTTTATTTCTGGGTCTTCAATTCTATTCCATTGATCTACCTTTCTGTCTTTGTAACAATACCTGGGGATTCATCCCATATACAGACACCAAACCCAGACACTATTATGGATGCCAAGAAAGGTTTGCTGACAGGAGCCTTATGTAGCTGTCTCCTGAGATGCTTTGCCGGAGCGTGACAAAAGCAGATGTGAATGCTTGCAGCCAACCATTGGACTGAGCATGGACTCCAATGAAGGAGATAGAGAAAGGACTGAGGTAGCTGAAGGGGTTTGCAAGCCCATAGGAAAAGAAACAATATCAACCAGACCCCCCCCCCCCCAGAGCTCCCAGGGACCAAACTACTAATCAAATAGTACACATGGAGGGACCCATGGCTCCAGCTGCATATGTAGCAGCAGATGGCCTTGTCAGGCACCAGTGGGAGGAGAGGCCCTTGGTCCTGTGAAGGCTCAATGCACCAGTGTAGAGAAATGCCGGGACAATGAGTTGGTATTGGGTAGGTGGGTAGGGAAGTACCCTCATAGAAACAAGGGGAGGGGAAATGGGATTTGAAGTTTGCAGAGGGGAATCTGGGAAAGGAGATAATATTTGAAATGTAAATAAATAAAATGTCCATTAAAAACTGGAAAAAAAGGACAAAAGAGGAAAACCTCCCAAACGATTATCATTGTGGATGAATTAATTTTTATTGCCAGCTATGACATATAAGTAATCATTTATTCCTTAATCATAAAAAATTATTCCCCTTCTCTCTCTTTTCTGTTTTAAAAGGTAGTCTACAATGTGGCAGATTTCCTTAACACATTTTTATACATAGAGAGTTTTGATTGACTTCCCTCTCACATCTTCTCCCCTACTTTCATGAGCCCCATTCATGTAAACACTTCCAACAGATTAGTCTCACTTGCTATCATACAGGTTTTATTACCCTCACCTACATCCCTTCCTCTGGACCCATTCTTCCATGTCTCATTTGCCATAACTAATATCTTTGCTTCTATACATTCACTGCAGTTATATATAAATAGATAGAAAATAAAAACTATGAAACAAAATTAAAAAGAAGATATTGAGTTTCTCTTGCTGTGACTGGGTTACCTCCTGGAAAAGAGTATTTTTCAGTTCTATCGATTTTCTGGAAAATTCTATAACTTTATTTTTGCAATGGTGGAAGAAATTTTCAGCATGTAGATGTATGGCATATGCCTTATCCTTTGATCATGTTATGAATATTTAGGTTAATTAGGTTCCCTTTTTATTGTGAAAATAGGTGCAAGAAACAAGTATGAAAGGATCCTTGTGAAAGAATATAGAGTAAGTCTCATATATTTACAAGGGTGGCACATTTGAATCATAAGGGACTTCTGTTTTCAGATTATTGGAATCTATTTTTACACTTAAACTTTCAGTGATAAAGAAATCCTCTTTCTCCATATTATTGCTAGGATTTGTTGCCATTTCCTTTCTTGATGATAAAAATTTTCACTGGTGTGTGATAGAATCTTAACTTCTATCTGAATTTCCTTCACGGATGAAGCTGTGAAATATGGTTTTATATATATAAATAATACATATATTATTATATATATATATTATATATAATATATTATATATTATTATTATATATGGAATATATATATACATATATGTATGTATATATATATTCTGGATACCACTCTCGTGTACAATGTATAGCTGGCAAAGATTATTTCTTGTCTTGATGGACTGTTTGCTTTAAAGAAGCTTTTGGTTTATACCCAGTCTCTCTGGTCAATGTCTCCCCATATTTTCTGGGTACCTAAATGTATTGAGAAAGGTCATATCTTTAACTATATCTACAAGCATTTTCTCAGAGTTTGCCCATGGTAGTTCAAAGTTTCATAAATTTGAAGCTGCTCAGGGTGGGAGATAAAGATCTACTTTCACTCTTCCAAATATCAATACCCAGGTGTCCAGCATCACTTTTTAAAGAAACAGCCTTCTCTCAAATGGATACTTTCAGTCACCAGTCACTTTCAGCAAATATGTGGCTGTAGCTATGTGACTTTATATCAAAATTTTATGTTCTGTTCCACTGATGTATATGCCGATTTTGTTCAATTACTATGCTGCTTTTGTTATCATGTTCCTGATTTATAGAATGAAATAAAATATGGTGATATCATCAGTCTCATTCATGTAGTTACCTTTTTTATTTCCTGGATTGGTTTGGTTATCTAAGGTCTTTTCTGCTATCATTTGAGTTCCTAATTTTTTTTATCTTTAACTTATTCTTTTATATAAGAATGGGGCTAGAATTTAGGGGAGGATTTCAATAAATCTGCAGATTGCTTTGGGTAAGGTAGCCATGGCCAAAGTATTAACCACCCAAATCTCTGCATGTGAGGGCTCTTTCTGCTTTCTAGAGGTTTCTTCAACTTATCTCTTAAGTGTTTTAAAGATTTTATTGTAGAGATTTTTTATTATTTGGTTGGGTTTATTCCAAGGTATTTGTATGCATATGTGCTTGTGAGTGTGTGCATGTGTGTGTGTGTGTGTGTGTGTGTGCATATGTTGAATATCCAATGCTTTGTCTAAGTTTTCCTGAGCATCTTCATTGTTGTTGACATTTGATAAAGCTGTTGGGGTGCTTGTTTTCTTAATAACAAACATTATATGGTCAGAGTATCATATATCACTGTAATGTTTATTTTCATTGATTTATGGCTAAGGATACTGGACATGTTTCTATATTTATTGCCATTTCTATTGTCTATATCTCTTTTATTTCTATTGATAAACAATCTTTACAACAGAGAGCTCTCAAGACTTACCATTTCTGAAGAACTTTACCATTTTTCCTATAACAATTAAACAATTAGTTTTAATTTGAATTATGTTACTTTATATCTGAGAAGTCTTTCTATAAATGAGGGAGGGGCATATTTGAACTGGATTTTGAAGCCTGCATAAGAAAAACTTTTTTTTTTGATATTTTCTTTATTTACATTACAAATATTTTCCTCTTTCCCAGTCTCCCCTTCAGAAAACTGCTATCCAATCCCCCCTACCTCTGCCTCTATGAGGGTGCTCCTCCACCCACCCACCCACTTCAGTCTTCCCTCCTTGGCATTCCCCTACACTGGGGCATTGATCTCTCTCAGGCCCAAGGGCCTCTCCTCCCACTGACATCCAACAAGCCATCCTCTGCCTCATATGTCACCAGAGCTATGGGTCCCTCCATGTGTACTCTTTAGTTGGTGGTCCAGTCCCCAGGAGCTCTGGGGGTCTGGCCTGTTGACATCGTTGCTCCCTCCATGGGGCTGCAAAACCCCCTCAGCTCTTTTAGTCCCTTCTTCAACTCAGCAAAGTGATCAGAGTAATGTTCTGAGGATATTTCACATAAGGAGACTGAAGGAATAGCTATTCAGGACTGTCCCACCTAGGGATTCATCCCATCTGCAGACACCAAAACCACACACTATTGATGACACTAAGCAACACTTTCTGACAGAAGAATGGTTTGGCTGTTTCTGTAGAGGTTCTACTAGCACTTGGCCAATACAAATGCAGATGCTTACAGCCTACCATCAGACTGAGCCTTGGTACCCCAATGGAAGAGCTAGCGGAAGGACTGAAGGAGCTGAAGAGAAATGCAACCTGTAAGAAGAATAACAATATCAACTAACTGGAACCCCCAGAATTCACAGGAGCTAAACCACCAACCAAAAAGTATACATGGAGGGAGCCATGGCTCCAGATACATATGTAGCAAAGGATGGCATTATCTGACATCAATGGGAAAGGAGGCCCTTGGTCCTGTGGAAGATTGATGTCCACAATCAGAGTAGGGGGATGCTAGAGAGGTGAGATGGGAATGGGTGAGTGGGTAGAGGAGCACCCTCTTAGAGGCAAAGGGGAGGGAAGAGAGTAAGGATGGAATGCGGGTTTGTTGAGGGGTAACCAGGAAGGAGGATAACATTTGAAATGTAAATGAATAAAATGATAAACTTTAAAAATTCATTAAGCTGCTAATGTAAAATTAACATAGATATTAGATAAAATATGATCTATGGTCTCTCTCTCTCTCTCTCTCTCTCTCTCTCTCTCTCTATTTCTCCCCCCATCCCTCCCTCTCTCTTGTCAAGGAAAAAAGAGATGAACACATCTGATAAAATGAAATTTAATTTTATGGCTTTGTATAACTATTATGAGGTATGTCACCACAGTAATGATCTCGATGAGCATATATTGTGAAGGATTGCATTTAAAACAGTTCAATTATCATTTTTATCACTTTATTAAAGACATAACAATTATCTTCTTTCTCATGCCTGGGACCTGGCATCAAGCTTTGGACCTGACCTCTTAACCACCACTCAAAATGTTTGCTGAATGAGTAAATTTGGTTTGGATTTAATTCTTCTCTCCTTGGGATCATTAAGTGCAAGCCAGTTAACTATTGTCAGGAAACGTCTAAACACAGTTAATTTCTGATATACATGCTAAGTAGGGTATTTGTATTCAGTTGGTGTTTGTTCTAACTCTCTATGACTTCAAACGAGACTTGTGTGGCCAAAGATCCTTGGAACCAAACAACACTGATTGCTTTCTTTTCATACAAAAGCAATAACAACTATATAAACTCTACTTTTGTGGAGAAATGTTTATATGCAAGCAACACTGATTCTGTCTGTTTTAAAACAAACATCTTCCAGCCCATTAGTTGTATATTTAAAATTTTCCACGTTTTGTTTTTCTACTTACTGACCTCTGACTAAAGCCATTTGTGATCAGTGTATTAGTCATGGCAATTTAAATCCGTAAAGAACCTAATCAAAGCAAATTTTCAAGGGAAAGCTATCCAAACTTTTAGAAAGCTAGCAACATGGTTCTGTTAAATAATAATATAGGGCAAAGGTAGAAAACAAAGAAAGGGTAAAGAAATCTGATTTCTTACGACAGATATCAAATGAAGAAAACACAGCATGTCCTTTCTTTCTTTCCTCTTTCTCTCTCTCTATATTAATTGTCTTATTTGTTTTGCTTTGATTGTCTTGTTTCAAGACAGGGTTTCTCTGTGTGTAGTGCTACCTGTCACGGAACTTGCTCTGTAGACCAGGCTGGCTTCAAACCCATAGAGATTCACCTGTCTCTGCTCCCTGAATGCTGGGACTAAAAGTGTGCTTCAATAATACCAAGCTAAGCCTTAGATATTTCTAGCCATTTAGTATCTATATAGTGACTACATACTTACCAAGTGAAGTCTGCCCCTCTCCTACCACCAAAAGTACTTCAGCAGTTAATATTTATATTGCACCTATATTTTCCCAACAGCTTCATTGCAAGTGTATAAAGGAAAATAGAAATTTTAAAAAATGATCAAGAATCTTTCTTATTTCTGCCTTCTACACCAAACTGTATCTTGAGAGAAAATAAGTTCCAGTTAATCTTCATTTTCATCTATAGAATTTTAAGTAACTATTACAACCTATTACAGCAAGGAATAAAAATCTACAATGCACCTTGGGCACACTTTTATAGTTGTCATGTTTCTTTCTCAAGCTATATAATCATAAAGTGCTGTTACTCATTAAACCCTCATGTGTTTGACATATTAAGAAAATTCAGAATTTCAAATTCTCACATGCTATAATTGTGTACCTGAAATATTTTAGGACATAAATACATGTGTTTCAATTTATCATTTTTTTTATAGGCCTTCCACAGCAACATAGCAACATAGGTAGATATTTATACACACCTTTTCTGTCTAAAGAAGGACAATTCTTACAGAGCTCAAATTTGAGAAATTTGCCTGTTACTGTATTTTAGTATTGGTGTTTGTAGATATATACATAGGTTTCCATTGAGTACACAAATTCTTGACAACAGGAGTGCAAAAAACAGATAATCTTTAGTGGGTATGCCTTTTCTAAGTGTATGTTTCATTCCCTATGGCAAATTGTCCTTGTTCCTGCATAACTAGGTCCTCAGTCAGGGACATGCACAAAGCCTAGTTTGAAAACAGCCTCATAAAATTATAATCAGAGACTGGCATGTGAGGGCTACAGATAAACAGTGCTTAGTCATTAATCTGTATTCATGCCCAAAATGCAGCTGAAAATTCCAGTATGGCAGTCACTGGGAAAAAAATATATATAAGCACTTGTTACAAGCCAGAAAATTCTAATGCAGGAATAGTCTTAGAAATAAAAATAGCTTTATACAGCATAGCAGGGAGTAAAAGAAAAGTGTCCTACTGTCAGTCTTCTCTTTATCTTTAAAAAAATTAATAATAATAAGTTGACATGACCTACGATTGAGAATGTACACTAATTTTGTTCCTTACATGAATACCAAAGGTTTATCTTGGGACTTTCTTCCCTAATATCTCTAAGACTTAATCAATTACAATATCTATAGGACACTTAAAGGTCAAGAATTAATGTCAAAGGCATATGTTGTGTTGCTCGGTACAAAAGATCTAAAGTCAAAAATTCTAGCCCATATCCTTGCTGATGAGTTGCAATGTTTTGACTTTTAACACCACATCAGCCCCTTTCAGCCTCATATTATCATCTACGAAATGGGGGGTAACACCATAAACCTTCAGGGTATTGGAACTTATAGAACATGATCATGGCTTAAAGTTGACTCCATTCTAAATTGTGACCTCCAGTCCACTAAAGCATTGTGAGGTTTGCTGCTTCAGTTTTTATTAACCTATGTTCTGCCTGATTCACTGTGGTTAGCTGGGTTTAGACAGGTGTCAAAAGTTAGTGACAATGGCTGTTAAAAAGGGAAGATATAATTTTGAGCTATCTTTTTAATAGGGCAAATTCCAACATTTCCATACCAAAGTAAAAACTGTTTGCTGCACTGTCGTTCATTTTTGATCACAAGATTTTACCTGAATCTTCAACAGATGAGTTCTAATTTCTGTGGATGGAAAACCATGCATTCATGTTGCCATTGATATGGAATCTGATTTAATTATCAAAAGCTTTACTAAAGCATGTTACTTGCTAAGTGGCTTCCTACCACCATAGTCATTTGCCATCAGTGACTAGTACTGCTCTCAGAAGCACTGCCTGACAAGGGAAGATTTTAATGTGCACAGGGGTCTGAAGACAATTTCCAGCCAGTGTGTAAAAAAAAAAAAAAAAATCTGGAATGAAGGTATTCTTTTATGAAAAGAAATAAGTTCTAGGATAAAAGAATGAGATTCTGGTGTGACAGGGGGACAATTTATTGCCTTGAATGACGGCACAGAGCAGCAATTCCTTCTGAGTTGCAAGTGACCCCTACTCTGATGGAAGATATGAGTATAATCACCCTCTCCACATGGAATGGACCCTTCATTTTGAAACCAAGCTGGCGTAGTGATTAGTTCTGCTAAGTGACTCTGAAGAGACCCATTTGTTTAGTACTGCACGTAATTTTAAAAGAAAGGACATGTCAGCAGCAGGGAGGAGAGTCAAATGAGGTCACTAGAGAAAGAGTAGAATAATTCTGCCTGCACCTCTGCCTTGTTTTCCTCTGTCTCATCTCTGGTGACCTATGCTGCTGAAGACAGATGCAGCAACTAAATGGATCCTTTATTTTCTCATTCAGTGAATGACCAGACCAACTCCTCTCTGCCCTAAGAAGCACATCCTCATTTCTCTATTTCTTGGGATATCATACTTAACCCTTGATGTGATAAGGCCATTCACACCTGACCATTCTCTGTAGGTGTGCACTGGTAGTCTTACAGCAGTCCTGCACACTCAGAAATCACATCTTTGATAAGGTATTTGATCCATGAAGTTGGTAGAACAATGTGTGTGCTCCTCCTGCAGTAACAAGGAAATACATGCTAGGCAAATCCTCCTCAGTTCTTAAATGTGACAACCCAGCAAAGTAGTCAAGCACTGTCTTTTTGCTTACAGTGATCTCAAACTTCAAAGTGTCCCCCTGTTCCATGGCCTGTTGCAAACCCAGCTGATGATTCTAATTCATCTGAAAATATCCTTACAATAAATAGCTCATTATGCTTTCACAGGTTATACATTTTACTAAAATTCAAAAACAAAAGCAGACTAAACATCACAATTAACTAACCACCTTTTCTCTCCTGTTCCAAAATCCTAAAAGTGTTCTTGGTTCATTGCCTCTGTTGTCTAATCTTAGCTGTCTCTTGCTTATGTGTCCCGGTCATCCATTTACAAGAAGCAATGAACAAGGTTTTAGCTTTCACATGTATTTTTTCACAGTGCTATCAGAAGGTGATCATGTGAAAAATCACTCAAAAGTTTGAGTTAAGTATAAAAAGAAAAAGGGGAGGGAAGAGCTTTTAAAATGTGAGCAAAAGAATTAAAAACCTAAGGCATTGCTATTCACACATTGCGCTTCTGTGCTGCAGTCTTGAACTATTCAGTACGAAGGCTTATCTTCTTTCTGCCTATTATTTACTGCTCTGGTTATCAGCTTTTGGAGTGCTTCTTTGAAGGGGTTTTGATGGATCTCATTGGCTTCAGCACTTCTGAGCTACTTAAAATGGTTTGAAAATTGAAAGCTTTGAAGGGTAGGGATTATAACTTCTTTTCAGTTGTCTATTTCTCTCCAGAAACACTAAATGGAAGCCAACCCTGGAATTCATAATATTCTTTCTTATTTGTTTCTTTCTTGGTTTGTTCTATTATCATATCAATGCTTGCCAGGGAATGATGCTTTCATAAATAAACAGTCAAGGATTTCAGAATGGATATTTCTGTGAGATGAGGTCTACTGATGTAAAGTCTGTGTATAGTCAGTAGTAACTACTTCATCTTTAGGGACATAAATATGAGGCTACTGTATAAAATATCAGAGATTCAAGATAAACTTGGAACACTTATTTAATCAGTTAAGCAGTCTTTCCAGAACCTTCTTTCTTCATCTATTAAAAAAAAATGGAGATAATAGTAAGTCTGGGGAAGAGACATAAAAATTAAATGTCAAAATGCAAATCCAAGCCATTCATCTTTTCGTACAATCACGCCAGCATTTAATACTCCATATTATTTTATGCAAAAAAAGGAGAATTGAGGGCAGGCAAAAAGTAGTCTAGAACCTTATTGTTTGACTCAAAATAATTAATTCAATTAGATATTGCATAAGTAAAACTCAAGATACATACTAAAGAAAAGAAAAATTCTATTAGAACAGTAACCATGTCTCCCAAAGAAATTTCAAAAGAAACTGACGTGGATCTGGAATCAAAGCATTATGCCAAGGTGAGATGTGAGAAATGTAGAAAAGCTATTCTGACGAAAGATTAGGGAAAACACTCTATCAAAGGTGCTAGCAATGTCTTCGTGCTCCAGAATGGCAATACATGATAGTATCTCAGAAAACTGGACTACAGCATACTGGGTTATCAGTAAAGCTGTTACCCAAGGCTTGCCCCTCTGGACCATGTTAAGTGGTTCGTTACTTATTGTGAGAGCTTGCAAAACATTCACTCTCATCCAAAACTAATAGTATTATGTCTCTTAGGGTCAAAAAGGAAGCCTATGTCTTTCTTTTTGTTATCTTCAGTACCGTTGTTTCTGCCTCACTGGGTGACCTGAAAACCAATTTATTTACTCTGAATCATGGCCCCAAGTGTATTTTAGTGCAATCTCCCAAAGTAGAGTTTTCTAGTTCTTTTAAAGTATCAGAATTTGTAGGAGCTCCAACAGTCCTCTAAAAAATAGATTGCTGTGTAGAGAGATTATGAAGAAACACAGGAAGACTATTTGAGTACACAGCATGTTCTGATTGAATCCTCCTGCCATCTGGCCTTTTACCTTACTTTTACTCCTGTCCCTATGAATGCTCTCCCAAATTTAAAAAGAGAAAGACTGCTCATCTCTGCTGGCTGTGCCTCTGTCACACTGGAATGGCAGGGAACTTTACTTCAAGCTGGTTGTTTTGGGAGCCCTGGCAGGCCTCTACAGGGAAGCAGGAGCTCTTGGAGTCCCACAAGGCTCATTTGAATGGAAGGGTAAGCCCAGAGAGACAAAGATAGGATGGAGACACGGAATGGCCAATCAATGCCTGGCCCAAATTCAGATCCATCCCATGGATAACAACCAATCCCCGATTCTATTGAGGATATTTTGTTAGTGTGTGTGTGTGTGTGTGTGTGTGTGTGTGTGTGTGTGTGTGTGATATTTGTTATTGATGTTTGCAGACAATAGCTTAGCTTGCATAACTTTCCTCTGAGAAGCTCTATTCAGCAGCCAATGAAAATACATGAAGAAACCCACAGCCAAACACTAGAGCTTGGGGAGTCTTGTGGAAGAGTTGGGGGAAGATTGAGGGGCCCAAAGAGGACAGGGACTCCACAGGAAGACCAAAAGAATCAATTAACCTGGACCCTTAGCAGATACCAGAGATTGAACCACTAACCAAAGAGAACACAGATGTGGGACCTAGGTCCCCTGAACATTTGCAGAGGTGCATCTTGGTCTTCATGTAGGACCCCCAACAACCAGAGCAGAGACTGTCCCTGAATCTGTTGCCTGCCCATGGATCCTGTTCCCTTAACTGGGTGACCTTGTCTGGCCTCAGTGGGAGAAGATGCAGCAGTACCCAATTAAATACTTACATTGATCCCAGAAGCAGTGGTGGTGGTGGCGGCGGCAGCAGCAATATGTTTCTTGCTACCCACCCCAATATTCTTACTTCCAGAATACAAGACACATACACACACAGCCTTCCTATTTTGATAAGCCTTAAACAGCTCAATGGCTGGTCCACCTCTTAGCCTCCATGTGGCTAGTCTACCTCCCTCTGATATTCCCAAATTATTACTTACTGAAATCAATACTTCATCTTTGCTGCCCTATATCCAGTTGGGCAGGCCTCTTGCCTTCCCTCAGCTACTACATGGCAGCATGCCCAAGCATAGCTGCCATGTAGTAGCTGAGGGAAGGCAAGTTCTGTCCTGTAACTTCTCAAGTATGGTATCTCTGTCTCCTGTTCTCTACCTTCTTTTGATAAGGCAGATCATCTTTCCTTCCTCCTTCCTTAGTCCCTTGCCCATGAATCCTAAAAGTCCCTCCTCTGTCTTCTTTGCCCAACCATTGGCTGCTGGTAAATTTATTTACTAATCAAAACCAACTGGAGACAGGTTGCTTCAGAGTCTTGTGTGTGGACATGTGGATTCCCTTGAAATTTTGGGAACCCAAATTAACATAATACAAGAAGCATTAGACCAAAACAACTACAAGAGGATATGCCTAGTCCTCCAGTGACTTGATGAGGTAGGGTTGGGAAGGGTGAGACCCAAGGGCGAGCCTCCTCCTTCAGAAAGGGAAGGGGGCAGGGGAGAATCTGCATACTAGGGTAATGAGAGGAGGGTGGCTTGATATTGGAATGTAAAGCCAGTAAATAAATAAATTAATAAAATATTTCCTACTCATAAATAAAATAAAAGGAAAGGTAAAAGAACAAAAAACACTTTTCTATCATGGTTCTAACACACTTATACTCATCAGGAAAAAAAGCACATAAAATGAGGAAACACACCATAAATAAGGGCTGAGAGAAATAATAAAATGAAAATTAAATGTGAGGCATCAACATAAATAGTATTCCAGAAACCTCAAACGCAACTATTTACTACAACTAAAAATGTCTGTCAATTTAACCTAAAGCACACTACTCCTTCCTATTGTGGTTGACTTGGATTTTAATTTCTTATTTCTGCATTGATGTCTGACATAAGAACTTCTATCAGATCATACATATTACATATGCTTTCAGACTACAATTTGCAATAGGCTGGATTTTTCATCTTCTCTTAAAATCCTTCTTTAGCTGACCGTCTGAAATGTGTAGCATTAAATGCACAGCTTTGCACTAGCAAATCTATGCAGTGGACACTTAGACAGTTTACATTGTATGGCTTGGAAGGGCCAGGCATTTCTACTATGTTGACAAGTCTGAAGACTTTTCCGTCTTATTTCTTAGAGCACTGTCTGTGGCACTGCAGAACAGCTTACAACATCAAATAGGCTACTTGCATTTCATCATAATGCAAATGATGATTAAAGCTAAGAAATATATGAAGAATTATTGCAAGAAACTCTACTAGGGTGACAACACACACACACACACACACACACACACACACACACACACACTGAAACTATTCCCACATTGAGTACTTACAACAGACCCACGTAGGGATAGAAATTGACACAATGAGTTAATGAGCAATTGATATAAATCGCCAGACTGAGGCTCTTTAGAAAATTTGCAATAACCATGACCTGTCACAAGCTCTCCTTCAAGAATCTCACTTTAGCTGTACTCCAAGGAGTTTAGCTATTCAGTTTTATTGTAGATTTTAAACCTAAAAAGGTGCTTTCAAGACAGTGTAACTTTCAGCTTCCCCAGATGTTAGACTTTGATCTACTGCCTGAGCCTTGTGAATGGACTGTCTCAGTTAGCAGTAATTTGTCACACGGTGTTACATGACTTGAGTCTTATACGAATGCTATAGGCCCATGTATTTAAATACCTGGTCCCCATGTGTTAGAGCTGTTTCATGAGATTTAAAAAATTGTTATCAGGAGAGAAAATGATTGTAAAGAAAGATTGATAGGGAAAGTGTTTGAAGGTATAGCCAAGCCCGGGATCTGGTCTATTTATATTTGCTTTCTGGTCATGGAGAACGCCAAAGATCCTCAGTGCCTCATGTCAGAATGAGCACCACACAACATCACTACTATGATGAACTGGAATCCCATGAAACCGAATAAAAATAAATGTTTGTTCTTTCAATTTGCCTCTGTTATATTATTTTCACAAAAATACTGATAAAAATAACAATTATAGAACTTACTAAATGTTGTATGTGCAACATGTTAGCTTTACCTGGCCATGCATGAGGTATATTCATATTTTCTCTGTTCATAGCTATAAAGCTGAAGTTCCAAATAAAAAGGGCCCAGGGTCTCACAGCAAATAGCATGGTTCTAATATAGGCATAAACAGGCTGGCTATGTCGAGAAGACTTCCTTTTAAACACTATTCTGTGAAGCCAACACTAATTGTAACCTTATAATTTTGTAGACAAAACTAGTGCCCTAAAATAAAATCAGACTCGGTAAGCTATATAATCATATCTAAATGTATTAATTCACATCAACTAGAAACTTACATTTTCAGTTTGTTCTGGCTATAAGACTATTTGGTTACTGTTGTCACGATATCTTCAACAAACTTTTGAGATGCTAACATTCTACTTAAAGAGTTCTGCAACAGTAGCACCTAACATACAATCATGGGCTACTCAGAAGTCAATGTCTCTAAACCCCTGATGATGATTTCTGTTTCTCCTTATTTTATCTTGAAAGTTTCTGGAGGTAACGTCCAGGTTGTATACCCTATTCTATAGACCAATATCACCATCCCTTTGATATTTTGCTAAAAGCCCAACACACAATATTCCAGGCCCATAATTATATGCCTTCAGGAGCATGAACAGAATAAAAATGGACACATTACACGGTCATGGTTCCTCCAAGAGTGATTGGAAATAGATCGAAAAAGCTGCAGCACTAACTCAACCAGCCATTCCATCATCAGCTTGTCTCAGGGTAGTAATAAACTTCTTGGTCTGCTAAATTTATGGAGTGGAAGTGTGAGCACAGCCTCCCTGAGCTACCCACAGCTTTTCTCAGGTCAGTAGCAGTGATATGAGGGTCTGCATGCTGACCATCCTAAGTACTATGTTTTACCAATGTTCTGTCATTAGTGATTACTTCCATAACAGCTCATTAGCTGAAAAGATGTATCAGGCTAGCTTACCAAAGAAGATAAAAAAGGGGATGCCATACAGATGTGGTTTTATATGGTATTCCAGATATTCAGATAACTCCTAAAGTTAAGCATTTAACTTACAAATACCCTCTTTGTCTGTATAATCCACCAATATAACGAGGAACACAGAGTCGTGAAAGAATTAGACAGATGCATTTCTGAGTCATCTTCCCCTCAAATAAAGGGACTATCTCTATTTTAGCTAGGTGAGAAAACCCTACAATATGACCTTTATGGAATTGTGAAATTAGTAATTTAAGATGTCCATTCTTGTCTCTTTTTGACAAAGTGGTTGACTTTATATCATCAAATGGTAACAAAAATTATTATTTACCTATGAAGGATTTGGCTTACTGTCACTGTTCTTTGAGGACTTATTCTATCTGCCTTGCTTTTTCCAGTTTTTTTCTTCCTTAACTCTGACAGGTTTTCTAAGTGAATGTTCAAAAACATTATGTCAGCATTTGATGATTTTGTATTCATCCTTCTACCTCAAAATGCTTTTTTTTTCCAGGACAGACAATATATTTGGTGATGTCTGGATTAGGAACTGCTTTTCACACTCTGATGCCAGCCCCACCAGGACCAATACTTATATTAACTCACTGTTACAATTTCAGCAGGCAGCATGATAAAGTATGTAATACAATAATGAGAGCTAAGCCACAAAAGAATACCTCAATACCACAAAAGAAGTAACTTTTTAAAATAATTAATTTTAAATGTATTCTTCTTAATTCTTTGAAAATTCCATGCAATGTATTTTATCATATTCACCTACAACTAACTAAACTCCTTCCAAATGTATCCCCATCTCCTAATCCCTTCCAAATTCTTGTTCTATTTTTTCCAACTGCATGTCCTATTTTTATTTTTTCAAATAACCCAATCAATTACACCTTGTGTTACCCAGGAAATTCTGGATGTGGAGTCATCCAGTAGAATGTGAGCATGCTATTAGGAACAACAGCCATAATGAAACTGAATCTCTCTTCTCCAGAACCTACTAATTGTTCATGGCTTCCTGGCTAGATTTATAATGTTTTAATAATATGTTTTCTTCTATGAAGCAGAAATATAAAAGAGATTAAAGAAATCACTTATAGTACTATGCCCATTTCAGAAACCATAGGTTGCCCATAAAAGTCCCAGTGCCAGGTATGAAATATCTGCATTTAGGTTGTTTAAAGTGTTCCAGAGAATCCCCACACCACAAATGCTATTGAAATTGCTCTTTATTTCTCAACAGAACTTGATGGTAAGACAGTATAGCTGAAGATACCACACACATTTGTCAGTTGACACAAAGAAAAAAAAATACTGCCCAGGAATTAGATTCTGTGTAAGCTAGCTTTCAGAGTACTGGAAAATAGTGTGCACGATACTCTAGGAAAGAAGTCATCAACATTATTACTCAGGTTTGTATTAGGGGAACTGGAATAAAGATTGATCTAGTAAGATATGCCCATGGATACAACTGTGGTATGAATCTAACAGAATTACAAACTGATTCCTGGTTGAATAAAAGGTTTCCTTCACAGTGGAGAACTCATCCTGTTATTGTGTATTCTACAGCCAAGAATCCATGGCTAGGGAGCTCTCAATACTTCTTGCTATTAGTATGTAAACCACACTCCAGTGGATGGCCCTACAAACACGGATACATGAACAGCAGAAATCACAAAGTTGATGTCTTATTAAGTAAAAAAAGCTCAATAGTGAACGACTTTGGTGTGTCAGGAGGTATGGGTAGATCTTGGAAAAATTGAGGTAAATAAGTTAGGGTTATTATGGTCAAATTCATAGTTTGAAATTTTTAAATAAAAAATGTCATTGATGAACAAACGTTATGAGGATTACATCTCTCTCTCTCTCTCTGTGTGTGTGTGTGTGTGTGTGTGTGTGTGTTTCATGCAGAGATTTCCAAATAGTCTAAAGGTACCAAGTGTATTAAGACTCATTAATCATTCATATATTCCAACATATAATACTTCATCTCCTATTTAAGGTGTCTTCAGGAGCATTGTTATATAATTCTAAGTAAAAGCTACCCTTAATTTTATTTATTTTCATAAAGTAAGTCATTGGTGCAAATTTGTTAAGATTAAAAAATAGAAATCCACTGGCAGTGGTGGCATACTTGGGAGGCAAAGGCAGGAGGATTTCTGAGTTCAAGGCCAGCCTGGTCTACAGAGTGAGTTCAGACAGCCAGGGTTACAAAGAGAAAACCTGTATTGAAAAACCAAAAAAAAAAAGAAAAAGAAAGAAAGAAATCCTAACCCTGTATTTATATTTGAGTCGTTGCTGTTAAACTTTCTCTATGTTCTTTCCAACAGTACAGAGTGCCCTATATGGCAGCTTATCCCTGTAAACTCAGCACTCTGGAGACTGAGATCAGTGAATTGACATGAGTTGAGGCTATAAATAGAGTGGCCAGCCTAGAGTGATGCCCTACATGAGAGAAATAGAAAAGAAGAGAGAGAAAGAAAGATGATAGACAGATAGGTAGATAGGTAGATAGGTAGATAGATAGATAGATAGATAGTTAGACAGACAGATAGATAATTAAACAGGGCATTTCTAGGAATGATGACTGGGACATAAAATTTTCCATGTTCAAAAAAAAACCCACAAAGAAAATAAGCCTAGGCTAGTGAAAAGACTAGGCTTTTGGATATTCAGGGTGTGAATGCATTTCGTGCGTAGGATGTTAAAGTAGGCACCAGAGGAATGTCTGGATTAACAGTTGTGTTTTAGAGGAAAAACATGGAATTCTCAAATCAGCATGTTGAATAAAAGCCAAATATAATACTGTATATCTGGCTTACTTTTTAGAGAGATTTAAGAAATTAATTTCTCTGTAAACTAGACTTAGTTTCTTTTGAATCCCTCTATGTAAGCATGTTGGATTTGATTGTCGACCACTTTTACTCATTTGAGTTTTGTTAGACAGTTCCTAGTTTTATGGGGAAAGAAATAACACAGCCCATGTTTCCTAATGGTTTACTCTGTATACCTTCATGCCAGAGTATTATTCACTACTTGCAAGGTGATTTGGCAATTCTGCCCTGGGATATCCATACTCATTAATAAAACAGCTCTTCATAATATCTAAATATAAAACAGGCTTATGCAGTTAAAACACAAGTCATACCTCCTCAAAATTTTAGAATTCATAAAGCAGAAGTCATTGCACATTTTCTCAGCAGGTCTGCAGCATCATGCTCTGGCTTGAACATCTTAGATCAGAGGTTCTCACAGTGTGATGACCAGGTCAACAGTAGCAAGTCAAAACAAAATCTGGTGGAATTGCAATTTCTCAGGCCCCATGTCAAAGATCTGAATGAAAACTTTAGGAGTAGGGTCCACAAAGTGTATTTTAACAGGTACTCTTGGTGATTCTCATGGTTACTCCAGGTTGAGAACAGCATCCTGGATTTACTTAAACCCAGAATAATTCTTGTTCTGTGATGCTGAAGTCATGCCTGCCACATTAATTCTGTGATTACTTATTTTCTTAATTCTAAGTTACATTTAAGGATAATTAGAATTGTACATAGCAGACAGATCACAGAGAGCTACAATTAACTGCAATTTCAAAATTTAACACTCTCTAGCATATGGATTGGGGTTAACAATAAAGAAAGATGTTTAATAGTACTTTCGGCCTCTTAGAAATTGGTGAAGAATGGAGGGGGAATGAAATTTTTGACACACTGTAGCTTCTCAAATCCTTTTTACATACTTTCTACTCCTCCAGTGAGTAGAAGAATTTGTTTTATAATGTAAATATGTACAAATTAGAACTATATTTAAAGTTATCATTAAAAAAATCTTGGAGTGTTATATTTCTTTGCCTATTTTATTTTTTATGTTGTTTTCTGCTTTCATTATACAGTAGTTTTAAAAAGTGATTATAAGACTTTACACTACTTAAGTCTGAGTACTGGGATATACATTCACAATGTTGGTACATATTCCCTGTTCTGTGATTCTGTGTCTCCTATATTCTCTGACTGTGTGGAGAGAGTTAAATTGGCATCTAATCAAACAAATACTACAAAATCACTGGGAAGTTACTTATTAGGTTATATCACATGAGATTCTAACTTAATGTTTCTAATTGACAATTTAACTAATTCCTAAAATGTTCATTTTTTTTTTATTTTAATCACATTGTATTCATTTTATGTGGGCTGTGGGCTGCAGGTGCCATGGCGTGTGAGTACAGACAGGAGGACAACTTTCGAGGGTTAGCTCTCTCTTTTAATCATGTGGGTCCCAGGAATCAAAGTCATCAGGTCACCAGGGTGGATGGCAGGATCCTTTGCACACTGAACCACCTCACCAACCCCTAGAACTCTCAGTTGATGGCTTTTAGACCCCCAAGCTACCATAATTCCCTATGGAGACACACAGATTTCAAGGGATTAAATATGGGTTCTTGTTGGCAAGCTAGATGGAAAGAGGCCCTTAGCCTGGCAGTCCATGAGAAGCTTTCTGTCAACCATCAATTTTTCTACAAGCAGATTCACCCAGTCAAGTTTTCAGAATAGACTTAACCCCAGATTAAATTCTAGTGATATAATCTATAGCAATTAATCTAAGAAAATCAGTCCAATATTTCCTACTTCAAAATTCACATTCACGTGTGTTATATATTTCAAATCTTAAATGTGTTATCCAGCAAAAGACATTGCAAAGATGAAGTACTTGAGACTGGAGGCCATCTAGTAGCTACTGCATGTAATATTTATATTAGGTTTCAAAGTAATGTTCTCTTTTTCTAGAAATTATATAAGAGTATACTATATAACATGTCTTTTTAAGTGACTTGCTCTAACCCCATCTCATCTCTGTCCTCACACTCTTTTGGTTGTATCTCTGGTCATTTGTTGTCAGACAGACAGTGAGGTCTCTCCTTCCTTCCTTCCTTTCTTCCTTCCTTCCTTCCTTTCTTCCTTGTTTCCTTTAAACAAAATTGTGAGAATATTTTTTGAATGGAATGGCTAAGCATCATTGACCTCTCTCCTTTGACTCCACCTGCAGTTTGTACTGGAGAAACAAATGAGTTTTTTAGGCTGAGTTCAGAGCATGGCTTAAGGGTTATTGAGAGGAGAGTGGGTGATTCATGCTGTAGTTATGCAACATCTCTGACCAGCCTGATGATTAATTCCCCATAATCAAATAGATAGAAACTCCTTCCCTTAGTCCCTCACACTATACTACTTAGCCTCTACCTAAAGTCTCAAAGCTGTTTAGGGCAGAGTTGCATGCAATTGGCTAGGAAAAAAAAAAAAGAAGTTGCAAAACTTAAGAGCAATTCTAGTGATCCTCCCTACAGCAGTCAATAAATCAAGTTGCGATGAACATTTGCAAGCCAACAAAACTGTTCTCATGAACACAGTGGTTGTTTTGTTTAGAAGATGGTACCACACAGTGTTTCCTTTTGTAGCCTCAGCCAGGTTGCAAACTCAGATCCTCTTGCTTAGCACACTTAACAGCCAGGATTTAGGGGTGCCCAACTATGCCTCTAGCCTGCTGAAAGGGAATTGCCACTCCCTTGCTCCCTTCTGGATTGTCTAGTTTTCATCTTGCCTCCCCATGAGCACAAACTACATGTACATATAAGATTCCATACATATACAGAGTCCTCAAAACATCAGTTGTATGAATGTAAAAACTGTAGCTCTCATTTTAGGGGGATTAAGAGAAAATTTATTCCTGAGTCAGTCGAGTCACTATGGCCTGGAAACACAGATTTATGTCACCCCAAATTTTCTGCTCCAACATGGAAGCAGTTTCATTGAGTTTCTATAATTTTACAGAACAAAGAAAGTCACACAATCCAAGGCAAGTTGAAAAGTTATTGGTGGCTTTATCAGAGAGGCAGGAGCAGTGAAATTGGAAGAATTTTTCTATGTGCCTAAGACTCTATCTACTGATATTCTTTGCTTTTAATTAATGGAAGCTAGTCATCTGCTAAGTTAATGGATTCTAAAAGGTTTCTATGTATTCAGTCACAAGGTGTTAGTTCTGACACAGAGGTGGGCAAGAAATGGCTGTTCTGGTGGGCTCAAACTAGCCCAAGATAAATTAGCTTCTAGACCTGCAACATTCCAATCTCTCTTCACAGTTCTGAAATACTAATCATACAATAAGTGTCTGCAGACACACACTCCTTTCAATTTTCCTTCACAGTAGCACATATACAAGAGTTTAGTCAGAAAAGACTGTATTAACTCTTTCAATGGAGAAATCCTAAGAGCTATGCTGGAGTCCAACCCAGCTACTTCCCAGGGCTTATACTCCTTCTTCAGGCTGTCCTTGTGTCTTCCTCTTCTTATTTGTTTCTTTATTTTAAGTAACCCCACAGCAGAGAGATTTTGCTTTACTCTTGTTCCCCTCCCCTCACAATTTTACCATTTCCTTTAGTGCCTTCTAGTGTGACTCCATCTACACAATTTAAGTACTTAGAAATCAGCATCTCTTTCTTTGTAGTATTAAGCATGTCTATGAAGGATTCACCTTGTTCTTTTCTGAGTTTTATTATATGAGCCCACTTGAGCAAGTCATATTACCTTTGTTGATACACTCAATGGTTACCCTAAGCAATGCCTTGATTCTTGAACTACAAGGTTGATGACACAACAGAATCACATGCTTTCACTGAAGAAATTATGTGAACAACAACAACAACAAAGATTTCAAAACAAATTTGAAAATAACCAATGGCCCTTAAATAACACATTGTAAAGACCAACCTAACATGAGCCAGTCAAATAGAGGGAATAGTTTAGTAAACTGGATATCTACTTATATTAGACAAGCAGCTCTCAAACAGGTTATAACCTGTTACAGGAGTTGCCCAGGACCATCAGAAACACAAATATTTACATTACAATTAAAAACAGCAGCAACATTGCAATTATAACAAAGCAATGAAAATAGTTTTACGGTTGGAGGTCACCAAGACATGAAGAACTGTATTAAATGTTCACAACATTAGCAAGTTTGAGAATCAATAATTTATACAATGTAAATATACGCTATTCTAATAATTCACCTAACAGCTATCTCCTTTATTTGCACAAACTATGAATGGGCACTCCTCTTTGAACATAGCTTTTAGCAACTTCAGACACCAGACAATATCAGGTTGAATTTACTTGCTTTCAACAACAGAAATAATTTAGTCCACTGTCATAGAGTCCTTTCCTGTTTCTGTATTAAGACACTCTGACAAATGTAAGAAAGGAACAAAGTTTACATAACTCTATAGTTCAAGGTCACAGTCCATCATTGGGAAGAAGTCACTGTGACATAAACTTGAAAGACCTGTCATAAAATGTCTAAAGTCAAGAGCAGAATATAATGACTTAGTCTGTGAATGCTAATGTTCATCTCACTTTCTATATTTGCACAGCACTGGTCCTACACACAATGAAGACATATCTTCCCTCATGTACAGTAAAGAAACACTGTGCTCACCAGTCAACTTTTAAGCAGAATGCTTCTCATTTTAACCATCTTCTTCCTAGACATATTTAGACATACTTATTATTAAAAATAATAAGCCTTTTATGAAAGGATATGCTCAGTAGAGAAATGTTTTAATGCTTCGCTCAAAACAGAGAAAAACCCAAACTATAGCCCCAGTACCAAGTACTCCTCCTGAACCTCAAAAAGGAAAGATTTAAACAGTTATTGTGACTCTTAAGCATCATATTACTCTCTTGCAGAGCATGTTGATAATTTTCCTGAATTGTTTTAACTAAAGTTTCCTTGATAATTTTGAAACTTTTACTTATTTAGTTACTTACATTACTTACATTACTTTTATTTACTTACATACATAGGAGCCCAGGAACCCAGAAACATCTGATAACCAGTAAAAAAATACCACTTCCAGTGTAGTCTAATTTTCTATTCTGTATCTGCAGAAACTCATGACTTTGTAACTCTTGTTTGTAGCCCCTGGATACCATTTTCTTATTGCCCATCTCTCCTAAGAAAATTCTAATATTATAGAGATCCTATTACAAAATAAAGTAACTCTTGTTCTCTCTAATTTCTCAAAGGCTGCCTTGTACTCTTCTCCATATATTCCTGATATAAGAATAATCTGATAGTCTCCTGGGCAGATTCATTTATCAAAATCCTCTCTGTAACTAGACAATATGCAAGAGTCTATACTGGCTAAAAATAAATTTAGTATATGGAACAAAGCATACACATTTTGAATATGAGAAAAAGTACACAAACATATACAGAGGTAGATTCATAAAAAAATCTTGTGCACTTCAGCATATTGGGTAAGTTTAAAGAGTACTCATAACATACCAAGAGCAGTTAGTGTATACTCTTAGGATATAGAGACCCCAATGAATGTTTGAAATATTCATTGGAAACATATCATACCTTAGCAATTTTTCCCAGGCTTGTTTGCATCATTCTGCAGGGTCCAGCAACAAATTTCAGTTGCCTCAACTTTCTCCCTTCCTTCCATTGCAGAACAGTTGTCTCTGCTCTTGCAGACAGTATGTCAATTATTTCGATTGTGACACCTTCTCTGAGACCTTCAAGTTTATTTTTGTTCTCAACTGTCTGCCTACCTGGGACAAGCATTTTATGTAACCTTTATAAATCTTTTATCTTAAGCACTCATGCGTTTACCCATTTGAGACTGAGCCTCCATCTGACCTTTGGCATGACCACTCTGTTGTTGATGGTCTCATCTTGCTCTTCCCCACATCCCATCTTTACTTGTGATTTGTGAATTCAGGATACTCAATATGTGAGTGACACATGAATGAGCCATGCCATGAGCTTCTAGTTCTGTATCTGACAACAGAAAGTGAAAAAGACATGAAAGTTACATCAATTGCCCAAGGACACACTTGTATGCTTCTTTCATTTACTTGAAGAGGGAAAACCAATCAATAGTTCTGCAGTGTCTTCCAGATAAATTAAGCACACATGGGTCATTTTCATATCTAGAGTGGAACTCTACGGTGCTGTTCCCCTAAAATAAAAGTGAACTTCACTCATCACAATATGTCTTAATAAAAATGAGTTAACACTTCTATCAATCATGACAGGCATTGAAAATGGCTTTGCTACTATGGCAGCTTATTTGACACTTATCTTTTGAAGTGGATGATCTATATACAAGTTGGTTTGGTTGCCAGGTGTGTTAGTTTGACTCAGAATGACGAAGAGGCAAAGTAAAGAGAGCCTTGGTCAGATAGAATCTTTGTTCCAACTACTCTCCAACTCACTCCATTCCTTGCCTTTGCTTTGTTGAGCTGTGATTGTGCCAACTCTTCTGTGAAGAAAATAAGTAAATAAAAGCTGTAACTTGTATGGATAAAGGGATGTGCTTGCAGAAGTCAATCTAGCAGTGCACAATAGAGTTGGCTGTAAGATCAAGAGCAATGTACTCTGTCTACACAAACATCTTCCAGATGCTGTCTTTGGTGCCGTTGACAAATTTTCTTGTTTGTTTAAAAAAAAAAAAAAACTGATGTAGAATTAAAAACATACAAGAGATGCAAGAGATGTAAGAGTTTTTCTTATGAAATAATAAACAATAGGTAGTTGTAAATCAATTTCTTTTAAAGCTATGGGTGAGAAATTAAATGTTCACAAGAGAAGTCAGGGTATTGTAGACTTCATCATTAGAATCACAGGTCTCAGCTATTATGGCAACATCATTTTACGAGACTAATGCACTACCTACTTTTCTAACAAGGCACCTGACAACATCTTTTTATAAAACATCCACACAGAATACTCTTTAGAAGGACGGACTTCTGAACCAAGTATATCTGTTATTAATTTGCAGTTTAATGAGTAAGTATGGTGCATATAAGTAGGAGGGGTGGCACAGCAAGGTTACTGAATATACTCACTTCTGCGTCTGTAGTGTACACAATTATGGGGCCCAAATGTATTTTCCCAGCTTGTGCTATAAAGTATATGGGCTAGAATCATTACCCTCCCAACACTCTCTACACAAATAATACAAGTGTCAAAAGTCTAATGCAATATTTCTGTGATTAGTCTACCCTTTATACACCTTATTAGAAGCTAAGAATCCAAATGATTATATAATATTTTGCTCAAAATATGACTAAATATCAGGTCAAGTATTTCTGAATCTATTTATTTATGATAACAGGGATATTGTTGGATTAAGAAACCAACTTAAGGAACACTGTTAAAAAAGTTTTCCGCAGAACACTGTCTGCAGCATCAGCACAGAAAGACCAAATATTGAGCTGACTTTAAACCTTTTCCTCTGTCACATTTTATTTCTTAATTGATTAGAAATCTAAACATGACAATAAAGCTTAAATAAAATACTTTCGTACTTACATCAACTATTCTCAGACACGACTTCTTTAAATTATATAGTTGAGTGCAATCAACAGGGCAGAAATAATATTATTGTGTTCATTTGATGACATGGTTGTTATTTATTGATTCAATCTGCATGGTTGCTTTGTTATTCTTAGATTCTATGCTCAGGGCTGGGTTATAAGAAATGCATAAGGAAAAATTTTGTGGTCAAAATGTGGTATAAGAATTCAGCTTGCTTGGTAGAGTGTTTGCATAGCATTCACAGTCTTGACTCAATCTCCAGTACCACATAAAGTAGGCAGAGTGTGTACAAATGTAGTTTTAGTACTTAGGAAGGACTCGGGTAGATATGGATACATGAGATTTTATACTTAAAAAATACGTAATAAAGAAGATAGATATAAAATCACCACATATAATTTGCGCAGTGACAGCACTAAGCATGGCGAAAGCTAGCTGGTATAAGAACCACTACTATTCACTTCTAAATATCTGACAACCACATTACTTAGATGTGCTTAGCTTTTTTGGGCCTGTTTCAGGATCAGTGATATGCTTCCTGGTTGGTACTATGGCTAGAAATGAAGCAAGATTTTCAAGCTTTATTGAAGAATAATTGATATACAAAGACTGTAAAAGTTTAATGTTTATAGTTTCATAAATTTGAATATATGTTGTTGTTATAACCGCAACACAACACAAACCCACCCCAACCAAATAATGTATGCAGGTTTGAAGAAAATAGAATGAAAGATTCATTCCCTTCGTGTATTTTAAAATGCACAAAACTGTACCTTCAAGAACAGCCAGTTTTTCATATGGTGAGGTTCTGGAATTTGTCTTGTAAAACAGAAACTTGAAAATTAATTTCTCACTTTTCCACAGATCCTGAAAATTATCTTTTCTTACTCAACTTTTACAATTTTGATTACGTAAGATACCTCATATCCATTTAAACTTGCATTATTTCTCTCTTTGCATAAATAGATAATCTCACTTAGCATATTAGTATTAGCTTGTGTATTGTTATCCATATAATTGCAAATGGGTGGGTTTGCTTAATTATAATACAAACACACACAAACACATAGATACAAATCCAGACAAACACATAGATACATATTTACTCACTTTATATATTTGTTCATTTATCTATAGACACAGATATTTTGTTTACTTTGCATAATATAGCCTCAGAGATGCCATGTAAAATGACTTTAGCAACCATCCAAATTAAAAATGGAAATATATTTTTATATGATGATATGATTTCTGGGCATGTACCTGAAAGTATAAAGCAATCCATTTGTTTAGCAAGAATACAATGAAAGGATAATAAAAGTGCTAAATATGAGCTGAAGGTATTCATCTGCCTGATAAATTCATATCCTGACCTAGCGATGATACTAGAAAATCCCAGAACATTCCTAGCATCCATTCCTTAATTCAGAATATAGATTTCATAACAGCACTTGGACTATATTCAAAAGTAAATGTATTACAATGCATTTAGAGATGTCAGAGGAATGTCTTCCTTAAGTGTATATATAAGAGCAAGAGGAAAGCCTAACCTGAGAAAAAATGGAAAGATAAAATATTCTTATTTGAAACTGGAATGTAGCATGTATGTGCACACCTTGTTTGCCTAACATACAGGGATCACCTATAGTTTGGCACGTGTACTGATGTAGCTACAAAGTCTTCAGAATGCTCCTTGAAACTCCAGCATAGGAAATGAACAGAAGGCAATCTTACACATGTCTGTCAAAGTAAATAGGCATTGCACAGAACTCAAGAGACTGAGCTCAATAGTCTGCTCAACTATGTTTAATAGAGCATAGAATCCTTGAGGTTTCAGGCACATTTATTCATATCTATGCTTTCAGCACTTGTGAGTATGTAATGTACAGAATCATCCATCATTTGGTTCTGATTTTGAAATTATTCACAATGTTATGTATTTTGGAAAAATCTAACTAACCTGAATAGTCCATCTGAAACAAAGATAAAAATTAGCAATAGATATATTCTTTTAATTTTTAACATTATATATTCTTTTAACTCATAACAGATTCAAAGATAACAGTAGAAAAAGATTTCTGTCTACAGTTTCATTTAACTTGTTGGCTTTATACTAGGCCTGCAACAAAAATAAAATAGCAAAAAAGAGAGAAAAGATCAAAACTAAAAATAATAAGAATAGTGAGAACATCAAAGCATAGAACATAATTTCAAAAACAATAGAAAAAAAATTCCAAACATGGAGAAGGAGATGCCAGTTCAGGTACTCAAGTATACAGAATACAGAACACAGAAGCCCAAAATAAGAAAGCCCTCGTAAATATCATTATCACAACACTGAATTACAGAACAAAAATTAATATTAAAATCTGCTGAGGAAAAAGTATATATATCGTATTAAAGCAGTCCTCTTATCACACCACTTAGCTGTTTGCTGGAGACTACTAAAGCCATAAGGGACAGGACAGATCTTCTACAGAATCTAAAAGAACACAAATGCTAGCCCATACTCCAAAATGTTTGAGTACAGAACTTGGAGAAAATAAGATATACCAGGATAAACCATCTTTAAGTAATATCTATCTCTAAATCCTCAGCCTTACAGAAGGAAAACTCCAACCTTGAAAGGTAAACCACTCCCAAGAATACACAAGGATTATATAATCTCAGAACAACAAATTAAATGAGAGAACACACACAGGAATAACAGGAGTAACAGGAATCAGCAAGCACTGATTCTTGATGTCTCTCAACATCAGTTCTTAAAACCTATTCCCCAGTAAGACACACATCAACAGAATGGACAGGAACACAGTGTCCATCCTTCTGCTGCATCCAAATATCAACACTTTACCATTAAGTATCAATATCACCTCAGAGTACAAGGATAGATAAAGATATCCCATATAAAGAGATCTAAAACACAAACTGTTGTAGCCATTTTAATATCTGACAAAATAGACATCATATCAAAGCTATTCAAAAGAGATTTATGACACAACATACTCAAAGCAAAGTCTCAACAGATTAAAGAAAATTGAAATAACAGGATGCATCTGGTTTGAAAACCATGGATTAAAACTGTATACTATCACTACCACCACCTCAAACAACAACAATAACAATCCACCAGAAACCTGAAAAAACTATAAAAACTGAATAACTCATGGCTGAACAACAACTACAACAAAAAGGTCAAAACAGAAATAAAGAAATTGAAGACATTTTGGAATTGAAAAAAAAAATGAGTACACAAATGAATCAGATACAACGAAGGCACTTTTAAGAATACATCTAGTGCTCTTTCTCTTCCAGTCTCAGGCACTATGGAAGCTGTGGGTCACCGTGTAGACATGGGCAAGTCCAAGAACCACACCACATACAACCAGTCCTGAAAATGGCACAGAAATGGCATCAAGAAACCCCTGTCACAAAGATACAAATCCCTTAAGGAGGTTGATCCCAAGTTTCTGAGGAACATGCGCTTTGCCAAGAAACACAACAAGAAAGGGCTGAAGAAGATGCAGGCCAACAATGCAAAGGCAATGAGTGCACACACCGAGGTCATCAAGGCCCTTGTGAAGCCTCAGGCCATCAAGCCCAAGATGCCAAAGGGCCCCAGCCGCAAACTCAGCTGCCTGGCTTTCATCGTTCACCTCAAGCTTGGGAAGTAGGTTCAAAGCTACATGGACAAGGTACATAGGCTCTGCCAACTGAAGCCCAAGGTTCAAACCAAGGCAGAGGCCACAGCTCCAACTAAGGCCCAGGCTTCAGAAGGCCCCATAAAGAAGGCTACTGCCAATGTGAAGACAGACAGACTGCTGGGATACAGCTACTTACACACTATTTGCAGATGACCAGTGTCCTATGCTGTTTTTACAAATAAACTTGAGGCAAGAAAAAAAAAAAAAAAAGAATCCATCTAGCTCAAGCTTGCTCAATCTATGCATGGGTATTTATCCAAAAGATCTTATCTTACCACAGAGACACTCGCTCAACTATTGCTGCTCTTTTCAAAATAGCCAGCAAATTGAAACAACCTAGATTTCCATCAATGAGTAGAAGAACTGCATACAGGCACATACATACAAAATATACCATATATATAGTACATTTACATATATATTACATATATGTTACATTTACACAATGAAATCTCATTCGTTAGAAAATGACATCATGTAATTTGCAAGCAAATGGATGGAACTAGGAAAAAAATCAACCTGAGTGAGATAACACAGATCCATAGATCCAGAAAGACAATTATGAGACATAAGACACACACACACACACACACACACACACACACACATATTAGAAAGTTTCTTACCAAGTTTATAAGTTCGGGGTATAACTGTCCATGTGATATTGATGTATACACACACACACACACACACACACAAACACACACACATATGTATATGCAATAAAATTATAGTAAATATAGTAAAGAAATCTGATGAAATGATGAGAAGGTTTGGAGGAAGGGGAAAAGGGAGAAGAAAACTATTTTTTTTTTTAATCTCAAAACTAACCGAATAATGAACTTGTATCATAGCCATTCACTGTAATATCACAATCATTTTCCATATTCAATACATTTTAACCTTGTTTTTCAGTTATGATTACTTAATTCAAATTGTCTTTTCATATCAGTGATCATATTATCCTTTACTGTGCATGTTTGAATACATTGGGTTTTATAAAAAACGTTAATTCAAGTTCAACAGGCTTTAATAAATTTAGTCCACATTTATACTTCAAGGGATTTGAGGAGTCCAGGATTTTGACACAGGGCTATCAAAGCATTGTATTTCAATTTCCCATGCATGGTTTTCCAGGAGCCACAGTCTTGAATAAGACAACTTTTTCAGTCTTATCATTAAGAGATAAGAGATTTGATCAAATAAAACTGAAACATCTCTAAATTTGTTACATTATAAAATGAGATCCTTGGCTCATAGTTGCTCAATATTAAGACTCTGGTATGCCAGAGTTCTGTGAAAACATTTCATATACCTTGAAGTACATCATTATGTTGTCTATGGAAAAGTTTTAAACAGTAGCAAGAATGTAAAGATAAAATAGGTCAAAAAAAAGGAATACTTCATGAGTGACATTAAAATGACTTTAAATTAGGATTTGATAGCATTATTAATTTTATAAATGAGAACGTAAGTACTTATGTCTTAAGAAAGTCAATCAAAATTATATTTTGATATCTCTCCTGCTGCTACACAGTGAATGATTGAGTCTCTCTTTTGAAGGTAAGCATAACTCTCATTAACTACTATAAGTGCCCTGTAAGTTTTTAAATATTGGTTGGAGTAAGAAAGCTGAAAGCTTACACTTGTCAAAATGAATGAAGATATTACTATATCTCAGTGGTCAATAATATATTAATAAAGACATATGCATATAGAAGCCAAGGCTGCATGGACATTGATTGCCCAGGATTTACTAACTTGGTAGGAAAATCCCTAATTTGTAGATGGGTAGACACTGATGGTAAATGTAAAATCAACTCAAGGCAACTTTGTAGACTAGAGGCTGTCTTTCCCCCAAAAGGAAAGGTGTATCTTACTTATCCATCAGGTACAAAGAGATACCAAGTATACTGGCTAGTTTTGTGTGTCAACTTGACACAAGATGGAGTTATCACAGACAAAGGAGCTGCAGTTGAGAAAATGCCTCTATGAGATCAAGGTGTAGGGCGTTTTCTCAATTAGTGATCAAAGGCTGAGGGCCCCTTTTGGGTGGTACCATCTGTGGGCTGGTAACTTGGGTTCTAAAAGAAAGCAGGCTGAGCAAACCAGGAGAAGCAAGCAAGCCAGTAATCAGCATTCCTCCAGGGCCTCTGCATTAGCTCCTGCTCCTTGACCTGCTTGAGTTCCAGTCCTGACTTCCTTTCATGATGAACAGCAATTGGAAGTGTAGGCAGAATAAACCCTTTCCTCCCCAACTTACTTCTTGGTCATGATGATTGTAGAGGGAGTAGAAACCCTGACTAAGACAAATTGGTACCAGCATAGTGCGGTATTCCTGGGACAACCTGACCATGCTTTGTGGACTGTGGAAGGAATTTGGAACTTTGGGCTATAAGATCCATTCAGTGTTAAGAGCTCTGTGGGATGTTCTAGGAGCTTGGAAGATAATATTGAGAACAGTGCAAAAGATGGAGGCCTGGCTTGTGAAATTTCAGAAGGAAGATTAATGACTCTTATCAGGGCCATTGCTAGTTTAAGATTCTGTGGTTTTGGTTAGCTAGGGCTGAAGAAATCAGCTGTGATTAACAAGGTACCAGAAGTACTAAAGCAAAACCATTGCATTGCTGGGGCTATTGATGCTGCTGGAGCTAAGATATTAGCAGTGATTAAGAAGTGACCAGCATCATTGGGGTGAAATAATCTGAGAAATATTTTCTGAGAGTACAGAGACTTTGTTCCAGAGATAACCAAGGTTGAACCTTGTGTGGTGGCTGGACTTGGTAATGTGTAAGAGTCACCCAGGTGATACTGGTTTTGAAGTCATGAAGGAGTCATGAAGAGCAGCTGAGGTCTTGGCACTGTGAGAGGCAGTGGAAGACCACTGGTGAAGGTGAAGCCTCAGTTGCAATTGACAGCCCAGGACTGAAGGAATCATGCAAAGGAGGTGAGGCTTGGCACCATGGTAAAGCCTAGTTGCCGCAGAAGACAGAATTGTTTTGGAGATACCAGTACCATGAGATGACCACCCAAGCATTTGGAACCTAGAAGTTAAGGTGTGTGCTACAAAGGGCAGAGCTGGAGAAGTGACTCAAGCCCTTGGAGGAACCCAGAAATTGTGAGTGGGTCCCAGACATTAGAAGTTTGGAGTTTGATTTTGCTTTTGATTGTGACTGTGCCCTGATGTATGTTCCCTCCTGAAGGAAGGAGCTGTGGAGCCCACAGGTAAGAGACTTTGAATTTTTAAAAGAGTTTGAATTTTAAGAGATTAGATGTTTAAAAGGGACTGAAATGTTAATATGTAAGAATTTGCAAAGATTGTGGGACTTTTAAAGTTATTTAGATCTTGGGGATGAATAAGAAAGTAAGGGTCAAGGCTTAATGGTGATGTGTTTGTGTTTCAAGTTGCCAAGGGGTCGATTGTACTGGCTAGTTTTGTGTGTCAACTTGACAGAAGCTGGAGTTATCACAGAGAAAGGAGCTTCAATTGAGAAAAGGTCTCTATGAGATCCAGGTATACAGTATTTTCTCAATTAGTGATCAAGGGCAGAGGGCCCCTTGTGGGTGGTACCATCTGTGGGCTGGTAGTCTTGGGTTCTATAAAAAAGCAGACTGAGCAAGCCAGGAGAAGCAAGCCAGTAATCAGCATTCCTCCATGGCCTCTGCATCAGCTCCTGCTCCTTGACCTGCTTGAGTTCCATTCCTGATTTCCTTTCATGATGAACAGCAATTGGAAATATAAACGGAATAAACCCTTTCCTCCCCAACTTACCTCTTGGTCATGTTTGTGCAGGAATAGAAACCCTGACTAAGACACCAAGGTACAAGTTATTTCATAACCTTGATGAACTCAGTAAAAATCATCCTCTCCTTTATTTATATTTTATGTACATATGTATGATATGCACATAATGCTATGTGCAAAGTTAAGGTTAATGCAATGTCTAGTTCTTGATTACTTTCCCCTTTTATTTACTCACTGAACCCAGACTACACTACTCAGATAGTTTGGCTGGACAATTTGCTCCAAGAGCTAGGATCATTTATTAGCCATCACACCCACTGAGTTTTATATGAATTAGGAGAAATTAGATCTTTGATTCTGACACTGATCAGCCAATGATTATGTCCTGTAAAGAAGCCATTTTCCCAGCCTCATCTTTTCTTTGGTTGCATGGCATCCATAACATGCCATGGAGAGATTTTCCATGTGTGTTCTTCTTTCAGTAAATTGCTCTTATTTCCTTGTCATCTCATGCTACTTTGGTTCCAACTGTCTAAGGGGCAGAAGCGGAAGGTATGTATATGGTTAGAATTTGTGTTCCTGAGACTCATATTGCCTTACAGGAATTATCATTGAAATGTAAACCTGCTCTACATCATGCATGTGGTTATTCAACTCTGCCTCTCAAACGCACCACAGAACTAACAAAATGCCAAAATTTTACACTGGTATTTCAAAATCTCATACTGTGCAATAGCTTAGGTTGGCACATTTATTAAGATATATTGTATATTATGTCTATATTTTAAAATGAGATCTTTCACAGAAGGGAGGATTATAACCTTCTTTAACATGATTCCCACATGAATCCATTTTAAGTGTTTTTCTTATATCTTCTTTTCTATCACTTCCCTTTAAGGATATCACACTATTTACCTTATGTTTGATTAAAATAAATCAACAACAACAATAAAAAAAACTTTAGGCATTTTTCAGAATCTATCTTCCTTGTGGAACATGATCAATGCAACATCAGAACAGACATTTGTTCTGTAGCAACAACATGCATCAATCTCCAAATTTATTTTCATAATTTTTATCTCTCATTTTTGTAGGTTCTGCATCAAATGATAAACTTCTATAATCCTATAGCAACCCATTGTTAAATAAAAATATGTTCAGGGGTGATATAATGATAGTATAAACTGTTACTTCTTTATATTTTAATTGTCATTGTATATTAGGCTTTAAATTCATTCCTCAAAGCACTGTATGTTTGCTTACTTGGAAAGGCTAATCTTTAAACTTCATAAACTTAGAGCATTATACTAATCACCTATGTATTTATTGCACCCACCTTCAAAACAGTCACATATAAGCAGTATGTAATTGTAGAATATGGAAACATAAATTCATGTCCATAATAAATACACTTATTTGTGAAAACAAATTTATAAGCATGTGTTAGTCAAAACTGTAGTATAATTATATTAACCAAAGCGTGAAAGGCAAATGGCAAGGGAACTGAATGGCACATGGTAAGTTCTAATAGTAATTAAGTGATGGCAGAAATGAACATAATGTTAAGATGAGTGTGACTTCAGACATCAAAGAATTTAAAGTGCTATTGAAGGAAGGCTCTGAATTACCAGGACCAATGAATTGATCAATTGGAGAAAAGCACTATTTTTGTCTCCCATTAACCACAACTGCAAACTCTTCGGGCAGAAGAATTGTAAAATATATGCATTCTTATTGCAATAATTAACCCAGATTCATTTCAAGCAGCATGGTCCAATAGAAAGTGCCGTATTAGAGCATCCTTTGATTACAGCAATAGGAATCCCTGCAGGCAAAAGTGCTGTGTTTGTATTTGGAGGTCCAGGGTATGTTCAGGAAAGAACTGTTTCCAAGATTTTATGAAAATCACAAGAGAATGTTTCACAGATAACAGAAAGACATTAAAGGCAGTATATCTATCCACAGTCATGAGTCAGTGAAGTTATAGAGGCACAATCCATATCTGAAACCATTTATAGATAAGAAAATGCTGGCCAGTCCCAAGCCATAGGAAAACATTCTATGGTCATGGTCAGGATGTCCTTGCAGATTCCTGCCAGAGGAAGCTACACGCACATGGGGGTTAATTGAATTGCAAATGGTTCTTACAGGAAAATGAAAGAAAGAACACAATCAAAATCTATAAAAGACAATAACTCCAATTGAATCATTTGCTGATACCATGAATGATTCTAAGCTCTTTATAGACACCAGCAAAGCTGCTCCTCTTAGTAATTCCATGAGAAATATGAGGAAAGTATTCAGAATTTAGATAACTTTAACCATTTGAAGCCTGAAAATAGAAGTCTTACTTTTCTCTTCATTTTACAAATAACATATTTCAAATTTTATACAGTCTTATACTGAAGTTAAAATTAAAGAAATGATTAGATTTGTTTAATAGATGTTATAACTGGTAGAACTGGCATATTACTTCCTAGCTAAGAGCAAATGGAACTCTCCAATTATATTCAAGAGATAAATCACAAATATGCTCTTAATTGAATTAATTGAGAGAGAATTCATTGTTGGTCTACTCAGCTGCACCCAAGGCAAATGGCTCTAATATAACAGAGAGAAGACAGAGTTTGCTAACAAAAATGCACAGTAATGATCAGAGCCAATATGGAGGTCTCTCAAACAGCATGATATTATATATATTATATTATATTTTATATTATATTATATTATAAACAGCAGTTTCATAATGTATTCTGATTATCATTCTCCCTTCACCTCTCTGAACCCCCAGTGACCCTACACAAGTCTGCATCCCATATTTATGTTATAATTTTGTTGTTGTTTTCTTTTATGGTTCATTGAGCTTAATCAATATAATCTGTGTGACTATGAATTGAGAACTAACAATTGGAGCCTAGAAGATTTAGAAAAGCATTGGTATTTGAAAATTATAATCTTATAATACTTGAGTCCCCTTTTGATGAAATGTTCTGGTGTGTACTCAGATGGACAAGTGAAATTAAATTTACTGATGTAGAAGAAGTAAATTTTACATTTCCATAGAAATGTGGTTTAGGGAAAAATAAACCACCTATTAAGGGAATTAATAAATTATTATGAAATATTCTGTTCTTGGGACACTATTAGAAATAAACTGAGGTTACTAGGAAGCTTCCAAAGAGTTTAGATTCTGAGAGTTATCTCTTAAAATGTCAATTTTCGAATAATAACTAAAACATGATATTTTCAATACACTTTAGGAAATGAAGCTGTGTTTTCTTTAAATATGTTGAAGAATAAGACAAAGGTTTTACAATTTAAGTGAACAAATGAAAACTCAGAAAAATGAAGGTTTATTTCAGGTTCTTTAAACTTCAGACCCCTATATTTTCTATGAACTTATGATAGTGAAGAGGGGAATAGGAGCAAGAGGAAAAAGAATAAAATGAGGATGATTGAGAAAGATGATGATGCAGAAGAAAATGTAGAAGAAGTGATAATGATGGTAATAATGATGATGTTGATGAAGATGATGGTGATGATATTGGTGTTGGCAGTGGTGGTGATGGTCCCAGGAAGAAGGAGAAAGAGGAGGAGATGAGGAGGAGAAAAGGGGAATGGAAGAAGAGGTGAAGGAGGAGGAAAAAGAGGAAGAAGAGAAACAGTAGGGAAAAGGGAAAAATGTTGGTTTGATTTTGGTCTTTCACTTAATCATTTGCTTAAGAAGCTGAATCTTGTTGTGTTATCTAGGTAGGCCTTCAATTTATAAGCTCAAGTGATCATTCCACCTTGTGCTCCTCAGTAGCTTGGACAACAGGCATGCACATCCATACCACAACTAGCTTAAGAACAAACATCAGTAACAGGCCAAAGAAGAGACACAAATAAATTTTAATAACTTGTCATAGCCCAGGCCTTTGAATGAACATTCACTTAGGTACCAGATATTTCATTCAAAATATAGAATCTGGTGACTGAATTGATGTCCTCATCTTAAGTGTAATGGCATTTTAGTACAGTAATATATTCTTGAAAATAAGAGTAAATGGGCTAGTACACCCCACCTTTTTACAAAAGAACTAGACAGATAGACTCTTATTCTGCTATCATAGAATAGATGATATCTTGAGTTGAATCACCAAATTTGAGCCAAGTCAACACAGAAAGGAAAAAAAAAATGATATACCTGTGTGGACAGATGCGCATGTGAGTTAAGTTTTATTTAAGTCGAAGAAATGAGCTTTACATTTCACCAGAAAAATTTTGTATTGCTACAAGGAACCAATAAGTGAATACACGTGAAAGACATGGTGTAGATGGTCAGGTGTCCTCTCCCTAACCAGTTATAGAAAGTCTCATGAATATCTTATGGTTATTCAGTAACTCTTGGATTTTTATCATATATCTGTGATGTGCTTAGCACTAATTGATGTGGAACATAGTAGAACTCAATTTGTGATAATGACTGAGATATCAAACAAGTAATTACAACTGGAAATCAAAAGTCAATGCAGTTTTAAAGAAGATGTCTCAGATGCACCAGAGGCAGCTTATATCTTTCAACAGCAAGCAACAGGGAGAGATGCCTAGAGTCTTCTCAAATCTCAAACACTGGGTCCATCAGGTTATGAAGCAGGCTGAGGAGACAGAGCACACAGAAAACTAGGGTATTAAAAAAACTCTCTGTTTCCCTTCCAAATATGTACTCTGGCTTTGGGTAGGATAGAGATGTGTCCTAGAAGATAGAATGCCCTCAGTTTTCCTATTGACTTGCTGATGCTAGTTAGTATGACTTTGAAAAAGTGTAATATAGGTTGAGGGTTTATATGGATAATAAAAGGAGAATATTGTAAATCCCTTGACATTACTACATGCACGTGTCTTCATTTCTTCCTTAATGAGTAGAGGACATAAACTGTTTTACCCAGCACTTTGATACACACCTCATGACCTGTACTGTGATTTCAGTGTACAATAAATGATTAGTATGGCTTTACAGTCCATCTTTGGAAGGCATGAGGATGACCCAAGTTCAATGCCCAATTATGTCCCTAGATATTTATCAGTTTAGTTTCCTCTAAAATTGGAGTAAAACAGTTGCCTCTATATGCTTCTGATAAGAGGCTGTGGCAATAGATGCTGACAAACCTTAGGGCGGTGTCTATTCCTAGTACACAAGGAAGGCTTTTAACAATTTAATCCTCTCTTAGTACTATTCCCAGTTCTATTTCTGTTCTCTTCCATTGTTTCCTTTTACTACCCTTATATTTTCAAAGTGCTCTGGAAATAGCTGATTATCATTATTTTAAAAAACAGTATTTTATTGATTGTTTGGAAATCTCACATCATTCACCCTGATTGCACTCACTTCCCAGCCCTCTCATGTTCATCACCCAACCTTTATGACTCCTCCACCAGAAAAATACATCATTAAATGATAATAAAATTTAAATTAAAAATAAAATAAAGATAAACAAGCCTAACTTGTTTTATCTATGTATTCATGGGAGCATGGTCAAGCTCTGAGTGGTCTGCCCTTGTAAGTAGAACTGAGTCCTTACCACTGCCACCAATGTCACCACAACCATCACCACCACTACCACCACCCCTTCAATCCTGCCAAAGGCCATGAGTTATAGAGAGATACACTTCAGCCTCCTTTTCATACTATGGCTTCCTGCTTTGGTTGTTACTCTTATTTTGAGTGGGGAAGATGACAAATGAACGATATAGTTAGAATACTTTATGATTTTAAGCAGTAGCAGCTAGAAACAGTGGAAATGGGAAAGGACTGGTAGGAAAGAAAAAGGACAATTATTATTTAAAGTCTTGTTCCCTGTAATTGTCCCTTATAGAAAAAATTTTTTTTCTTTCTTCCACAAACATCTATCGCACCATTGCCATTATGATGTCTAGAATCTGTGCTTAAAATCCTTAATTTACAGGGGCAAATTTGTTGTAACTCTCCCTCAAGGTATACTTGGGTAGACTGCTATATTATTGAACTACTCAAGAATTTTGGAAGAACAACTGATTTTATGGCTACAGTTGGAGGTGCTGAGAGAAATCTCTGGATTTTCAGAAAATGATGTGGAAGCTCATTTGCCTGGAAATCAAAGAATTAGTGCTTTGGATGGGAAAATCTGCTGGTGCCATTAATTAGATCAAAGTTAAGTAATTGGTTATCTAAATTCTACAGAAAAGGGAACATTTGATATGTTTATAGTATGGGAGAAATTTAGAAGGCTGGAATAAAAAGCAAGCAGTGGCCATCTCAGGAAGGACTTAAATTATGGCTGGAGAAAGACAAAGTGCATCCTGATTGCTATAAAAAATTGGAGAATTCAAGGAGTCAAATCACTACTTCTTAGATTAGAAACATGGCTTCCTGAAGAAACACAGATTATGAAAAAATATATTCTAAATTAATTTTAGTATATTATATTGGGATGGGGGTTGTTAACTAAAAGTAAGTGAAGTCTGTAAAAGTAACAGTAACTTAAATATGAAATATCAAGAGTATTATAAACTATAAGTTTATAGTTTGGGGGAAAAATAGTGTAGAATACAGAAGTTAGAAAGTAAGGATGGTAGATGATGTAAAATAATGCAAGTAACTTAAGCAGCACTAAATCAAAGTACAGACTTTTACTGAGAAGCCACAAACAGGAAGGGTGTTTGAAATAGCAGTATTCAGACAGGGACTCTATTCTGCATATGTGGACCAATGATAAATATGTTAAGTTTAAAAATACTCATTGTATAGCTTTCATAGCCCAAGTAGAAAATTCAAGTTTCAGACATATGGGCTTGAAACTTTCCCTTTCTCTTCCTTGGTTTTCTGTTTCCTTAATGAGGCCAGGATGAAACTTTTATTCATTTGTTCCCAGTTAGTGATAGTCTCAAGGTTTCAATGATCCTTATAAATAATGAGAACCTTCCCCAAATTAAAAAAGCTCAACCTAAGCAATCATGCATCCCTTTCACTTCAATTCAAGTGAACTCTGAATGAACATTAACTCCTAAAATAATTTTCAATATTAGAAATATTGACCTCACGTGGAAGACACAAAGAAACTTTTGCAAACACCATCAAAATTCTCTGAAAAGTAGAATTTAGGGTAATTGGAAATGCTTTCTCCAGGTATTTTATCACATTCACTTAAGTGGGGCTGGAATTCAGGTACAAATAACTCTGATCTTGCACTCTCCATGGTCCATAAAACTTCTGAGCAAAGAATAAAGGAAGTGGTCATTCATCAAGCTACCTAGGAGAAGGGGAGGGGATTGCCAAATTACTACTCCAGTCTGCATTAATGCTGACAGTTCAAACCATGGACTTTTTAACTATGTTGCTATTCTTGCACTTAAAGGTCATTTTTATGTAATGACCTTAACTATGAAAAATAAATCTTAGCCCATGGATTTTATAGAGATAGAATGAAGAAAAATTAATTCAAATGACTTTTGTTAAAATAAGTGCCTACTTTCTCTGTAACAGATGTGCCCCTCTATGCTTTTTACATCATTTTTATTAAGGTACTTGGATAAGTTTTCCCTAGATTTCTCAAATGACCTTCTATGGAGAATATCTTCAAAAATATACCAATATTCTTTTTTATATACCAATGTATAAAGTATAGCAATTTTTAAGTTAATATTAATGGCACTGCCCCAGTTTCTGTGACTGATTTTTGAGAAGTGTTCATTGGTAAAGCTGCATGTGATGGGGTATTGCTAGCAAGACATTTTACATGTGAAAATGGTCATCTTCTTATTTTGTGACTAATATTCAAAATCACTAAAATAATAATGTAACAACATATTGATATGTAAATTGCTACACTGTTATTCTTGATTGTGTCCTAACCTGATTGTATTAT
>JADRCH010000184.1:1826293-1894689 GCA_019843965.1 Rhynchomys soricoides | reverse complement strand
AGTTCTGGCAAAATTACTTAGTGAGCAAAGATAACCTTTTTCTAAGCTGTAGGGTATGAATTCAATCCCCCAGTAACCACATAGTGGAGAGAGTTAGTCAACTTCAGGAAGCTTTCTGACCTCTACTCACGTGCCTTGAAATGTGCTGACCTTTGCCCTCTAAGCCATAAAGAAACTTTCAGAAATCCCAAGTGATTCTTTCTTGATAAACCAGACCAACAAACACTGTGATTGAGAAACAGCACTGGAATTCCCTTACAGGAAGGCTTGTGTTTTTATGCTACTAAATTTAAAGTCTAATTACATATAAAAATAGGCTAAATGACTGAATTAATTTGAATAATATAATGTAAAAGATTGAGTTCTGATGCCAGAATTCAAGATAGAATGTCTAATTTCCAGACTTTGTGCACTAAAATGTGGAGTTTGCCTTCTAAAACTGTTTTCCCTCCCACTCTATCTTTGTAGCTGTACCTAAAGTAGGTCAATTAGGATCAGCATTTCAACATATGCAATGATATTGAGGAAATGGCAAAAGTAATTTTTTTTTTTTTTGCATCTTTGACCAAGAGAATCATTAGCCTTTACTGAGTGTTGATTCTCTGCTGCTGAACATCTCCATCCAGATATGTCTCCCTTAGAAGCAGACAAATAGCAGTCAGGTCAGTGCCCGGGATGGCCTTGTGATTAAAACTGGATCATATATTAAAAAACCTTTATGCTTTGTTATTAAATATAGATTGTCAATCAAACAGATTCTTCTTTATTCACCAACCCAGACTCTTGACAACTGAAAGCTGACTTAGCTCAGATCCCAAAAAGGAAACACTGGATACATATAGCCTGCGTTTAATTTTTTTATTCCATATGGAATCATTTTATGTATTGGGTAAAATCTATATGTGATTTGGGGAAACAAACAGAGACAATCTAGTTTGAGGATAGGCTTTTTTTCCTTTAATAAATCAGTTCTGAGTCCTATTTCTTGTCTTATTGTTTTCTGAGTTTGAAATCCTGCCTACTCTTTCCAATTACTGTCTTGTACACTTTTGACCATTCACAGCTAACATTGTAATACAATATCTGTTGTAATATACTCTGACAAGGAAATTAGCTTGAAAATTAGATGCAATAAAACAATTTCAAACAAAAAAATCTTAAAACAAAGATTATCATTTTCAGCAAAATATCACCTTATAAGCCCAAAGTTTCAAAAGAACTAGACATGATAAAATAGTCATGCATCTTTGTCTTTCTCTGTCTTAGTTGCTGAGCCACAGGTGGCCCAGATGAGAGAAACAGTAGTAACCTCATATTCATAGGACTGGACTATGAATCTAGTGACAAAACACTGGCCCTTCATCTGTCAACACTGCCATTGATTTTGAAAGTGTCAGTTGATAATTCTGCATCTGACACTCACTAGCAGTCACTCCAGACACTGAATATCATCTTTCTCCTTCTTTGTTGTGCATCTAGAATGGGAATAATAACACTTGTCACATGAAAGTGACATGAGGATTCTATTAGCTAAATCTAAAAAATAGTTCAGTGTTGCACATTTATTGTCCATCTCAATAAATGGTAGCTTATTATGCAAACAGACTGACACAGTATTCCTAGTACCAAATGTATGTAGAATATCCTATGCATTTGTGAAATCTCTTTTGATGAATCTTCCTTTCTAACTAAATAAATGAAGGTCAGAGTCACAAGGTGTACAAACGGACTAGTGCTCAGCTCTCTGTGTGAGGGCTAAACTTCTGATGTTCATGTGGCTGCACAGTCCATTGGTTCTCCTTAGCTCATACTCCACAGAGTGCAGGATGCATTATTGTGCCTGGATATAGGATCCCCTCTGACCTTCTTATGTGTGGACACTAATGATCTGGGGCATGTTATCTAAAACCAGAGCAAGGAGGAAATACATTTTTATGTTACAAGTCCCAAGACAATATGCTCCTATTTTTAATATGAATGTATGATTGGTATAAAGCAGCTCTGAGACCATGGCAGCGGTAATATCTCTGCATGGGTCCTCTCCCTGGCTCAACACTGTAATCCTTGTTCTGCTTTGCATGCTACTGGAGAATGAATGCTTATTTTCATAGTAATACACTATTCTGATTTCTCCTGTGGATGGAAAAAAAACCACATGATTTCAATTGTTGGCTTTGTAGCTATAATCATGTAATTGGAAACAGCTGTGCACACAAGAAATCTAAATCCAAAGTAGTTTAATTAAAACATATCTTCATTGACAAAACCCACTCGTAATGCTAATAGTAATATTTGCTTCTAAATTCAAAAAAGGGTGTCTGAGCTCTGTCTATATCCATATATTGTTAGTTTTTAAAAGAAACCTTAAGGAGAAACCTCATCCTCCAAACTCTTCACAATGTATATACTGCAACTACTTCCTTTCTGAAAAGATGCAGATCAATAAAATTATAAAATTATATCTCCAGATTTTACAGTGGATATGAGTGAATGCACAACAATCCTCTCTTTAGACTTTAGGCACACAATCGCAAAGTTCCTAGTGTCCAGACTAAAATTCCAGTCAACTGAAGAGAACACCTTTAAGGTTTTTGAACTCCTGGTATGCAACTCCTAACTGAAGAAAGATCATAGGTAGGAGCTAGGCTCACAAAAAAGACTTTACCTGACTCTCTTATTGGTAGCCAAACTCAAAGAATTGCTCTGGTCATCTTCTTTGCAACAATTTCCTAGATAAATTTTCCCCCTTCGAGTCCAATTTCTTTTATCCTTTAATGGATATAGAATCCAACAGACATTGCCTAAAATCTAAGACAACAGAAGGAAAGGTTTAGACTGACTTTTATTTTGTACGATTACCCTTGCCCTGTACTTTAAGTTGCTGTCCACAATATTGAAACTCTGATCTGGAGCCATTTTCCCTATACAGCTCATTCAATGGTTCTACTACATTTTCATAAATTCTTAATCATTTGAATTATGCTTGTGTTTAAAGTAAAAGCCTTGCACCAAATCCAATTATTCTGGGTAAACATTTGTTGATTTAATTATCTTTACATTAGCAGTTAAAACATAAACAGATATGCATTTACAAGTACAAATACAAATCACAGATACAGACACACACACACACACACACACACACACACACACGTGCATACATAGTACTCGACAAGGTAGAAGAATGTTTCAACATTAAAAATAGTAATTCTTACCAGGAAGTATAACACTTATTAGAAAATACAATTAAACATTATCATTTTAAGAAGAACCTACTAAATTCTATTAAATGCAATAGCTTTGTCATATGAAGCATTCATTTTCTTTATATGTCTAAACAGTATGGGTGTGCATTTTCTCCATCTTTCTTTACAAAGTATTGAGATATTTTTTATTGTCATATTACACTATAAGAGACAAGCGATTTGGGGCATTACAACTTATAAAAATATGAGATCATTTAGACATGATACAAACAACTCTTTTGGAAGATGTTTATATCCATACATCATTGACCTATTTTAAATTCTACACAGAAGCAAAAGTAGCACATAGCTTTTAAAGAAAGTTCACAGTTTTGAACACATACACTACAAAATTTTCAAGTCAGCATTCCTGAGTTTGATCTCGCACAAACCTAATGTCCTGATGGATCTCAATACATATGCACCATAAATTTGGTCATTACCTGATACTGGAGTTCACTTGCAGTTATACCTTCCAATCAGCTATGTTTGTTTGCAATGTTGGTTAAAACACTGGAAGAAAAGCTGACCTTCCACCCCACCAGCTTTTGTTCTTCATAATAATAACCTCAAAATGGAAAATTTAAGGTTATTTAAAAAATATGATATATGATTTCTGTTGTTCTGTCTTTCTGGTTTGAGTGTAAATGTTATAGTGACCTATATATTTTTATCTCTAATTGAATATGATAAACATACTGGCATTATGTTTGAATTTGGAAAAATTTGAGAACATACAACAAAAGAAATGTATTATTATTTAAAGATCACGGGAAAAAGACATCAAAATGAATTACAAACCAGAGTTCCTCTTGTCACTATTCTAAGCATACCAGTTTCTTTCATTTAAGAAAAGTCTATCCATCCTCAGTGGTAGCATTATTCTCAGTACTGCTCTGAGTGGTTTTGATTTGAGTATAATGATTGACATTTCTTCTCATCATTGACAAGAGTAGTGGAATGTCACATCTCATATGTCTCTGGTGATGGCAGAATCAACTAGCATTAATGTATTTTGTTTTATGCCTTGTTCTAAAGGTCTCTAATGCAAACTTAGTGTGGGGACAAGGTGGGCATACACTGTAGACTACTAGACACAGTTCTGATTTGACATATGCTATCTCTTTATATTCTCTTTGGAAGAGTACTTATTTCAGGCTTTGACTGAGTCAACTCCAGCAGTTCAGGACTTATAATACTTCACCTGAATCCTAAAGCAGAATTTAAAAGAATCAGGAAAATGAAATAGCTTCTTTACAGAGAAATTAAAAACAAAAAAGCAGGATGAAATTTCCTAAGAATTTAATTTTAATGCTCATACTCTGGACAACTTGGAAATATCGTGCCCTTCCCAGCCCAGTGTGGCCTTGGTGGGGCCAGCATGACATAGTTCCTGTCCCTGGGACAAGAGACCCTAGTTTGAGCCACCATTGAGTGTTGATGGCTGCTGTGAGCGTAATACTTGTTTGTGTAATAATGTACATACTTTCTGGAATCAGCACTAGTAGTGGAGGACTCTTTCCTCCCTGTTAGCATTAATGACTCCATGATAATTAGAAACAGCACAAGGCTAGGAGTCAAGGTATGGGTATGTCTCAGCAAAATGGTGAACACTGAGAACTTCAGGACAACCCCTAATGCTGTGGAAAAGAACTCTAAAATCATGAGTTTAAATATATACAATTTCTCAACTATGCAAAAGTATAAGGATGCAATATGAATTATGAGTGGCTTCATGAGTCTAAAGGAGCAAAGGCAGCATGAGCCAGCTTGTCAGAAAGATACTGTATTTGTCAGGGTTCTCTAGAGTCACAGAATTTATGGGTAGTTTCTATATGGTAAGGGAATTTGTTGATGACTTACAGTCTGTAGTCAAACTCCCTAACAATGGTCAGCAGCAGAATTGAAGTCCAAGAATCTAGCAGTTGCTCAGTCCCACAAGGCACGCAGGCAAAGAAGAGCAAATCTTTCTTCTTGTAATGTCTTTATGTAGGCAGAATATGTATGGCCCAATTAAAGGTGTGTATCACCATACCTGGATTTGAGACTTGCTTTGTCCCAGGCTGACCTTGAACTCAGAAATTCCTTTGCCTCAGTCTCCTAAGATTAAGTGCCTGTACTACTTTGTCTGGACCTAAGCTTTTCATGGCCACTATTCCTCAAGATCTCCATGCCAAGATCCAGGTCAAAAACTTGTGTCTCCTAGCCTTAAGCTCTAGATCACAGGTGAGCCTTTACTTCTAGATTGAAATTCACTCTAGGTATAGTCAAGTTGACAATCAGGTATAGCCACTATAGATACAAAGGCAGATAGATTCCTGAGTTGAAGGTCAGCCTAGAAAAGAGCAAGGGTAGACCCAGCCATGGTGGAGATGGTAATTTCAGTGTGCTGTTCCACTCAACTAGTTTATTGTCAGTGCTTTAAAAAGGCAGACAGATCTCAGAATTCTTTTGCAATGTTAAGAAACAAAAATATGTTTGCTTTTTTTCTAAGAATCAAAGGGCTGCTGTCAAGAATACTGATTCATAGGATAATCAAAAGGAAACCTGGAGTAAACGATGGGATTGATATATAAACAAAGACTGGATTTTAGTCTGCATAAGATGAACTAGCAGAAAGCAATAGCAGTTATTCTTTAGAAGTTTCTCTAGAGAGTGCTGAGTTGTCCAGAGATGTCTGGAGAGTGAAAACATCTCTTCAATATTTTTTTTTTTCTAACAGGATTTCTGACTTGGTTGGAAGATAATTTTTTTTTTTTAATAGCAGCTTTTCTGACATTGGTCTGAAAACCCATAGGCTATCCAGAAAACTTTTATAATTTTTCCTAGCAGAGAGAGCTGTATCAACCAGAGTGCGTGCACACACACACACACACAAACAGAGAGGAGGGAGAGGGAGGGAGAGTGTGATGGAGAGGGAGACAGAGAGAGAAGAGAGAGGGAGAGAGGGAGAGAGGGAGAGAGGGAGAGGAGAAGAGAGAGAGAGAGGGAAAGAGGGAGAGGGGAGAGAGTGAGCAGTCTGTAAAGCCATTTCAGCAGAACCTAGGCTGCCAACTTGGACTCAGGATTTGACTGAGTCTTTTCTTTTTGCTGCTCCCAAACACCCCTTCTCTCAGGAAACCCTCTCAAAGCCAAGGCTGATTGTTGGCTGTGCTCTCTTCCAAAAAACTAAAATAATTTCTGTGACACCATTATTAGAATTCAACATGTGGTTACAAGCCTAAAGGCACCCCTATTTTGTATAATTCAGATATAATTTTAATGTATTGTCTCAAAATTAATACACTGAAAAATTTGTTCTTGAGTTTAGTGATTTATATGAAAAAAGTATATTAAGAGGAAAGGCAGGTTTAAGGCTCTATAGATAAGGGCACTTATACACACACAAACAAATACATGCACACACGGACTCACACACACACACACACACGACTAGATCTGGTGAGAAGAAGGACTAGAATAAATCTGTGTCTCATGGCAGTGAGTTTTTTATAAATCAGGCTGGCCCCTGATTTTAGAATCCGCATCTGGATTTCTATTTTCAAAAATAATATCTCCTTTTTGGATATCTTTTTAATTGGCATACTAATGATGTCTCTTACTAGAGCCGAGCTGATGCCTTTGAAAAGTTCAGTGCCAAGAGGTCATCCCTGAAACCATATATACAGTTAACATTATATGAAATCAAGAGGAATATATATATATATATATATATATATATATATATATATATATATATGAAAAAATGATGAATTTGAAGAGAATGGGGAAGGGTATATTCCCAGTTTTAGACTGAAAACATAGAAGGGAGAAACATTGTCATTAAATTACAATCTCAAATGGAAGCAAACAAAACAAATTAGTTACAGAATAAAATCGGGAGCTAGATAGGTGTGTCAGCCACTGTGAACAGGCTCTGGTTTAGATCACAGACTACAATTCCCAGCGTTCATATCATAAGGGAAATTGCCGGTAAATCTAGGTCCAGTAGGGTCTGTCAGCCTTCAGATGTCATGAACACTTGCACGTATATAGTAGAGCAGCACATATTTACTAACACACACTCACACACATTTTATGTAAAAATAATCAAAAATAATTTTAGTCACATTAATTTCATAAAAATCATTATTCTTGCTTCATATTAGCTTGAAAGTGACTTGAGTAATTCTAGTCATTAGCAAAGTTCCATGAAGGTATTTGGAGACGTACACTAGTGCTTCAATGCTCTTGACTGAATTGCCACAATCCAGAGGCAAAGGAAACATCTGATAAAATGTGGGGATTGTACAGGAAGCTCTAGCGCTCAATTGGCCTCTTTGCTTGGTTAACAGTTTCCTATGCTTTATGAAAAATTTTAATGTCATATGAAGTCCTATTCATCAATTGTTGGCATTATTGATGGGAAATAAGAGGAAATTGAGAGAGGAAATTGTTGTATTAAATATTTAATCTTAATCGGGGTTTTCTACACCATCTTTCATTACCTTTATATTCACAGTTAGCCTTTAAAGCTCTAGAATTGGGCAGATATCTACCATCTATGCTATTATGTCTACTTTCCTATCAATAACCCTGAGGTATAACTTGCCAACTTCCATCTGAGCTGCTTATAACTCCAATTGGCCAGCCCTCATAGCCATGTTTTCATGATTTAATTACCACGTGGTATATATTCTTCTCTCTAACTTCTCTCTCTCCCTTCTACTTATGGACTCTTGCCTCAGACCCCCAAGCCCAGTAGCCAAACTCTACCTGCCTCTCTTTGCCCACTTATAAACTGTTGGCTTCTTTATTCCAGCAGTTGTTTTAAATTAAGAAACAAGGTCACAGAGCATCACTTTGTATAAGTGAGAGCTCTCTTGGCTCTGAGGCAACCAGGACTAGTATTTAGCATTACAATGCATAGACCCTTTACCGAAGCTCTCCAGTTTCATAATGTCACATTTATTAATTGTTGATCTTAGAGCTAGAGCCACTGGTGTTCTGTTCAGGAAGTTGTCTCCTGTATGAGTGATTTCAAGGCTATTTCCCATTTCCTGTTGATTCAACTTGGACTTAAGTTTTGAGCAGGGTAATATATATTATCTATTTACATTCTTCTACATGCAGACATCCAGTTAGACCAGCACTGTTTGTTGAAGATGCTTTCATTTTTCCAATGCATGGTTTTGCATTCTTTATCAAAAATCAAGTGTCCGTAGATGTGTGGGATTATTTCAGGGTCTTTGATTTGATTCCTGTGATCAATCTGTCTCTTTCTATAGCAATATCTGCAGTTTTTATTACTACTGCTCTGTAGTACAGCTTGAAGTCAGGGAAAATGATACCTCCAGAACTTTTTATTTGTTCAGGATTGTTTTAGCCATCCTGATTTTTTTGGTTTTCCTTATGAAGTTGAGAATGGCTCTGTCACGCTCTGTAATGAGTTGTGTTGGAATTTTGATGGGAATTGCATTGAATCTGTAAGTTGCTTTTGGTAAAATGCCATTTTCACTATGTTAGTCCTACAAATGCATGAGCATGGGAGATCCTTCTATTTTCTGATATCTTCCTTAATTTCCTTCTGCATCGATTTGATCTTCTTGCCATAGAGCTCTCCACTTGGTTGGTTAGAGTTACCCCAACCTATTTATATTATTTGTGGCTATTGTAAAGGGTGTTGTTTCTGTAATTTCTTTCTCCTCTGCTTTATTAATTGTATAAAATGAAAGCTACTGATTTTTTTTGGTTAATTTTGTATCCAGCCACTTTGCTGAAGTTGTGTATCATCTATAGAAGTTCTCTGATAGAATGTTTGGGGTCTCTTATGTATGTTATCATATCATACAGAAAGATCAATATGTCACTTTGATTTCTTCCTTTCCACTTTGTATTCCCTTGATCTTCTTTACTTGTTTTACTGCTTTGACTGTAAATACAAGTACTATATTGAATAGAGAGGGGGAGAGTGGACAGCCTTGTCTTGCCCTAGATTTTTTGGAATTGCCTTTAGTTTCTCTTCATTTACTTATGTTAGCTACTGGCTTGTTGTTTATTGTTTTTATTATGTTTAGCTATGTGCTTTGTATCCCTGTTCTAATACTCTTAGCATGAACGGGCTTTGGTACAGCAAAAAAAAAAAATTATAAATAAGACAAAACAGCAGCCTATAGACTGGGAAAGAATCTTCACCAACCCACCTGACAGAGGGCTAATATCCAAAATTTATGAAGAACTCAAGATGTTAGACAACCACCCATATAACCCAATTGAAAAATGAGGTACCGAGCTAAACAGAGAATTCTCAACAGAGGAATCTCTAATGGCTGAGAAGCACTTAAGGAAATGTTGAAATTCCTTAATCATTAAGTATGGGGCAGTGGACCATGCCATCAGACAGAAGAACTTGTAAGGTAGAGCAGATTAAGGAACCCTGGCATTTCTCATAATTGAGAATAGTGGGTGTTTAAATCTACCCCTGACAAGGTTTCTGTCCTGAAGCATCTGACCATGACATGGCATTAAGAAGACCATGACAACTGGTCACATAGCATAGAAACAGAGTTCTCTATGGTAATGAGCTATTTAGATATGCCCTGAGGGTTTAGTCAATAAGCTTCCCCGTGCAGTCATCCCCACCTGAAAAGGATATTTAATCTTTGGTTCACCCTGAGTAAGAAGACACATCTTTTTCCTCCATGAATCAAAAGGTTGGGAAAGGAAGGACTGTCTCTCTCATCAAGGACCTTTGAGGGAGAGGCCTTCTTCATATAGAGCCAGACCTAAGTCTCTGCCAGAAGGCCTCTCCACACTTCTCGCACTCACCCTGAGCTAAGCTGGATTCCCCCTGCACCACTTACTTGGGACTCATCTCTGGGCCCTCAGCCCCTGTTGCCAACTCTTCACTGTCCTCAGTGGCGTCTGGGTACACAGGAGGATGGGAGCTCATTCTCAACTCTTCAAGATTCCCATCAGCAACTGGTTGCACAAAAGTTTGCAAACCACAGGCTCTGTCTCAGCCTGCACCTTTTCTCACCTGAAAAAATATGGGCTTGGATCCCTAGCTTAGGCTACATGTTTACATCACCCCAAATGAACCTGGCACCCCAACAGGGAGAAAGGCATTTTACTTCCCCAAGCAGTGGTGATTTGATGTCCTGACTGGGAAGCAAAATACAGAAACACAACTAGGAAAATGCAAACCAAAACAAGTCTGAGATTCCATTTTATACTGGTCAGAATGGCTAAGGTTAAAAACTCAAGATATAGCTCATGCTGGCAAGGATGTGGAGCATCCTTCCTTCATTGCTGGTGGGAAGGCAAACATTTACAACTTCAGAAATCAATTTGGCAGTTTCTCAGAAAACAGGAAATAGTTCTACCTCAAGACCCAGTTATACCACTCCTGGGTGTATACCCAAAAGATGCCCCACTATACTACAGGGACACTTGCTCAGCTATGTTCATAGCAGCTTTATTCATAATAGCCAGAAACTGGAAACAATCTAAAAGTCCCTCAACTGAAGAATGCATAAAAAAAATGTAGTACATCTACACAATGATATTCAGCTATTAAAATCAAAGATATCTTGAACTTTGTGTGCAAATGGTGAATATTTAGAAGATCCTGAGTGACATAACTGAGTCCCAAAAGGATGTGTATGGTACATTATAAGTGGATATTAGCCATAAAATACAGGATACCCATGCTACACTCCATAGATCCAAAGAAGCTAAACAAAAAGGTCCAAGCCAGGATGCTTGAATATCACTTAGAAGTGGGAATAAAATAGTTGTAGGAGGCAGACAGAGGGAGGATCTGGTGGGGGAGGGGATGGAAATGGGAATGGGGGCAGTTCAAGTTTAGGTGTGAGGAGGAACAAGGGAGACAGCCAGATGCCCATGAGAATGAATGGAAATCTGCAATTGGAAGGGTGGGGAGTCAGAAGCATCTAGAGGACATGCCAAAGACTTGGGATAAGGGAGGTACCAACGAATCAATGCAGGTGACTTTAGCTGAGAGTCATACACTGGGAATATAACCTGAAGAGTGTATCTCCCATAGCCAGTGGAGCAGGAGAGACACCAACACCCCCCACCCACCCACCCTTACAGAAATGTCTACTATCACGCAAAGTGTGTCATATGTCAGGACGAGTTTTATAAAGATACAGAGAGAATAAGAGCAATTAGATGATCAGACTCAGGTTCAGATTTTAATATTTTGCAACCACTACTGTTTAATTGCCAATAATTTTTTATGAAGAGTGTGTCACTATGAGGAACCATGTATCTATGATGCTGCAAAGGTGTGTTTATCACTTGGGTTCCTTCAATGTACTCTCTTAAAACTGGAGCATTCCTCCAACTGCAGCACTATGTCTTGGAGACTAATGTTAAAGAAATCCTCAACTATTCTGAGTTTAGGTCCCAATTTCGTCATCCTTAACCTAGCTTTAAGTGGGATGATTTGTGCTCTCAATTAACTGTGTCTAAAATATTCTTCTGTCACCAAAATTATTCCTAGAATATTTCATTTTATTTTAATATACATTTTAATAGGATTCAAATCACAGAATGCTAAATGTGTAAACTTCTTATGAATTAACATCATTAAAATAGAATGTGTGTACACTTTAATTGCATTATATAATTTCATTAAAATATAGTTTGAAAGAGAATGATGTTTAAGTTAAATTTTTGCTGTGGTGCGTGTTTTTTCTCTGTCTTTGCCCAAAGCATTTTCAGATAAAACTGACTCTGTTTCAAAATTAGTAAATAGACTGTGCGTCTCTCTCTCTCTCTCTCTCTCTCTCTCTCTCTCTCTCTCTCTCTCTGTGCATTTACATCACCCACTAATTCCAATACTCAATCTTTCTCCTGTCTTTTCTGGAATTTATTAAAATCGTTGTTAGGTTTGTGTGCTTGGGTAAATCTCCTTATTTCTAAACATCTAAGACTTCCATTCTTATAAATTTGAATTGAGACTGTCTGCTCCGAACACATTTATTTATTATAGAGGTGAACTTTAAAATTGTGGAAGGGAAGGGACACACTGAAACACATCAAGTGTCCATAGTGGATTAAGGTACACACTTTTCAAAACAACAACAGCAACAATAAAAACAAACAAAACAAAAAAATTGATAAATAACTCTCCAAAATCCCTAAAATTAATAACTTCTTTCAACCAAGTTTCCTCTAATCTCGATTATTTCTTACGAGGTCACAAAATGTGTCCTGGCATAGTGGCTGTGCTTGTATCCCCTAGCAATCATTGTGGTCGAAGCAAGAATTTGTTAAGTGCAGGACTTTAGGGGATATCTATCAAGATTGCCACAAATTCTTTTTTCTAAATGCAACTAATTCCCATTTTCTTAACAAGAAAGTGTCTTATGAATCCGATCAGGCCCATGATTGAATTTGATGACTAATTTTAAAGAAGTCACAGTCCCATGTGAAATATGTCATCACCCAGAAATGAATTATCTAATAAACAAGTTCCATGGACTATATAAAACATATACCATGTATGCTAAGGTTGACTTGTAAGAGGAAAGACAAATCAGTACACAGGAGTCCTGGGATATCACTCTAGTTTCTGATTTACTGGAAGAAAAAACTGTCAGTTCACTGGAAGAAACATCACCATGTGAAGAGAGCATAGCTTCTTTAGTCCTTAAATTAGATTTATGGCTCCAGGAACTTGTTTCAATACATTCTGCAAATGAATACAATGGATAGCAAATAGATCAGTTTAATACAGAAAGCTCAAGAAGAAGCAAGATTTGTGAGACTCTTCTTGATAATTATTATTAGAAATATTCCAGGACTTTATTAATACTTGAAATCAAATTTTAAATAAGGTTGTTCCTATCATCTAGTACTAAAATCTCCAGATACAAAAATATGAGCTCAACCTCTGGGCCTGTTCTTCATGTCATGAATGTGATGGGAAATGAAATATGTACTGAAAGGTCAAGTTTGCATATTTATAGCTGTCAACCATTACCATCTAATGTTTCATGTTTATTAGGAATAGGTAAATAGCTGAATAAATAATAAGCTGCTTTTAACACAAATATAAATTAACAATATATATAAGTACTTAGTATGGCTAACTAGACTAAAGAAATTAAAAAGCTAATCACAATCACAGTAGCAAAAACAAAATTATTTAATAGGTTCATGTTTACATAAATGGACTTCACAAAATTTAAATGTAACAAAGAGAAAGGAGATGAACAACGCATTGGAGAAGGTTAGATACTGGTAGAGACTTACAGGATTGCATAATGTACCCTTATGTGAGATACTGTTGTGGCCAAATCCAAATAGCAAAATGGGTTCACTCCATTTCTTATAAAATTAATAGAGTTTAAAATTACATTCTTCATCAGAGCCTGTTGTGTTTGTGGCTTTCTGGACATTTCTTAAAGTGTAACCAGGACAACGGAGGAGCAACTTCTGTGTGTTAACTGCTTAAAACAAACAAATAAAAACTACTTTAATGAGGTTTTAAATAAATGTTTATTGATTGCTAAGGTATTTATAGAAAACATTGCAGAAAGCAGCAACGAGAATAATACTGAGGCACACAAGCAAAGGCAAAAGTCGAAGCAATAAATGAGTCCGTTTTACCTTTCCCATCAAAGCTGTCAGCCTGGGACTCTCATTTGCATCTGTTTTCATGTATGCCTTTCTCTGATGAATTGCAATGGCAAAATGGTATAGCTCCCTATCACTCTCTATTTACTGCCCACTTGTATACAAAGTCATCCTAAAATATATCTTGCAGGTAGAGAAACTATGTTCATCCAGCCTGGAAAATCCCTTGTTACCATCTTATACCTATTGGAAACATAAATGACTGAAATCATGGACAAAAGACACGTGTGGTGAACTAATTCTCCTATAACCCACACCTCAAATGGAGAAACCACCTCCACCTTGCCCTTAGTAGCCAACTGTGTCTCCTCCTCCATTTTAGAAATACAAAAATAAGCCCCAGGCAAGAATAAGCAGGGACTTTGGAGCCACATGGCTATGCAAGGCCTGCTTCGAAGCCTCTCTACTCTGCACTTCTAAACAAGAGTGTTCTGTGCTCTGTTTTCTGTATTCTTTTCGGTTGCTCTTCTCTCTCATCTCCAGTTTCTTCTGTTTTCCTTCCAGGACTCTGTCTCACCACCCTCTTGCCCTGTGTGTTGATCAGAGTTCTCTAATGGAAAAAAAAATTATGGTATGTGAATAATTTATAAAGGTCAATACCTCCACCTTGCTATCTCTATATATTTGGACTTTGAAGTTAAAAATTTTAATAGATTGTTTTTGCATATGGTCCTTCTAAGAAAATTTAGGCCATTGTTAAAGCAAAACAAGTAGGAGGCCATTACAATGAAATTATTTTTTATGGTAGAAACTTTTTTTAAAAACATGCTAATTAAAACATTCTCTCATGCTTGCTTGGAGAAAAATCTCCAGAATAGAACAAATAGAACCCTGAGACAACTGTGTATGGGCAATAGTGGTATAAATATCATGTCATACAATGTCATTTCTTACTTTCATCCATGTGTTCAGCCTGTATGAGTTCACAACTCATGTCTCTGGGCAGAGTTCAGTCTTTCCTGGACATGAATGTTGTTCCATTCACAAGTTAATCTTCTTAAAATGAAACTTTGTTGAATGTATGTTGCCTAAATTTTTATCTTTTTTAATAAAACTAAGACAAATAAATATACAGATAGATACTCAAACGTTTTGAGAACGATGGTTGTTCTCTTTGCATATGAACTTATTCCATAAACTTCTGGGTTACTTCTTAGAGTCTTCATTTCACAATGAAACTATGACTCAGTACAGTAGCTTACACAAATATTCAAGTGGATTAAGATGAATAATGAACAAAAAATAAATTTTGGAACTTTTTAAGGACTATTACAATGGTATTCTTATATCCTATTTAAGTCTCCCTCCTCTATAAAATATTAAAGAATATTTATAAATTTTAAACTAGTCAAAGGAATAGCTTATAATTTTGTTTTCATTTTTGAACCCTGTTAAAATCTTGCTTTTAGCCACCCATGGTCTTGGTTTTCAGTAAACATATGTTCAATGAAGAAAATATTCTTAGAACTTGGTAATGAAAAGTGAGGGATCACTGAAACACTAAGGTACTCTCAAGGGTGAGCTATATTAACTTACTCCATGTCAACATCATGAATAAATATGTCTTTCAATAACAAACAAAAGTTAGAAGTATATAGAGAAGACGAGAGTGGGTGGGTGGGAGAATACCCCCATAGAAGCAGGGGAGGGGGGAGGAAATGAGGAGGTTCCAAAGGGGAGAGATAGAAAGGGAGAAACATTTGAAATGTAAATAAAGTGTGAAAAATAAATAAATGAATAAAAAAAGAAGTACATAGAGGTTGTTCTGCCTGTTAATTAGCTCTGTTTTACAACTAAAGTAATAGTTAATTCCTTGGCCAAGAAAAGTAATGGCGGCAAGTCAGGGGACAGCTATCAGATCTAATGTTTTTATATCCTTGCCCTATATCGACTCTATTGTGATTTCATTCTCATAACAGCATCTATCATGTCATTAAGCTACTTTTAGTTGTTTTCCAACCTTACACCATTACTATGCCTAATGTTACCCATTCTATTTCCAAAGATAGATCGGATGATTCTAAAAACTGTGTTGTAGCTCACCAATATAAGGCAGTCACAACAATTTTCTGTTGATCCAGGCAACCTTGGTTTCTTAGTGGTAAGGATTCTTCAGAAATAGACAATGCAACTGAATAGATTCATTTATACAAATGATAACCAAAAAAAAAATCTCATTTCCCTTCAGAGCTGCATATAGATTGCTATATTTCTTCTTTTACATTTAATAAGGTCATGTAATTTTCAATCATTCATATTTAAACTGTGTTGCCAACACAACATTTTAACCAGTTTCATCATAAATTGATACTAGGTATTTACATGTGAAGACCATTTCTCCCAGAAGATCAAATGACATTTTAGAAATAAAGAATGATTCACACTGAATGAGTACTAGAACTGTGTGATGGTGACAACATGTCTCCCTTATACATGACATTTGTACCTACTTGGGGTAGAAAGTAGGACTATGGCAAAGTAGAAGATATATGATCATCTATCTGTGAGTTATATGTTAGGTGCAAGCACTCCAAGGAAGAGAATATTGCATTATGCAAAAGTATATGTTCTAAGTGCACTGGTTACCACTACTTTATGAACTGAATTATATTGAAGAAAATCACATAGATATATATATATATATATATATATATATATATATATATATATATCCCTTTATTTACAAAATTAGAGTGATGTCTTTTTAACCAAAGAAATACTATTTCATTGTACTGTAGCTTTACCTTTTCCTATCATCTAAATCAAGGACTTGGACAATTCATTTGCTTCATAAACTAATGCATAATGCCTTTTTTGGCTTTTTATTCTTCTGTTATGTCTTTTCAGTGTAGTAAATGTATTTTGACATTTAGAAATCAGTTCTCATCGATAATGTCGGGTGTTTTTGTTGTTGTTGTATTTATTTATTTGTTTATTTATTTATTTTTAATGGTAGCAGGGATATCCATTACCAAGTGCAGAGACTGTGCTGTAAATTTAGTGGACAACCTGCACAGATTCAGAAAGCTCTGCACTACTCTGACCCACACAGCTTTGTTTTCTTTTCTTTTGTTTTTTTTTTTTTCTTGGTACTATGCATACATCTGGACTCCTTGACTCCTTCATGAAAATCCAGATTTTTTTGAGTGTCTAAGATCATGGTTCTTGAAACACTCTTGAAATACACTCTTGTGAACGTTTATGGGGCATTCTCAGGTCACAGCCTCACTGATAGAAGAATGTCCCTTTTACTTTTCAGCACATTTCTTTGCTGAAACCATTTTGCCAAACACAGATTGGAAAGCCATAACATATTATTATATGTGAGAAACTTAATAAACAGAATTACAAGCTGTTCATTATTGAATCTTCTGTGATATATGTCTCACAGTTTAGTTTCACTTTATTGTCCTGTGCTTTACTCAGTATTTTATAAAAAAAAGTATGAAAACACAGAGAATTTACATTTTATTTATTAGTTTATTTACTTTTACATAGAAGTAAAATTGCTTTTGTACAACAAAATTCAAAGACAAAAGTAGTTATTAGTCATTTCAGTTTTGCACAGCAGAGTGATTCTAATATGCTGGTTAATCTCTCAACCTGCTTATAAAATTGTGTGATATTGCAAAAGACTTTTTCCTAGTAGAATTTATAGCCAAAAACATTTCTCTGCCTGTAAGTAATCTTCAAGAAAGTTAAAATATTTCTCTTCATTGGCCAGCATGTTCTGCTGTAGTTGTAGAGTCTTATCTGCTTCTCCTGCAATGCCTGCCTATAGCAAGCTTAGTTCTAAGTACATGGTACACGTAGGAGGTAGTAGAAGCTTTTAGACGTAGGACGTAGTGGCAAGTGCTTAGGTACTGATGCCAGTCTCTTTTTCTCAATTACTCTCAGAACAAGAAGTGAGCAGCCTTTCTTTATCATCACAGGATGCCACAGACACAAAGTCACAGGAACAACCTCCTTTAGGCTGAAACAGAGAAAATCATCAGTGGAACAAACCTCTCTGTTCTTTATAAGCTGATTCTATCAAGCATTAATTATAGCAATAGAGTGATGGCACACCCTCCCAGAAAGTAACTTAATTTAAAAGCCCAAACATGAAAATGTGGGTCTCAAGTGTAAACTGAGATCAACAAAAGGTGTGAAGTATTACGATATTCTTTCATACGAACAAAAGGAAATTTTAAAACTGGAAAGTTCAAACATTGATATTAACACACATGCAACCATTCAGATCAGATTCAATATCAGGCTAATTGCATTTTTGAAGGCATGTCTGATTATGAGAGATGCAAATTAGACATTTCTATTTTTCTGACTCTTGTACCTGGGGAGTGTTCTGTTTGGATGAAAGAGGCTTCTGTTTGATAATAAAAAAGAAAATTGGAACTGTTCTTTAGCATCAAGATATTTAAGTTTATCTGCACACTGCTCAGAATGCAGGCAAGCAACAGCAAGAATGATTGCTTAATACTTGAACATCCTTAAATTACACTCTTTACAAAGCTGCTTCACTGAACTGGTAGATTTGTTCATCATTTTATTAGACAAATTGGCATACATAGAAAATATACAGTATATTAAGCCCATAGAGTTAAAATATTCAACTAGAGTTTGTACAATGATTATGAATATCCCAGCATCTAAATTAAACTGTTATTGTTATAAATAAATCATTGGAATACCAAAACAACTCTTGTTTATTATTCACATTGTTATTTTTGTCTGTGTTGGCTCCATTATTTATTCACTTAATAACCGGAACTACTAAGCCCATACATGTTTTTATGAACAATCATAAAATTTTGTTTTGTAATACACTGAGCCAAAAATGTATTTCAAGGTTACTGCTTCCCAACAGCTTGTAGATCTTAATTACTAGTTCTGTGAAACAATTTCTTAGATGTGCAAGGGGCTGTTTGGTCACATTACCCGACATGTATTCAGTCATTCAGACTTCTAGCCAAGAGTTCTTATAGGAAGATGTAAATTAGTTTTTATGAGTCTCACAGGAGAATGAATTGATCTATCTTTGCAGAAGGTCTCTGAGCTAAACAAAACAGTGCTTGAAGATTTGTATGCTATGACAATTCACATTTATTACTCACAAGAAATCCTATTAAATTCTATTGAATATGCATTTATTTTTCACCCACTGAACAAGAAGTGATCATTTGTTAATAATGAAGAGGTGTTAGTTGTGGTCACAGTTCATTCAGGTTTAAAACTTAAAATAACTGAGGAAAATTATATTATTTCTGAATATATATATGTATATATATATATATATTTCTATTATTTATGTTTATATAGGGACAGATGAGTAAGTTATCTATTGGCCATGAGTGATGAAAAATCTACCTAGTATCTATACCTATATGCCACCCTGATTTTCTTAAATCACCAAGAAATGATATTTAAATGAAATAGTCTCACAGAGTTCCCTATAGTTATTAGGGATATTACATTTATTAGTCATGGCTATGCACAGACACCATATTCTTTACTACATGTCTTAATATCTGAAAATCAATATATTTCTTAATATCATACCTTGCTTTCTCAATACGAAGATGCTTTGTAATCATAGAAATATACCTAAAAATAATATTGAAAACATTTAGTATCCATTCCTCAAATAGGCATATGAGTATCTAGAAATATGTGTGTCTTGGAGCTCTTGTATTTGGAAGTAGAGGAAGATTTTTTAAATACACTTTTAAAGTAATTTCTGTGAGATAAGAAAGAATTCAGTAGAAAATTGTGGCAGTATTGGCAGAGAAATATGATGCAGATCTTAAGCAGGAGTGGAGTTCTGTAAGCACAGAGAGTGCAGAATTCAGGATAAATAAAAATGAGAGTTGAAAGAAGATTCACAGGATGAAAGTCAAAAGAGCAAAGGGGAATGGATATATGGTGATTCTAGAGAGATAAGGAGAGCAAGACTGTACAGGTCGAAAAGAGCAGTGATGGGAATTACAGTATGATTTAAAAATTAGGCAGATAATAAATCCAGTTAAATAAGAAATTATTTAAATATATACCCATTTTCACTTATTAATTCGTATTATTTTATAATGTCTTATTTTCTTTATTCCATAAAATAATTGAAATAAATGGGGAGTTTGATTTAATTGCCTATGCTTATGTATATATTTTACTGTTGTGTCTTGTCTGATTTTTTAAAATGAATTTATTCTTCTCCCATATATTAATTCCTACCACAGTTTCTGCTCTGAATCCCCAGCCCCCAAAATCCATACCTCCTCCTTTCTCATTTCCCTTCAGAAAAGGGCAGGCATTCCAGGGATATCAATCAAACATAACCTATCAAGTTGAAATAAGACTAGGTCTAGGCACCTACCATTGTATTAAGTATGGATGGGGCCAGTAGGAGAAAAAGGAACCCAAAGGAAGGCAAAAGTGTCAGGAACTGCCCCATTCCCAATGTTAGGAGTCCCACAGGAAGACTAAGGTTCACCATCATAACATGTAACCAGAGTCCCTAGGTCAGAACCAAGCAGGTTGCTTGATGGTTCAGTCTCTGTGAACCCCATTGAGCCCAGGTTAGTTGATACTGTGGGGTTTTTGGGGGGATGTCCCTAGCACCTCTGGTTCCTTTCTTCTCCTCTTCCCCAGAATTCCCCAACTCTGCCTAATATTTGGCTGTGGGTCTCTATATGCGTTGCCATCGGTTGCTGGATGAACCCTCTTTGATGACTCTTATGATGGGCTCTGGTCTACTTTCTTTTTGCCAGACATGTATGGTTCTATTGTAGGTCTCTGGATTATCTAGCCTCCAGTTCCTAGCCCTCTAGGCAGTGTCTGAAGTGGCTTCCCTCATTGGTTGGCTACTCCCACAACATCCCTCCTATTCCCATTCACATCTGCCCCAAACTACCGGAGCTATCAATTCTATTTCTCCTTCCTAGGAAGATACATGCATCTCCCTTAGAGCGCTCCTCCTTACTTATCCTTTCTGGGTCTGTATTGTTATTGTTGTTATTGTTATTATTATTATTATTAAAATGTAATTACATTTCTATCTCCATCCTACCTTTAACCCCTTTAATTCTCCATCCCTCCAACCTTCATATACTGACCTACCTCAAGTGTTTAAATAGCATGTTTTTACTTGTCACTATAACACATGTATAAATATATAAATGCAACTAGCCTAGACCATTTAATATGTCTTGTGTTTATATGATTTCAATGCTGACAATCTCTTATTGGATAATAAAAATTAGGGGAGTTATTCCTGGAAAAGTTTAAATCTTCCATTTGATAATCATTAGTTCCTGCAGGATTTGTTTCCTATGATTGAGACCCCAGGTGATTTATCCCTTATTCATTAGCAAGTCTATATAGTTTGTCATTGTTCCCATCTTGTTTAGTCATGAATGGTCATGAGTTTCACATCCTTGTTGTTTCTAGAAGACAATATCTCACAGCAGACTTCTCTTGTCCTCAGGCTCTTATAAACTTTCTGACTGCTTCTGAAATGTAAGACTTAAGTGCAGGAGTTGTGATGTAAACGTTATCAATTAGTGCTCTACAGGAGCCATTGTTATCTGAGTTATGACCAGCTATAGTCTTCTGTAATGATTTTCCTAGCAATCAAGATAATCTTCTATAAAGAATGATGAGAACTACAGTTGTCTATAAGTATAAAAATTAGTTTTATAATGCAATTAGGAATTATACTGATCTAGTAAAGTGGTGGTAGTAGCTTCTCTTCTAATATCTATAAACTTACTAACTCATGCTATTTGACAAAGTTTCTAGTACCAGACATCACCTCCTTCCTATATATTGAGTAGGTCTTAAGTTCAATTAGACAGCTATTGGTTACTGTCAAGATAGGAACAACACTATTGTGCTTTTAGTCCATGTTGATCTCACTCCTCCATTTCCAATTAGAGACTGCTCCCTGTTTTTCTCACTCTTGCATTCATGTTACCTGAATCCTGCTCTTCATCTCTCTACCCACATCCCATGAAGGCCAGATTCAGTGTTAACAGATTCAGTGACTAAGTCCTAAATGAAGACATCATAAAATAAAGTGCTTTCTACAGAAAAGGCATGAGTGTACCTGAAAGATTTCTAGGTTGTGTTAAGAAATCAGTAGGACAGTGGATTTTACCTACATTCTCTGCTGATTTAACACCCAAATATTTCTCCTGTTAGAAACCTGGCATAATATCCATGAGATTTACATACCCTATAAATACAATTATGGAATGGGATATATGTCACAATTCTGTATATTAATGAAAGTATGCAAAAACTCAAATACATAAAATGTAATATATGTACATGATATATAGGATGAGTACATTAAGATAGTTCTTATCACTGTTATGATATTAGAGAAAAGACACATGATATATTGCCAGAAATTTTTTTAAAGAATACTTGAAAAATGTCACCACCATTTTCATTTTGTATATCTTTTATTCATCCTCCCAAGAATACATTGAAAGAAAAGAAAAGGAAATACCAATAACTGGACAGTGGTTTGTTCGGGATAGTTAGAAATAAATATCATGTGTATTTTGATTTTTCTCTTTTTATTATTTTATGCATTTTAGAATTGCAGAATTCATTACTTTCTAAAAAATGAGTAAACACAATTACTTTAATATCAAGTATTACAAACTGAACCTACTAACAGGCTATGTGTTAAGCTTTAGACATGATGTCTCTGTACAAACAGCTGCTGAGTCATCACTCATGGCACAAGACTTATTCTGAAGGATTATAGGAGTGCTCAGCCAGCTTGATGACACACGAGTCAGATCTGAAGGATATGTTGCTGAAATCAGGTAAAGGTCAGTGAACATTTCCTATATGGTGAAAGGGGAAGCTGTTAGACCATATACATTCAGCCTTGTTGTAATGACTATATATTACGTGCCAAAAATCTTTCTGGGCGTTGAGAATATATAAGTGAAATATGTAGATGTGTGAAATATTCACAGAGTCTCTAAATGTTTAGCTCAGATAATATAGCTGAAGAGTCAAACTGAAATCAACACTCAAAGATAATTTAAGCTATACTGAATAAAGAGTCCCTCTACAGGAACACATTTCTGTCTAAAATGCATTGTTCAACAAAATAGTCTCCATCAAATGGCTATGAATTGAAAATAGGTATTTGATAATGATATCAATTTTTTTTATTTCAAAGTGCTAATGATCAAATTTGCTTTTCATATTGTCCCAAGAAACATACCAAAAATTAGAAAAGAATATCCATTTTCCTCCACAATCAATTACTGATAGCATACCAGGTGGTACTGATGCTTTCAGTTAATTTGTGAAACATTTCCTAAAGCAATAAATATGCAGGGTTTTTTGTTTACTATTTAGGTGTGTAGTTATTGAATAATTCCCCAGATGCATTAACCTACACTTACTTGGTTAAAAATACAAATCCTAGTACAGAGGGTACAGCACAGGAAATAGAAAATAAATTCCAAATCAGGATGGGCATCCAAGAAAATATTAGAAAAACTTCCAATCCAGTAAGTGCTGATTCTTGACTAATTAAATCTTTGAATAAATGCTAAGTTTAATACAATCACTGAAATTTATATATAGAAAGACCCTTATGGGTCAAATACAGCTATTGTCACACAAGCAATTGCAACCTGGATGTTGGAGAACACGTTAGTTGAATGGAGTGAATTAAAGTTATTAAGAATTTGCTGTTTCAAAAACACTATCCAGTATTTTACAGGATCTTATCAATGAATCATGAGAGCTTTCTTACTTGGCATATGGGGGATATAACACTGCACAGTTTTTAAATAGCAGTTGAAGAATGAGAAGGAATGGTCAGCTTTCCTTTTACAACTTGGAATGGGTTTGTTTCCAGGTGAAAACACTGATGTCACATCAGTTTGACAATATGAGAAAACACAGAGAAATTATGCTTGACTAATTAAATCCTTTAATCACACTGCAGAATAGAACTGAGAAAACACAACTTCAAAAGGAGCATTACACCATTTATAATTTACATGAGTGCCCCACAATAGACCAACAATCAGGCACTTATTTCCAGAAAGTATTATTCTCCAACAAATTCTTTTCTGAACAACATTCACATTTTTGTTGATTTAAACAACCAAAATGACACTAGAAATCAGATTTTATAAAAACATCCATATTTCTCCAACAAATTGATACCTGCAAATACCTCAAAATTATCCACAAATATTAAAACTTGAGCTGATAAAACATCATTTTCTTATTTCTTTTTCCCTCTATTTTTTTATTTTGTGGATTATAATATAATTACACCTCCCATACCTTCCTCCATCCTAATCTTCCATAAAACAACCCACCCCACTGCCCCCTTCCACTTCCTGTCATACAGTCCATCCTCCTTCTCCTCTGAGAGGGTGGAGGTTTCCCCTGGGTATCTCTCAACCCTGGCACATCAAGTCTCTACACGTCTAGGTACATCCTCTCCCACTGAAGCCAAACTAGGCAGCAAAGTTAGAGGAATGGATTCCATAGTCAAGCAACACCTTTAGGAATAGCCAGCTCCTGTTTTTGGTATACTCACATGAAGACCAAGTTTCATATCTGCTACATATGTGCATGGTGCCTAGGTCCACCCTGTATATGTTCTTTCGTTTTTGTTTCAGTCTCAGGGAGCTCCCAAGTGTTCAGGTTATTTGACTCTGTTGGTCCTCCAGTAGAGTTCCTATATACTTCCTGCAGTGTTCCTACCCCCAGAACTTCAATAATGATCCCCAAGCTCCATCCCATTTTTGGCTGTGGGTTCCTGCATCTGTGTCAGTCAGCTGCTGGGTGGAGCCTCTCAGAGAATAGTTATGGTAGGCATCAATCTGCAAGCATAACAGAGCATCATTATTTTCCAATAAGACAGAAAATTATTATATAATGGTAATGTCTCTTATTTTAGTGACAAAATACACTATATATAATTCTAGCATAAGTCTCAGCTAAGATACATTTTATTTTATATACATCAATGCAGATATATTATGTAAAATGCATGAAGTTATAATATGTATATTAATACAAATAACTGATATATGTCTTGCTATAAAAGTGATTATATGAGACATATAATCAATTAAATATGATAATATAGAATTAGATGTACAGATATCCATATAATAACATACTGGTTGTACCACATTAATATATAAACAATACAATATGATTAGAAATTAATTTTATTGTTTAAAATGATAATCAAAGGCTTAAAGAGTTTAAATGATTTTCTGTAGTCACAATATTAGAACATAAGACATAGCCAGATAATAAACACAGGCTTCTGCCTCCTAGGTTTCAGAGCAGTTTAAGGATTGTCTTGAATGCTATACTCTACTTGACATTGTTGCCATTTTGATTAAGATACATCCTTCTTTAATTTTATATAACTTTTCAGTATACACACGAGGAGCAGTGTGTTTCTACCTGGATTAATATTTACTATTTTCAGTATTCAGAAACAAGAAATCACTAACCTACCCACTCCTCACATAATCCCTGTCCCAAACTTGTCTCATTCTTATATTCACACATCACAAAACAACATAAATATTTGTTGAAAATGGCCTTGTATGTCCTGGAAAGCAAATTCTGGGTTATAGATTCAAACTATAACCTGAATCATAGATGCTAATATTCCTACTTCCAATCAGTAATGCAGCTATGAATTTAGATTTTCTAATTCCTGAACATTAAAAAATAAGTAGTGTCTCAAATATCCTTAAATTTATCTATCTAAATTCTAGAATTATAAAATACTAACATACATATGCTATCATATATATGATAGCATAGATATGTCTAGGAACCACCAGCATAATACTGGTATGATGATTTCTAATATAGTTTAAAGCTTAGGCATTTTACAGGAGCAGTCTCCCAGCTAGCTCATCTAACTTTATACAATTATTCTATGCTACAATCCACCAAATGGCTAACTTTGTACCTCTCTGCTCTTCTGTGGTCCATCCTTACCCCTCCATGTTTGACTTGGAATCTCTTACTTCTGTGTTCACCTCCCTGGTTCACTCTCTGCTTGGAAGTCTTACCCCACATTCTGCTAATGACCTTCATACTTTTAGTATAACCACTCAGCTACGATACATACAACCTCTAATAGAATTCTAGATCACCTTTTGGCAAGAGAGGAAGGACAAATATTTACAAACCAGAGAATCCAGGACAATGCCAAAATCCTGCTCCCATTTAGTTCTCAGTAGGTACAGAATTAACAACCAAAAATACAGAAACACAATTTCACCCAAAGTAAAAAAAAAAAAAAAAAAAAAAATCACCCCAACATACACATATACATCTGGTATATAGATTTGTAATGTGATACATACTTTACATAATATATTATATATATATGTAGTATATATAATTAAAGTATAATATATACCCAAGTTGAATAAGAAGAGGATTATTTATGCTATTCTTTGCTTCTGAATGGACACACAAAATGCAAATTCCTTTTTCCTGCTTTCTCTCGTGATTTGGGATAAAATTTACATCCCATATTTTAAATATGGCCTCGGAGTTTGAGATGTAACATACAAATTGCTAGCACCATTGAAAATATACAATATTAATGTTTGTTTCTGCATCTCCTTCACAAGAGTATATTTCATCTGTGGTAAGTAGTAGTTAGCTAAGTAGTAAGTACTAGTCATTTCAAAGAACTCCTGCTGCCTTTGGTGGAGAGTTGCAATAACTGATAATATGTAAACACATATTTACTGTTGATAACTCTACAATGTCTTGCTTTTCGTCACAATTAGTAGAGAATCTTCTACCTGCAAGCAATAAACATCTCTCAACCTTCACATGTATGGCTATGGTCTAGAGTTCACGACACTTCTCTCTTGAACTTTTTCCAAGCATGACATTAATCTCAAGACCCAGATAAACCAATCTTGGGCATAAATCCACATGATAATCCACCATCCCACAAAGACACTTGCTCAAGTATTTTCACAGTAGCTTTATTCATAATAGCGGGACAAAGATGGTAATATATACTCAGTTATAAGTGGATATTAGCCATGAAATACAGGATACCCATGCTACACTCCACAGACCCAAAGAAGCTTAACAAGAAGGAATGCTCAAGCAAGAATACTTGAATCTCATTCTGAAAGGGAAATAAAATAGTCATAAGAGGGAGACTGAGGGAGTTAACTGTGTAGGAAAGGGGATGAGGAGGGGTATGAGGGGTCTGGATCAGGTGTGGGAAGGGATGGGAGTGATGGCCAAATGGCCATTAGAATGAATGAAAATCTGCAAATCATTGGGACAGGGACATGGGAAACATCTCGAGGACATGATAGAAACCTGGGATAGGGAAGGCACCCAAGAATCAAAGGAAGTGACCTGAGCTATGACTAAGCATTGCAGACATAGAACCTGTCCTGTAGCTAGGCAGGAACCACAGTAGAGTGACACCAACCCATGGACAAAACTCTCAACCCAAAATTTATCCTGTCTAAAAGAAATGTAAGGACAGTGGATGGAGCAAAGACTTGAGTGAATGGCCAACCAATAACTCACCTAACTTGAGACCCATCCCATTGGCAAGCACCAATTCCTGACACTAATAATGATCATCCTTGCAGGTAGAAGTCTAGCATGGTTGTCCTCTTGAGAGGGTTCACCCAGCACCTGACTCAGAGGCATGCAGAGACCCCCAGCCAAACAGTGGAGGGAGCATGGGGACTCTTATCTAAAAGAAGGGGGAAGGATAGTGAGCCCTGAAGGAGATAGTAACTTCGTAGGAAGACCAACATACTCAACTATCCTGGACCCTTGGGACTCTCAGAGACCAAACTATCAAAGAGCATCTATTTGATGGACCTACAACCCCACACATATATGTAGCAGAGCTTCAGCTTGGTCTTTCTACATGTCAGGAACTAGAGCAGGGGATATCCCAAAAGCAATTGCCTGTCTGTGGGATGTTGGGGTGCCATGGAATGAAGTCCTGTGCATCTGTTCTGTGTGCTCGTGGCCCCGGAGTGAGGTGGGACATGTGGGAAGTGACCACCTGCTTATCCCACAGGCCTCTGGGCTAGTCAGGCTGTGTGAGAAGCCTCTGCGGAGACATAGCCCAGGAGTGGAGGAAGAGCTGGACCACAGAGCATGACTGGCATCCCGCAGTGGGACCGGGTTGATGGCTTGGGTGCCAGCTAGATGCTTTGGCTTGGGTAGACTACTGCTGTGGCTGGGAATGCTGAGATGGCTTGGGCGGGAAGCTATACACATGGCTCATTAGGTGAAGGCCGGTTCCCTTGCTTCCCAGGGCAGATCAAGATGAATAGAGACAGTCCATAGTTCTAAGGTGTTTATTGTCATGTGGAGAGTGTCATGGGTGAGACGGTATTCCCCCTCTCAGGGAGGGGTGAGGTTGAAATAGTAACTGGGAAGGGGCATGACTAAGCCTTTAAGTGTCTCATTAAAATGGGGATATCTTGAGACTATGTGGCCACATCTCTACTTGAGGTGGGACTTGGGGGCATGACTCAATGTCACAGACCTATGGAGAGATATAGGCATGTGTCAAGAGCTGTTTTCTAGGAGCCAGGCAAACACCTGCTGTCCCTTATAGGCTGTCCTCTGCTGGAAACAACCTCTTGGGCCTGCGGGGTTCAAACCTTAGCTCCACCAGAAACCAGACTGCCTTTCACAGTCCTGCAGTGGGATATGTTTTTCTACTGGGCTGTCTCGTCTGGCCTTAGTAGGAGAGGATGCATCTAGCCTCTAGGTGACTTGACGTGCCAGGATGGGTGGATACACAGGGAATCCCTCCAGCTCTCAGAAAAGAAGAGGAGAAAGGGAATGGGGAGGAAGGATTGTGGCAGTTGATGACAGGTAGAAGAGTTAGTGAGCAGGATGTAAAGTAAATAAATACAATTTAAATAAAGAAAGAAAGTCTCCTCTTGAGATGGATTCCAAGCTAGACTGGTCACTGGACCGCGTTTCCCTCAGTCTCTTCTCCATTTTTGTCCCTGCAGTTCATTTAAACAGGAATAATTCTGGGCAGAATGTTTAACTGTGGGGTGGCAACCCTGTGCCTCCACTTGATGCACCATCTTTCTACTAGAGGTGAGCTCTGCAAGTTCGCTCTCCCTACTGTTGGGCATCTTATCTAATGTCCCTGCCTTTGAGTCCTGAGAATCTCTCAACTCCCATGTCTTTGCTACTTTCTAGAGGGACCCCCACCTTCCATCCCGGAAGTTACGTATTTCCATTCATTCCCCTGGACCTCAGGGCTTCTCTCCTATCTCCCCCCACCAATACCTGATCATGTCACTCTTTGCCCCTCTCCTTCCCTTCTCCCACCCTGGTCTCTCCCTCCTTCTGATCCTCATGTGAAATTGAAGCATCCTCATTTGGGCCCTTCTGTATGATACACTTGTAGACAGGAGCCTAGCATGGCTATCATCCAGGATGTCCAACAAGTAACTGACTGAGACAGACATGGATACTTACATCCAACTGTTGGACTGAAGCCAGGGGCCCTATGGTTCAATTAGGGAAAGGCTGAAAGAAGCTGAGGAGGAGGGCAACCCCATAGGAAGACCAGCAATCTCAACTAACACAGACCTCTGGGACCTCTGAAGCACTGACCCACCAACCAGTCAGCATGCATGAGCTGGTTCAAGACCCAGACACATACACAGCAGAGGACATCCTGGTCTGGCCTCAGTGAGGAAGGAGGTCCCAGGGGGTTGGAAAGCCTGAGTGGGGGTGGGAAGGACATCCTCTTGGAGTTAGGGGCAGGAGGAATGGGATGATAATCAGTGGAAGGGCATACCTAAAGGGGAAAAACGACTGGACTGTAAAATAATAGCGGTTGTTTTGAAATTGAAAAAAAAGGAAGGAAGGTAGAAAGAAAGAAAGAAAGAAAGATGCTAAATCCAAGGAAGAGGGAGTTAGAAGTTTTGTAGGTCAGTTAGAAAGTTGAAGTTTTAAATGGTAATGTTACAAAGGATTTCAAGTTCATAGCATAGTGTTTTACCTGGAGAAAACACAATAAGTGTTCTACTGTTTCCTTTGAACATTCTGATATGCTGATAATGCAGTTCAGAAGAAATTTAGGTCTTTCATGCATCTTCATTGTCTTTGTTCTAAAATATATTCCTTGCCTATATAATCACCTAATCTAGAGTGATGATAAAAAAAAGAAATTAAAACGGTATTGAATTATTCTGGTATGACTAAAACGGATCATATCATAAAGCTGGCATCTCTCATGCAATGAATTACATTGCTGGTTTTGAAATTAAATAAATAATTTTATAAGATTGGGTATATTAATTTAGACATAAAAATAGGTCTTTGCAATTTCTAAAAACTTACAATCCTCATTAGTACTTACTCTTATTTTAGTAAAACACATCTAAGAAGTATCAATCTACTATAATAATAAAATACTAAACTGATTATAGGCTACCATTCTGGAAATGAAGATGTGAAATGCAGTGCTTGGATTTCCTTTCACCAAATGAAAAATAACAGAAGAACTAGCCCAGAGACTTGTAAAAGTGGTTTGTTTTGAATAGATACTGTAAAATACCCTTACATACATTTTAATGAATTTTGCTTGTTGGAAGAAACAACTCACCATGTAGTCAATATTTGACTTAATCTCAGGATCCTCTGGCTTCAGCCCCAGAAGTGCTGATATTCTAAATGTGTGGCACCAAATCCAGCCTCATTTAAAAATGTCTAAAAATAGGGTTTTTTTTTTCAGGTAAAACTTAGAAGAATAGGAATTATTTTTTTGTATATCAAATGAAATAAATAGAAAAACTGAAATAATGTAAAAATCTATTAACTTCAGTGCGAACATTGGCATGCAAAAGAGGAAATAAAGCATTGGAATAAATTTCAAGAGACTATGTTCTTCTGATGCATGAGAGGTGGGGTTTTCTACATATGAGAAGGAACACATACCCTCATTAAGGAGGAAGAATATATATTCCTGTCTATGTATAAAATCATATATAAAATATCTAGATGATCAACTCTTCTACTATACAAAATTATTTGTAAGCCTTGAACAAAACATAAGCCATACTCTCAATTCCATTTGCCCAGTTTATATTTTAAAATTCTGGGGAAAGTTATTATTTATGTCATAGAACAAATCCCCACTAAACTTAGCATAGATCTTTACAGGGGTATATAACCATCTACAGTGACAAATTAGAATTATTTGGCTCAAAGGTTCTTTATGCCTCTGAGTATTCACAGAAAACACATAAGCCTAAGGGCTTCCTTAACAGGGAAGATTTAAAATGAACAATGTGGAGAGAAAAATGGAACTATCTATGGTCCCTTTGAAATAATTTAGTAGGGAACCCACTGAAAGTTTCAATATATATATGCACACACAATTTACAAGCATGCATTTAGAGGAAGTGCAAGCCAGATTGAAATTATGGAAATGAAAGACAAAATACCAGTTTCCAGAGGACAATAAGCAAGACAAATTGCAAAGAGAAAAATATGAATAACTACGTCAGGCAGAAACTGGGAGAAAGGCAGGAGTTCCTAGTTAATAATTACTTTGGATAAAATATTCCCAGATGATCATTTCTTCCCTGCACCATGTGAGAGCTGCATTTAATGATTATCATTTGTATCTGGCCGTCCACAAAATTAAGTAGTTCATTCTGCAGTACAAAATTTCAAGAGCTTTGGAATTTTCAGCTGTTAAATGAATCGTTCTTTCATTTGTGGCAATGCATACATTGGTTCCCAGCACTTATGAATTAAAGTCTCGTTAAAACTTATTATGGCCATGCTAAATAAGGATAAAAAACAAATGTCTCTGAACGTTCACTAATTTGTCATTGCACTTGAGTTCATATATATTTTCAACTTGAGGCACTTTACCTTCTACACAAATTAAATCTTAAGACTGATATTCAAAAATACCTGAAGTTGCACTCATTGGGAATATAGTCCATATTTCAGCAACCCTTGAATTGGCTATAGTGTAACTGTTATCTAGGTTTCGTTAGATATTACATAATGAACTTTCCTAAATCAAATGTGCACTTTCCCTGTTTCCTCAGATGAATATTGTCTCTGCCTGTTCTGATTGGAATATGGTTCTCTTCCTTAAAAGCTTGAGGTAAAATTTGAGACCTGTATGGCAAGCATTGACTGGTCAGAGATTTTTACAAGTCTGAGTAATTTTCAAAGTTCAGTGGAGTTCTTAAGGGACTGGATTAGTTATGAGACCAAGTTGTTATTGAGTGAGGTTGTTACCTGTTAGTTTGCCTGTTCTGTATGGGCCTACACATATATTTTCAAGTCTTATAAGGCAAAATGAGGGTCATTTGATATTTTACTTGATTATAGATACCTGGCCCCAGAAAATATGAGTTACACGTTACAATCATATTTTTAAATTACCTAGGCTGTCTACTTGGGAAAATTAATAAGGATGAAAACTTAGTGTTTTGGCTTAGACATAAGCTAAGCAAGTTTTATCATTTAGATATGAATGGGTTCACTTAACAGGATCATATACTAAAGGCTTATTTCTTGGCTGATCGTACTGTTGAGAGGTGATTGGAGGATAGGGGTACTAATATCATCAGGTGAATGTATTCATGGCTTCAAAGTTGGAGGTACTTTTTGGAATCAGAATTTCATTGGAAGAAATGAGGAACATTCTCTCAGGTATTTTATGACAATAAAAGAAAACTGGATTTTCTCTGGTATCTAAGAAGGTCACTTGGCTCATCTCTATTCTCTGTGGTGGGTTGAATGAAAATGGCTCCCAAAGGCTCATAAGGAGTAACACTATTTGGAGGCTTGGTATTATTGAAATAGTTGTAGCCTTGTCTGGGCAAGTGTGTCACTGGCATGGACGTTGAGGATTTAGAAACTCAAGCCACGCTCAGTATCATTCTCTCTTCCTGTTCCCGGCTGATCTCCTTGTAGAAGATCAGCTACCTCTCCAGCATCATGTCTGCCTGCATGCCACCATGCTTTCCTCCATGAAGATAATGAACTAAACTTTTGTACCTGTAACCCTGCTCCAATTAAATGTTTTCTTTTATAGGCGTTGCTCTTTGCTCAGGTCATGATGTCTCTTCACAGCAATAAAACTCTAAGACAATTTCTCTTCCATTGTGAAGTGGAAGCATAAAGTTTCTTTGGAAAGTCAGTTGTGTAGAGAGGATTTTTACCGGAGCAAACAAGTGAAGGAGTATTTTCCTGAAGCAGACATGGGTGAAAGGCTAAGGCAGACTTGTGAAGAAACATTTCCCTGAAGCAGAAACAGGAGAAATGAAGCTTTGCTAAAGCAAGAACATGAAAGAACACATGATGAAGGGTTCTTCACTAACGACATATATATTGGTCTGCCTTGCATTGTGTACTTGAGCTCATTTGTAGGGATTCCATAGAAACCCACCAAAAAACTGCTAGTGGTCTACTGCTGTTTCTTGCTGCTTCCACAGACTTGAGCTGATTGGCAGAGTTATGCCAGCTGAGACAGACTCACATGCTGAGGCAAGACCCATGGAGGACAAGTGATATTGGAGGACGTATAAAAAGGACCTGAGGGACGATGAGGGTGACTGAGCTAGGGTAGCTTACAGAGCTAGTTGTGCAACTCGTACTGGTCCCCAATCTTTGCTGATATTCACTTTGCTGAGAGAGTACAGTGGGAACATTTCCTGGCACTCGTGTTGGTCCTGGTCCCGCATGCTGACATGTGCCAAGGCTGAGGCCTGGCTGTTTCTGCGAGGTCATTCCAATGCTGCTGCTAACCTAACTCTACCAAACTGGACTACTGGTACATCTATAAAGTGTTTGTGAATGGATTGAGCTGCTGCTGCTGCCTCTTGTCAACTGAACTGCTGATTTCCTGACAATGCAGCTAAGATTTGCTCCAAAGAACCCTTTCTAAACAGGTCCACTTTGCCTGTATTCCTTCTTTTCTACTACCTCTGGTTGGTAGTGGGCTAAAGAGAGGGTAAAGCATTTGAGAACCATCATCAAGAATAAGATTTGAAAAATTTAAGGTTACACCATTGTGTATGCTTTTAGATTGTCGCATCTTTGCCATGTAAACCAAATTAGTTTATTCTGCATTCTCTCAGTATTCATTGGTCAATATATCATCTATATGAGACTTTTTTTAAAAACACACAACAAGGAGCTTGCTATGTGCTCCAAATTGTGTGTTTCTTACTTCTGAGACTATCAGTTATATAAGTTCTAACGGAGTCTATGTCTTCTGCCTCCCAAACTCTTTGTTTACTCAGAGTATGCTCCTTTCTGGATCTCTATTGAAGTGGGTGGCTTTCCGTGTGCCCTAGAATATATGTCAGAAGATTAGAAACAACATAATGTCTTCTTTTTCTTTTTTTATTGGGTATTTTATTTATTTTCATTTCTAATGTTATCCCCTTTCCTGGTTTTCCCTCCACAAACCCCCTATCCCTTTCCCCCTACTTCTACGAGAACACTTTCCCACCCACTCACCCATTCCTAGCATTCCCCTTAGCTGGGACATTGAGCCTCTTCTTTTCCATAGGTTATAACAGATAAAACAGTTTTGATTTTACAATCAGATGGGTAGATCAGAAGGCATAGCATATTAATATCAAAGACATTAATAAAGAAAACATGTCACACAATAAATATTAGTATTTGTCTTGCATCCTCTGTAATACATCTTTAAACCTACTGCTGACCTTGACTCAGTCTTCCACAGGTATGTGCTTGAAGAGAGACAAACCTCCCCAGACTGGATTAGAATTTTGAGTTTGGAATTTGAGTGAGTCTAAGTTTGATTCATTAATGAAACATGTCCTGGATATTTAACAATATATGATATAGAAATAAATGCCCTCAATTAATCAGATATAAAATATTTCTACTTTGCACTGAGAAAGAAATGATATTTCATGTTGCACCCCTGGTTACTGTTGGATTAAGATGTTGGTAGGCATCAGTATGTCAAAATAACTATATGATAACAATCAGTAATGGATACTCTAGATCTTTAAAGATGGTGTTTAACTCTATCATCCCTACTGTCTTGCTTCCTTTGTGGATCAAAAGCTACACTCTACTGGTAAGGACAGCAGATGAGGCAGGGAATATTTTGTAGGTTTCTAATTAGGATTCTTTCACACTATAAAAGATATTAATATATAAGACTTTTTAAAGACACTTCTAATAACTATAAGGCCACATTTCCCTCAGTATTTTTTCTAAGTTAACTAACTCTCTCATCCAGCCATTACTAAGACATTGACCCTTCCATGAAGCCCTTTCAAAGAAAGCACTCTGCTTGAGTATTCATAACCTATACAATACTAGTAGTGCTTATCTTAGCTTTAGTTGTTCTTATACTTTCAATGTGAAAATTTCCTCTGAACTTATGTGCTGAAACAATGGTTTGCAATGCATTTTTCAAAAATGTGGCTTTAGTAATGACTGGATAAAGAGATGCTCTATTGATAGATTCATAGTTTGAAGACAATTTTGGAAGTTGTTTGAAACTGTGAGATGGAACATAAATGGGAGGCAGCTCATGTGAACAAGGCTTGAAAAGTATACCTTGTCCCCATTCTTCCTTTTTCTTTCAGCTTCCTGCCACAAGTCGAGCAGCTCTGTTTAATCACATATGTTTGCAATGATTTCCAGCCAAACCACTGCTCAAATCAATGGAACCAGGTGACACCTCTGAAAGGATGAACTGGTGGACTTTATCAGGTCTTTTATTAAAGTGTTGCAAAAATTAACATAGGTGTTTTGAGGGGTACATCTGTTCCTAGATTGTTAAATGGGCTGATAGAAAATACTGCCTATTTCACTAATTGAAGAATTACTTCAGGGGGACTTGCACAACACTACTTGTTCTACAGCATTCAAAACATGAGTGCTTTATTTTAACAAAGGGAAATAGAAACAAATCAGATGGAAATAAATATCAAAAGCAGACAACTTCATAACATGCCCTTATATTGTTAGTGCAAGATGTTAAAATGTAGAACTAATGCAGGTCTCTCTTATGCTAGGAAGATTTGACAAAGATTCTCATTTGTTTTTTGTTTGTTTGTTTATAATGTGGTCATTAGATTCCCTTAGAAAGGTGACAGTTTTTTTGAGACAATGATAGAAGAGATAGAACTGTTTTAAAAATGAGTTTAAGTGTCAGGTGGGAACAATTAGTGCAGAATGCCCAGAAGTAGTCAATTTTTAATCTGAAGGAAGGTGAATGGTGAATGAAAGGACACACCCAGAAGATAGGGTCAGAATTATGCTTTGGAAGCATCAGGTCATGTAGAAACTGGAGAGCTTTATTTTTAATTTGGCTTTTATTTTAAATAGCTGTAAAATCTTATCAAATAACTGTGCAATTTTATAGGTAATACAATACTCACTCAGTATGACATAGTGAGAGAAGATTTGGGGAAGTTCATGACTGGCTAGTAGAAAGCCATTCATCCCTGTCCAATGTATAGCATTAAAATGGGAACAGTAGAGATAAAGTAAACTGTTGGTTCTGCCTCTCCTTTAAATCTAGGCTCAAAAGAATTTCCTGATGGGTAGTTTGTGGATTATTAAAAAGAAAAAAGAAAAACTCAAAAACAATGGGTGGTTTTGGCCTCAACATCTGAAAAGGGCCACCAAGAACTTAGTTGAGAAACATCACAGGTGATTCAAGTTGGAAGAAGAACTTTAGAAGTTATTTGAGAGGGGCACATTTTACAAAAATACTAAGCAGAAAAGACTGGATGGTAATCTCAAACCACTTGTCATTTATTTCCATGTGAAAAGATGGTATAAATTGATCTCTCTTATTTTGCCTTTCTCAACCATTCCCCTGAACATTACCAGAAGTGAACTTGATAGAATCAGCAATATTTACTACTTTACTAAGTATAAATCTTCACATGAAGATTTACTTGAAATGAGTTATATGGTCGCTTAAAATTACATTTTGCCTCTAACCTGCTTAAATATTTGGCAAGAAAATGGCCTTATCAGGTCATCATGGTGTCTTTTCTATGCTGAACTAATAATACATTTTTGGAAAACTCCATTTAAATGGTACAGATGATAATCTATGTCTACTCTCCATGGCACTCCCAAATGCACCGGAAGATGAGCCACAGGGGAAACCCATATGTTAGAAAGGCATGCTTCATTTAGCTATTTCAACATGATGACTGAGGGCTACTATAGATGGAACTGCTCAGAAAAGATTACATATCTTGGCTTCCAGCAAAGAAAAAAAACATAAAAAAAGATGGTGCTAAGGGCTAAGAGCTTTATTGAAATTCTACAGAAGCTTTACAGGAAGAGTGAGCTCCTGGCTTGTTATCAGGTACCTGCATTTGGGCCTCCTGACACTCTATAATTGAAATTCACTGCCCAGCCTTTAGTCTATAAAAATGGTATGCTGTCATTAGCAGTAGCTGCTCGCTGTATTCTCCTGTCACTCCTTAGGCCAGCTTAAACCATCTCAGATGAAATAGCCTATTTCACTTCAGACCTCAGAGTTTGCAACTATTAAAGTGGAAAGCTAAAGCAAGGTTTAGCAATGTGGTAAAGACTAATACATGAAAGTTGGTAGAGAAATAGGAGACTTTCATTTTCAAAATTCTGTTAAAAATTAATGTCCTTACTTGGTACCATCTCTATTACACTGCTCCTGCCAGAAGGAGAATTATTACTTTTTTAATTGCATTTTAATTTCATCTGCTAATGCCACACTTTCTACCTTACACTTGAAGAAGTATTTCAATGTTATTTCTGCAATAAGACATGTTAATGTAAGAATTACAAGCCCATATTTCACATTCATGCTATGAGAAATTGAGGCGATTATACATTAGCCAAAAAAAGAAAAGGGGAAATAGTGAATATCATACTGCCCTTTAAAAAAAAAAAACACCTACATAAGGAGAACTATGGTTAGTTCTTCCTTTGAAATTAGAAATGACTGTATCACTAGGTGCTCAGAGTTACCTTGAGATAGTCAGAGAAATGTTGTTTCCCCGGTAACCAATATTAGAAGGAAAGATACCTCATTATCAATAGACATACAACAGGCTGGCTGTGATTATTATGGTAATTGAATTATCTCAGTTTACCAAAAAGCAACGAATATGAATCTTCTTAATGAGCTAAGATGCCACACTACAAAACATTGGAAGGGGAACTTTATTATCGTCTACTGTTGCATTTCAGTTTTACATTAAGTGCCATGAAAGAGCTTTTATCAAAGTAGAAATAAAAAATATGAAATGATTTTGGCAAAATTAAACTGTGCTATTTATGGACAATAGAAATGTGAACAGGTCTTAAGGATTCTCTTTTCTCCTGTCCATAACTTTTTCTTTTTGGATTTCAAAGAAATTTTTACATTCTTAGTCAAGCCAAACCACATGGAGATCAAATATTGGAATTACTATAATGCCTTGATTGGCTTCTGTTTTGATGCCTACAATACTCTCATGACACCATTTCTATCTGCCCCAGTTCCTCTATGGCTAAATACTATAGTCTGAGGCTGTGGAGATAACTTACTGATTAAGGTGTTTGCTGCACATGTGTGAGGACCTAAATTAGGCTCTCCACGACTTGCATAATGGCAGATTTAGTAGTCAATTTTTTCAGAATTCTAACATCCATACAATTCTACATTTCTGGAAACTTAATTCAGAAAACTTATTGGCAAAAATCAGAATTATCATTTAAAAAAGCTTATTTCAACCTTAGGTCTTTTTCAAGTACTAAAATAATACATTTACTTATTGAGCAACTTAGAGTTATGTGTTCTGTGACTTACATATCTTTCGTAAGATTAGCACCCTAATTATGTTATATCAGGTATGGTATATATATTATGCTATATCTTCATGTTTCAGTAATCGTATATGAGTATGTAGTTCAAAAATAGTTGTATATTTTTTCTTGTTCCAAACTAAATATAATTTGATTCATTTGAAAGATTGTTAAAGTGCACAAACTATAAATTAAATAGGTTCTATCTAAATTTTAATCAGTGGTTCTTAACTTCCCTAATGTTGTGACCTCTTAAAAAGCTCCTTATGTTGTGGTGAAATCTATTTTTATTACTACTTCATAAGTTTAATTTTGCTACTGTTATGAATAGTAATGTAAGTATCTGATATGCAGATGGTCTTATACAAGCCCTGTGAAATGGTTTTCTTGACTCCGATGGAATCATGATGAAGAGGTTGAGAACCCATGCTTTAAATGAAGCCCACAGATTATAATGTTTTCTATTATTTTGAGATAAAGAAATTAAGATGTATTTAAATGAGATAAAGGAATAAATTTTGGTAATAAGACTTCAGTAAAAAGTAAAATCACTTACAAAATAGCTTTCTGAACATTGACAAGCCCTCCCCAGAGTCAGAAATAAAAGATAGTTGCTTAGTTCTTTTGTACATTTCAGTGTGGAGTTGGAAGTCATATCTTGCTTGGTAGCTCTAGTTGGACTTGTCCTTATGATCCTTTTGCCTCAGCCTCCCAGGTTCTGAGATTGTAGATGTGAGCTCATATTCCCTTCACTAACATAATTACTTTATCTCTTATCATATGCTCATGACTATGATAGATCACAAATGCAAACCGCATATAGGGTGTCAAAATGAGAATATGTACTTATTTAGTTGAAAATACAAAACTTCTGTGAACCTTCTGCCTTGATTGAACCACAGTAGAAAGAGGGCTAAGCAGGAAAATCTGGATCTTCCAAAGAGAAAAGGGAAGAATAGGATTTGAAGCTAGGCTCTCCTGAGGAGGAAGGCACATGTCACACCTTTGCTCACATGGTTCACGTCATATAGGAAATTGAAAAGGATGTTATAGAAGGGGAAAAAGTGGTAGAAGAGAAAATTGGAAATGAAAATACGGGAAGGGAAAAGAAAAAGAGTGAAAGGGGAGACACTGAAAATAAAGGTGAGGAAAATAGAGAATGGGGAGAAAGGAATAGAAGTTATAGAGACTTGGGGCTACTTACCTTATGGATAACTGCCTGGTCTTGACTCTCCTTTCCTACACACTTTTATTTTGTAGTTCTTAAAGATTCAAATTTACTTTTAAAGAAAGTGAAGAACAACAACAGGTCGTGAAAGAAAGGACTTTAAGCCACTGGTACAAAATTCTGCTGTCCTCATGGTGTGGAAATGTCAGTTCTCAAGTCAATGAAGAAGAAGAGACACCCTGGAGGCATTGAACCAATATTACTCTGTAATGAAACATTATTTTTTCATTTATGTTGTTTAAGTTTATAAAGCTGATTCTCCCAACTCTTGGAGGCAGAGATGCTGCCTTTGCCACATCTGTGCACATAGACCAAAAGAGGGGTCCTGAATGTGGTAGTGGTCCATGGACAATGATGCAAGAATGTCTATAGAGGAAAACAATTGGTCCTTCAAAAGAAGAGGGAACCAGTATATGGAATAGATGGATCATATTCTGATGAGATCTTTGTGCATGTCTACAAAGGGATGCAAAATATTTCAAATAAGGATCAGGAGAGTGACCACAAAAATTTTATTTCTGTTTTTAATTGATTGAGATAGTCTTATATACCCTAGGCTGGCCTGAAACTAACTAAGCAGCCAAAGACAACCCTGAACTTCACACCTTCTTGCCTGTCCCTACAGTTCCTTTTGATTTTGTGCTTATATTATTATGCCTGATCTTTGTGTTGCTAGCAGTCAGTAATGAGAATTAATGCACACTACATTCCCAGCCCTGATAAACAATTCTTTTTAGATAAAAGATGTAGCCCACAATTGCTTTTTATTTTATGTGTGGCATGATCCTGTTCATAAATCTCCTGTAGACATAATCATTGAGATATATATCCCATCAATAAAAATATCAAAAATATAGCAATTGTGTTGTATATTTCTTTAATCCTAAGACTTCTTTTTGTGGGTCAGATACAATCAGCTCTCTGTTAGTTCAAGATCATTTTATCTAGATAATAAGTCCAGGACATCCAGGGCTACAAATGACAAGAGGAGCTAATAACGAAGATTAACTAGAGGACACAGTGTTGTCAGTGGTGGTGGTTATATGATAGTAAGTAAATAAAATTTCAAACCTACTGTATAGGCTCTGAAGAGTGTCTCAAGGTGCTGGACTCACTGTTGGTGAAGTTGATATTGTAGTTAGCATTGCAAATGGAACCATGCCTCAGCCAATCCCATTCCCTAACACAGTGATATGTTTGACATGCAAATCTAGACCTGTCTTATTCAGAGACCATGTTCTTCCATTCCCTGATTTTGTCTACTGAAGGGGTGTGCCTCTATGGGTGACTAATATCTGTGTGTATGTGTGTGTGTATCTGTAAATGACACATTGGTTTCTGATTTCCTATGTAAAGTTACAAAGGATTTATCATCCCTCCCCACGGTCACACATTTGTCTGCTGTCAACTCTGTTAACAAGCCATTGTATCAGCATGGGTTTTCTTAACTTTAAGATTTTTTTTTCCTTCTAAACAAGCAACATGTCACAACTTGAGTTTTCTCACAAATCCAATTCAGAAACAATCAGTTTATTTTGATTCTTCTTTTCATTGAGCGTGTCTCTATATCGTCAGCATCAATGTCCAAATGTCTGTTATATCTTCCTATTTATGACACAAAAGAAGTAGCAGCAAAACTTCCCTCCCCTTATAAAAAATAGAAGATATTAGTTTTTTTTTTTTTCTTTAGTACAAGGTATTGAAGCAGGGGCGATATAGGTAAAGGCATCATGAGTTGTTTCTATGAGTGTGTTATGATAAATGGAGATTTAGTTACATTTTACATCACTTCTATATAATAATATGAAATCATGGGGAAAGAAAAAAAGTAGAAAAGACTTAAGGAAATTAAACAGAGGATTTGTTGGTTTCTGACTTACCTTATCTAGCACATGCATGTGCACACACACATGCTTTATTATGCACACAGTTTTGTGTGTTTTGTTACACAATCAAGCTCCATAGTCAGGTTAGCCTCCCACTCTGCATTGTATTTCTTCTGCTTCCCATGTGCAGAGATTACTGATGTGCCCTTGCAACCTCAACCTTACTCAACACTGATGAGCACTCCAGAGCATTGAATCTCCTTCTTTCTCTATAGAGATGATAATGGATAACCTAAACAACTCATGAGAGATTTAAAAGGAAAATCCTAGCCTTCATCTCAATTTCCATTTGGATTAAATGTTTCTAGAAATAAGTAACAAAACTCAATTTTCTGGCACTGAAAGGTCAAACTAAAGGGGACATTTTGTCTTTGCTAGCTTTGTTAAGTCACTTAGGCACCTATTTTCAAACAAAATTCTTCAAACTAAGCTTTACTTAGCTCAAACATACTAAGTTCCTTTAAAATTGAGAAAATAGAAATGATGTATTAAATGAAAATCACATCTACTCTTTAGACTTTTCTTGAGATGATAAACAAATTTCCTGGTCAACGTTGGTACCTAACATATACAACTACTTGAAAGGAACAAAATTACATGGGATAATACACACATAGACTATCATGTGACTGTACTTCAGAAATACCCATAATAGTCACACCCTTCGGGAAGGTTATGAAGATGACACAGCAGAGATCACAGAAGTAAATGCACTAGCTTCTGTAAAGTGCATTTTTGACACTGGTCCAGACCAGTAAACATCTTTTCTAGAACATCCCTCATTGTGTATCCATGGAAAATGTTGTATATAATTTCCTCATCTATAAAACTGAAATAAAGATAGGGACATAATTACAAATATATAGATGAAAATTTGAGACAATAATGTAACAAAGTCACAACTGAAAACTACAAGACTTCTCAAAAATCTCAGAGATATCATTAAGGTAAAGTTTAGTGTGTGTGTGTGTGTGTGTATGTGTGTGTGTGTGTGTGTATTTCTGGCCTTAGTTTCAAAATAAGATTTAAAAATAAGTATTTAAAAAGCATCAAATTTAATGGTAACTTCTGACTCACTCATTTAAAATTTTAATTACAATAATTGAATGTGACCTGAAGGGCAAGATGTTCTACCTGTAAATATGCAAGGACACTAGAGACAACAGCATACATCAGAAATGTCTTCAGTATTATCAGTTCATTAAATTGTGCAGTGCATAAAATCATATTGCTTGTAGAGATTAGTAAATAGTAACATGTTGGATGAGGATATTTATTGATCCCTTAGTTGAATAATTTCTTAAAAAATATATTTCATCACTAATGTTAATGGATTGAAGAAGAAAATACTGAATAAAGGAAATTACTTGCCACCAAATTTTCATTGTTTACCTCACAGCACAATTGTGCTAAATCTACATAGCATAGATTCTGCTTCATTTTACTAGTACAAATATTATGGAACAGAAATTTTTAAATCATTATTTTCCTGAAGCATTACATGTTAAGCTAATTACTTAAAATTGTATTACAGGACAAATCTCTAACACAAACATCTCAGATTTATTTTGCTGTTAATATCCTTTCTACATCATGTTTTAGTTTTTGGTTTTATTCACATGCATGAATATATGTTCTTGTGAGTGCCTGCCATGTGTTTGGGTTGCATGTAAAAGACAGGGACTGATCCCTTTGAAATTGGTGTGATAGGCACACAAGAGCCACCTAAGGTGGGTTCTGTAATTTGGATTAGGGTTTTCTGGAAAAAGAGTAAGTGTTCTTAACTACTGATTCATCTCTTCCATCTAGCCCCACACTTTTAAAAGGAAAGAAACATAGCTTGGCTGTATTGTCTTTTATTTTTCACCATGTGAAAACCATTGTGAATCAAAGCGATGTTCTTCTCCTAGACCCTTTAAGTTTCATACAAGCAGAACTATGGTGTTTGCAATGGTTTTGGTTCCTTGTCACCATAGATGCCAAACTCTCCTATTTTCTGTAGACTTTGTTTTTATCCATTTTTTTTTACACAGATGCCAGTTGTGTAAGCAGTATCTATTGCCATTGCTCAGCAGATTCTGCCTCAAGTTTATGGCAAGAAACTCTCCATGTTTTTTAGATATGGTCAATTTTATAAGAACAATAATGTTGAATTTAATCCAAAAGAATGTTCATCCACTCCTTACAGTTCTATATGTGAAGAAAACTCAAAACAGTGATATATTTCTATACAGTGCAGTTTCTCTTGGCAAGAAAGTTACAGATTTATGCAGACAGAAAGCTTTACAGAGCCACTACCCCACCCTCTTCTCCCCCCACAAAAAAGAAAAGTAATCCAGGAATATCCTTTCCCTTAAACAACTGGATACAACCTATCAAACATTATTTTTTAAATGTTAAAAACAAGTTTATCTAAGCATTATGGATTATTAGCTCTTCATTTGTTAAGAATAGTAGGTTAGCTACTCGTAGAAAGCTAAGGGCTAGCCTAGGGAAACTTGAATGCAGTGAAGGAATGAGAAATGCATGATGACTTAATTCAACTTCTACTGCAATATAATATATAAATTCTCTCTAATGTGTATGAAAATATTACTTATTGTACTCTTGAAATTCAGTTGAAACTAGTCACATTAATTTCTATCACATACATATGGTTCAGTGTACTGAGATTTTAGGAACATTGTATTGTCTCTGATGGGCTACCAACACTATGCTGACATGCCAGTTATAAGATGAATTATGGCTAATCCATGAATGAAGAAAGGGGATTTATTAATTAGAACAACACTAGGAAGTGGAGTAAATAAATGAAGCAAGGTGTCTGAGTCAATTTTTTTGTGTGACATGAAATTTATGTTTAAACAAGGAAAGAATTAGGGAGCAGAGAATGAAACAAGTAATTTTCTTCAAAGTGTTTCCTGGCCATGATTTTTTTTTTCTGCAAGATAGCCATAAGAAGTACTTCCTGTTTGAGGACAAAAAGTAGTCCTTGTAAGACTATAGTTTTTGGTTTTTTTTTCTGCAAGAAAAACCCTATCATCATGGACAATGGCCCAGTCTGGTGGAAAGATCTATTGTGGGATGTTTCAGTGTACTCTGAATCCAAGGTGACTCAAGGGGAAAAGTTTAGAGCAAGTATGTTTGTATTTTCAGCCAAAATAATAGAGAGAGAGAAGTGTAATAGGGAGACAGCAATGTCAGACTTGACTCTATGTTTAGGAAACTTGTGGGTCCACATGATTTTTAGCAAATGTGGCAATAGCTATGATCATTATTGTGGATGTTCTCACCCTGAACTCTCCCCTGCAATTTGACTCCTTTTGCCTACCTCTAATCTTATTTCTAATCTTATAACTTGTAGCTAAAGGGACATAACTTGCAGTTTTAACTTTTACACTATTATTGGTAAAGTGCCCTAAAAATGAGTGTGTGTGTGTGTGTGTGTGTGAGAGAGAGAGAGAGAGAGAGAGAGAGAGAGAGAGAGAGAGAGAATTCAATTTCTAGGAAGCTATGATGAATTTTATATACGTAATTCATTTCTAGATATTATTTTTACTTTCTCTTTCATAAATCTGATTGACATCACTGTATTCACAGTAACAGTTATGAATGAAATGGAATCACTTTCAGAGTTGTTCGCATCAGTATAGTGCTCAGAGATAAAGACTGTTTCAACTCCCATGTAAAGAGTACAAGGATATGACTTGATTGTATCTAATTACATTGTTCTTTCTCATTTTTCCCTGTGCTCTGAAGTTATGGATATTTTTTGCATAGTAATTATTTTCCAAGAGATAAGATTATATCCATAGAATTCTTTAATTATTTTAATGTTTTTCATTTCTTGAATGATCTGTGGTTATTTTGGCACTTTGAAGGGGTGAGGTTTTTTTCTTTTTTCTTTTAATTTGTGAAATTAACTATAATTACATCATTTTTCTTTTCTATTTCCCATTCTGACACATATAACCCTTTTGCTCTTTCTAAAATTCATGAGCTCTGTTTCTGTATTGTTAATATATCTTTCTATATTCCTAAAATTATAAATGCAACCTATTCTGTCAAGTTATATTACTTGTACGTATATCATTTCATAGCAAAAAAAAAAAAAAAAAACCCTACATCTACTTCAACTATAGCTAGCCCATCTATAGCACAAATTTTGTATCTAAGGCTTAGAGGACAAAAGTCAAAGGAGGAAGGAAAGACCGTAAGAGCCAGAGGAACATGAAGTCTGATGTGTGACTGTGTCTCCTAGATATGTAAGGAAAGTTAAATGTATTCAGTGTCAATGTGGCTATCAAAATAATACCTGAACTAGAGCAATATTAATAAATATGCTAACACAGAAAGGGGAATTATCACATGGTTCCAACACCATTTTTCCCTTTCATTGAAAGTAAATTTTTTTTCACATATCTAGATAATCCAGCCAATCAAATTTGAATTTCAGCTTAACATTATGTTTAAAATAAATATATACTATCTTTATTTTCATGAGATATTCCTATATTCTCAATGCTATTAATTTTTAACCTGTGATTTAAATTTAACTGAACATTTCATTTATTTATTTATTCTATTACTTATTCTATTTTTACCTCCCCAGAATAAAATGTGGAGAAATTGAGGCAGTCTACATAATTTCAAAAGTGATCACAGCCTCCCATTATTTTTTATGAAATACAGCATAACAGCCTTCTTTTCTCAGTGTGTATGTTTTGACAGTATTCCAAGCCTGAAGTGGCCCTGGTGGGGACATAGTGACATGGTTACTGCCCATGGGACTGGGCCCTGGTTTGATCCTCCAGGAGAATCGATGACTGCTGTGGGGTTAAGGTTTGTTTTCATAATAATATACATATTTTCTGGACTCACTAGCAGTTGAAGCTCTCTTTGCTTCAGAGGAATGCCCTTTCTGTTAACATTAATGACTCCATGATAATTAGAAACAGCAAGAGTCCAGGGGTCAAGGATATGGCTATGGCTCAGCAAAATGATGAACACTGCAACCTTCAGAATGGCCGTTAAGGCTATGGGAAAGAGTTCTAAATACATGACTTCAAAAATATATGAACTATGCAAAAACATAAAGATGCAATATGATTTACTTGAGGGGCCTCACGAATCTAAAGGACCAGAAGTAGCTACACTATGAGCCAGCTTGTCAGAAAAATACAAAGATAGGCAGATACAAATGCATACAGATTCCTGAGTTCAAGTCAGCCTGAGACACAGAGAGTCTAGGCCCAGGTGTGTGATAGAGATGGTAATTTCAGGGATCCCAACCATTTAGATAATCATCTTTGACTAGCAGAGGCAGATAGATCTCTAGATTCTTTTGTGGTACTAAAAGTACATGTGTTCTTGTTGTCTCCTAAGAACTAAGGGGCTGAGGTCACTGGATGCTGATTCGTAAGATAAAAGAAAATATGGAGTAAATGACTGGACTTGTGTTCTACAGGAGATGAGCTATCTGGAATTTTTTTTTAGGATAAAGAGAGAGAACTCCTTGGAGAACACAAACAAGCAAGCAGAACTTGGGCAAGGAAATCTCTTAGAATAACAAACAAGCAGAATATAGACAGAGAAATCTCCAGAGAGAAAGCAAAACATGGAGAGAAGGAGAATGGAAAAGTTACATCAAGCAGAACACATGTCATCAGCTTGGATCCACTATCTGACTTCAAGTCATTCTTCTTGCTGATCCCAGATACCCCTTCTCTCAGAACTGCTCTCAAAACTGAGGCTGGACCTTGGCAGCAATAGATATCAGCACATGACACTTTATTTCTCTAAATAACTCACAATCATTTATCAAAAGTATATGGAGGCTGAGGATACAATGGTGAAAACTGCACATTCTTTTATGTCATTGAATTTAGGGTTGGTTTTTGTTTGCTTTGTTTTGTTTTCAAAGAACTAATATGGATGAACTGAAAACCACTCTATTGCAATTCAGCTGTCTCACTTTTAAGCATATACCCAAAGGACTTCCTATCATTCTACTTAAATACTTGCTTATCCATGTTTATTGCTATATAATCACAGAAGACAGAAAATCCAAATAGACTAGGTGACCATCATTCACTGAACTAATGACGGGAATATGATATATTTACCCAATTGGGAAATAATTGTTCATAATAATAAACAGGAAGTTCCTAGAAGAAAACTAAAGTTACTGACAAAACTGTGTGCATGGCTATAAGACTACTCGTAAGAAGCATTAGGGAAATAGGGTTGGGAAAATTCCCATTGGGAAGTAGTTCCTTCCTTAGCTTACTCTAGCTTTGTTCTTTCCATTGAATTCTACTATTAAGGTTCTCACTCCTTAGATTACATGATTTTCCCACGACTACCTGCCATAATGTTCTATTCTCTGTGGATACTTCAATACTTCTTTAAAAATGGGGGAAGATTAGGAAAATGCAGAGAGCATACTCCCTCCTGAAACATCAATTCCATTCTATCCTCACTGTAGAAAGAGCTGGTGGAAGCATGTCTAACAATAAATTGTTCATAGGGGAAAAAATGGAGGTGGGGGATAACATCTTCCAGCTGCCTCACTTTCAGCTTATCTGAGAAGATAAAACATTTTCCTGAAGAACCATAAAGAGGAGGCTTATACTTTGAAAAGCAGCACTAAATCAATTCAGTGAAAATGCAAATCTTTACACCATCTTATCAGATAAAAATGATAGGAAGTTTAAGATCTCAAAGACTAAATACAACATGACATAAAGCGAGGAAGACAGAGATTACATCAAGAAGTTTGTGATATCATTATTTTTGCTGGTTATGAAATATTTTTGTTGTTGTTTTGCTTTATTTTTTAAAACTTAAAGCAGAGTAGAATAATGTAAACAAAGCTGAACAACTGCCAGGATGGCAGAAACATTTGGAGAAACAGAGTGCCCTTGGTAAGCAACAGAGGTAACAAGAGTGTGGGAAAACGTACCAACCAGATCTGGGGTTACATCCTGTTTTTTTCATCTTTGGAATAAGTAAAAGAGAAAGTTACATGATATAGACAGTGTTTGTTAGAATTTCCAGATGGAACTTCCAAAAGGGGTGTGTGTGTGGTGAGTGTGTTGGTTACAGGAAACTTTCTATAAGAGATGATTGATTAACTTAAAAGGACATAAGGAGTTGGGAGAAGTTGGAATGTTACAAGTCCAGAATGCAACTGCAATTGGTTCTGAATTACCTTTTCTTCCCTAGTAAACCATCATTGCCCACATTTGTGAATGACTTAGCATCTTTGTGAATATTGTTTCTGAAAATTCCAGGGTTTTTGGTGGGTTGTTGGTCTTGTTAAGGAAGAATTTATCATCCTGAATGAGGTAACTCAGACTCTAAAGGACATGCATGGTTTGTACTAATAAGTAGATTAGCAAAAAAATAAAATAAAATACAGAATACCCAAGATACAGTCCACAAAACTCAAAAAGGTCCACAAGCTGAAGAGCCCAAGATAGGACCTCTTAGTCTCACTTGGGGGGGGGGGGAGAAGAAAACCACCACAAGTGGTGAGGGAAAAAGGGACCTGGGATAGAAAGGGGCCATGTTGGGGAGAAGGGAACATGACCTGGTATTGGGTGGAGGCTTCAGTTTCCATTCAGAAAGAATGAAAACAGGCAACCTCCAGAGGTAAGAGGTTGGGGGAGGAGAGACCCTCCAGAATGTACCAGAGACCTGGGATGTGAGAGACTCTCAGGACTCAAAAGGGAGGGACCCTAGATGAAATGTTCTACAGTGGGGAGAGGGAACTTGTAAAGTCCACCTCCAGCAGAAAGACAGAGCATTCAGTGAAGGATGGGATTGCTATCCCACAGTCAAAACTCTGGCCCATAATTATTCCTGTCTGAAAGAACTGCAGGGATGGTAATGGGCAAGAGCCTGAGAAAAAGAAAGTCCAGCGACAGGCCCAAAATGGGATCCAGCTCAAGGGGAGGCCCCAAGGCCTGCCACTATTACTGAGGCTATGGAGTGCTGACAAAAAGGGGCCCATCATGACTGTCCTCCGAAGGACCCAGGAAGCAGCTGAAACAGTCAGATGCAGATATTTGCACCCAACCAATGGACAGAAGCTGATGACCCCTGTGGTTGAATTGTGGAAAAGCTGGAAGAAGCTGAAGAGGAGGGCACCCCTGTAAGATGACCAGCAGTCTCATTTAATTTGGATCCGTGAGATCTCTCAATACTGGATCACCAACCAGGCAGCATACACCAGCTGATATGAGGCCCTGGACACATATACCGCAGAGGACTGCCGGGTCCAGGTTCAGTCAGAGAAGATGCACCTAACCCTCAAGAGACTAGAGGCCCCAGGAAGTTTAGAGGTCTGGTGGGGTGGGGTGGGCTGGGGGTGGGGACATCCTTGTGGAGACAGGGAAGGAGGTATGGGATGTGAAACAGTTGGAGGGTGGACCAGAAGGGGAATAAAATCTGGAGTGTAAAAAAAATAAATAAATAAATAAAAATTTTATAAATAGAATGAGGAAACTTTAGCAATAGTTCATTAAAGTTTAGGAGAAACAGCAGCAGAGGTAAGCTCTAAATCTTGGCATTTACCAGGAAGAGGAAGGTAGGGAAGAAACAAAGAGAAGAGAACACCATGCCTTCTTGATTTAGTGTCTGAGAAAGCTTGCATGTTCAGCAGGGGAGCTGCAGGGCAGGAAAGGAAGAGGCTTCAGAGAAAGCATGAGGTAGTTCATAGGTCCAGGAACATAGATGGGTTTCTATTATATTCTATTATTTCTATTCTATTACTTCTTTTCTAAAGGAAATAATTATCAAGAGCAGAAAGGGATAGTAAGAAGAAGGAACCCCACTCCCCAAAGCTTTGGAATACAGGCACATGATCCATACAGTATATTGACATAGCATCTGCCCCTCCCACATTTTGCTGCCCTAGGTTTTTCTTCTATATGATCTGTTCTCTAGATGAAGCTCAGGTGAGGAGGGGAATTCCATGTTCGCTTTGTTTCTGAAGCCCAGCTGTGGAATGGCACCCACTCTTTTTCTGTCAACTGAGTTCTTTCATGTCATTCTGGTTATAGGTTTAGTTTATTTTAAGTCTTTATTTTTCAATCACACTATTACTTTTGGAATATCAGAACTGATCTCTTAGTTTACTAAACTAAAAAGCTAAGATTGTCAACTGAGACCTATGGCAAATATCTGCAAATTCTGCCTTAACCCTCTTAAGGATTAATCCAGCGATGCACATAAAGTGTCTGCATTTACATCTGTTCTCTTTCTGCTCTAAAAATGGGGTTGTCTCTGCATTGGAACATGAAACTGAAAGTAAACTCAGTCAGCATTTCTATATCATGCTTACTTAAATTTGACTCCATAATAAACTGAATTTTATCACTTTGAGATGACAGTGATGTTCCCAACTAAGGACATACATATACTTAACGACAAGTAAAACTAAATATTTTTATAAAGAATAATGTATACTTAAACTGTAAAATATCATGTAAATCAGAAAGGTTGAAATACAAATGGCAAAGAGAGAACAACATCTATAATTAAAATGAGTGAGCATAAGACATGATGGGGAATGAGAAGCGAGTGAATATTTATCTACATCTTAAACATATGATCTAATCAGGTAGGTTGGTACAGTTTTGCTCAGTCTCCACACATAAACTAAAGAGAACTCCTCAGAGCCTGAAGAGATGTCTTGGATGAGGAAGAGCCTGTGCTATTTTTTAAAGTCCCTAAGTTTGTTTCCCATCACTCATATCTGGCAGCTCACAGCTTCCTACAATTCCAGCTCCAGGGAAAATGAACCTCACTGGCCTATACGAACGCATGCAATCTCAGGGAGATATACATGTATACATATACATAATTAAAAATAAAAGTAGAATATATAGTAAAGTTCTAATGCTAATCCAAGGACATGTATATTCCTCAGCCTGTGAAAGATAAACTCTCTCTCACACACACACACACAGGTAATGATAATATTTAGTTTGTAAAATTAACAACATAATACTATGTAAATATGTAATGATATTTAGTGCGTGAGATCAAATATATTTACATATGCTTATTTTTAAAAAGTTTATCGTGTTATAGACACAATTCAAATACTTTTTGCTTTTTTTACCATTCAGATTTAATGTAATGAATCAACCAACAAAGGTATGTTTGTATATTTTTATGTGTATATGTGTGAGATGAAAATATTGATACTCATTCTGAGGCTAGAGAGATGACTCAGTGGGTAAGGGCACTTGTTATCCAAGAATCAGGCCCTGAGCTCAGATTCATATAACCTATGTAAAAATCCTTGCATGATCTTGAAATCTTGTAATGCCAACCTGGAGGAGAGGTTAAAGCCAGGAGCATCATAGGACCTATGAACAAGGAGCCTAACCAAAAAAGGTCACTGAAAGATTCAGGGTTAGTGACAGACTCTGTTTCAAGGGATTAAAGCAAAGCATGGTAGAGAAGCCTGTTGATAAAATTCTCTGCACATGCACATGGACATAACATAAGTGCAGCCTCACACAATATGCACCCTCATGCATATACCACATATATTTGATGAAAAAATTAATACTCAAATCAGTTCTCCATTTATGTAAATGAGGTTGGGCAAAATTTTAACAAACTGAATTTTTACATAAAACATGGGTTTTCTTTAACCCAAATGAATTTTTATTAACACTTATCAAGTATATCCTTTCTTAAATTTACTTTTTTCATTGTTTTATTTATAATATGAACATGTATGAGATTTCAACAGAAAACAATATGATTTACAAGAACAACATTCCATGTGAATAAGAGACGTCTCAAACATTTCAGTTTCTTTACGATTCTGCTTGAATATCTTTCCAACCCCACAGAATTTCAAGATTAATTTTAAAAGTCACATTTATCTCTGTTCCAATGTGAACTGAAGGCATTTGTCTTGTTTGTTTGTTTGTTTGTTTGTTTTTCTTCCTTTCAATCCCTCATTCAATACTTTCCTGGTCCTTTTCTTATTGTGAGAGTATGACTATCAAAGAATAAATCTGGCATTCTCAAAACTGGAAACCAAGTGAAGCTTACTTAAAAGGTGTGATGGGAAACCTGATTTGACAATCATGGGTCACATGGTCCATGTAGAACAACCAATAAAAACAATCCTCATGTTCATTTACAGTGCGTCTCTACACAATTAGAGTCTATACCTGTATCAAGAGAGAACTGTATGTTGTTGAAAGGTTCCTCTTAATATACCAATGGCAACAAGAACCTGACATTTCAAACAACACGTACCATGTAGCCCCAAGTTTCTTTGTAATTTTTAAAAATCCTTCCAACTTTCTGTAGTTGTGGGTGTTTTCCACTAATATGATCTTACTGAAAATTTTGCCATCTGTTGATCCTAATAGACCACTTTTTAAGAAAGGAAAAATTAAGGGGAAACAGGAGTTATTTCTATCCGTTCATACTGAACCACTTCATCACACAGCTGCCAGAGACAAGTGTCCTGGAATTTTCTTTGGAAGTAAGGGATTGTGACAAGTTCTAATGTTAGGGTAATTTTTGAGATTCCCAATGCCTATTATTCTCAGAATCTGATATGAGGAGGAGGTATGATTTCTTTGAACAAATAAAATACTCAGATGAAAAGAAGAGAAGAGCACGTTATAAAGTACCTCCATCTGATTACGCCAGCCACACATTTCATACACTTAAATTCTAACAACCTGCTTGACTCTAAGCTTTTTTTTTTTTTTTTTATTTTGAGACAGGGTTTCTCTGTGTAGCCCTGGCTGTCCTGGAACTCACTCTGTAGACCAGGCTGACCTCGAACTCAGAAATCTGCCTGCCTCTGTCTCCCAAGTGCCGGGATTAAAGGCTTTCACCACCACTGCCCAGCTTTTTAAGCTTTAACAATTATTTAAGATCACCACTTTTTTACTATAGAGAGCACTCCTAACATGGAATGATTTTTTGAGTGTATAATATATTAATGTTGCCTAGAGGCAAGATACTGTAATGACGTCTGTAAAGATCATTCACTATTCAGTTTGACTATAATTTTTTGTTGATTGACTTGATCTACATTTCATCTTGCTCCTGTACCCAGACAGCCAGAAACTCCCTCTCCCTTCTATTCTGCCTTTCTGTCAATTCACGTAGGTTGATTCATACATTATTAGTATTTTTAAGCTGGCTTCATTCACTCCTGTAGTACTCAATGATCATCTGCATGACCAAATATTATAGAATTTCCATGTTTTTAAGGAAGGGTAAGATTCAGTTACATAAAGTGTGTCATATTTATTTTTCTTTATCCAAATGATAGTGGGAATTAGGTTGCCTCCACATCTTGGATATTGGCAATGGTGCTCTGAATATGAGAGAGCTGATATCAAAAGCTATTCATTCCCTGGGACTGGAGTTAGTATTTTTGTGAGCTTCCAGGTAGGCAATAGCAATTGCACCTAAGTTCTGTCAAAGCAAATGTTCTTAGCCATGAAGACAACTCTCTAGCACTTTATTCTTCACTTTTAGATTATGCTCAAGCTGTTTAGTACTTTTTCACTTTGCTTTGCTAAGGACAGAATACAAGAATTTAAAATGTTTACAGTATTTAACCTATCTGTTCATATTTTTGATTGTAGACATTCCAATATTTATTATCAATCCCATCTTGCTTTTGAGTTTTGTGCTGAAGACAAGTAATGCTGGTCATAGTTTTATGTGTTTGTGGGCAGTTTGTAGGTACTTCTGGGAAAGTGTCTATGAAAAGCTTTGGTCCATTTTATCCCACTGAGATATTTTTTTAAAATTACTTAGTTGATATTACAGAGTTTTAAATGTTTTAGATCTGTGATGTGCAAATATTTTCTTCAATTTACTCAAAACTCTTAGTTATTTTTTCCACCATAGAAAGATATCCAACATGATATCCAAATTAGAAAAGAAAGATCTATTCTGTATGGTTGAAAATGTCTATTAGTAACTTTCTTGTATTGCTCTGAATTTCAGGGAGGTAGCACATCAATGTTGGAGTATCACTCTCCACCCCAAAACCAAAGAGCATAGCAGAGAAAGGGTCAGGGTTGGTATTCTATGATTCCTTTTGTGGACATGCCTCTAAAGGCTATCTCCTATATCTTACCTTTTAAAGGTTCCACTACTTGACCGTGCTATTCTTGAGATGAAACCTGGATCATGTGAACCTTGGGGAGAAATCCAATAACCAAACAGCAGTATTTTATTGTGCTTTATACTGGGCTAATGGCTTCCCTTTATTGGAAGAGGCTTTTAACTTTGATGTAATTCTCCTAGTTCACTTTCAGTTTTGTTTCTTACAATATAAAATCATTGCTATGATCAATGTCATAAAAGATTGCTCCTGTGTTTTATCCTTAAGGTTTTACCACCTTAGGGTTTTTTGTTTGTTTGTTTGCTTGCTTGCTTCTTAAAATATAAAAAGCTAATTTTATGCACAATTATGTAAGAGCTCATTTTAATTCCTCCCTCCTTTATTCTGCATGGAGTCAAATTTCACTTGGTGTTTCATCCACTAATTGTGCTGTTTAGCTTTTTGGGCAAGGATATCTTAGGAGGCATGTTTGCAGGTGTAACAACCACAGGTATTGGCTTGTGACTTTGTTTCATTCTGTCATATTTATCTGGTTTTGCTGCAAAGATGCATAAGCTTTCAAGAATGAACAGGAAAAGTATCCCTTTTCTTTAAACTTTAGAAGATTTTTGAAGGATTTACACCTTTTTTTAAACTATTGGTGTAATTCACAAGTAAGAACTTCTATTGATTTATGAAGGTATTGCTGTTGTTTGTTTTTATTTCTAGATTTTGTTAGAAGGTTTTGATTACTGATTTCATTTGAACACTTATTACATTTCCTTAAATCAGTTCATCACTTCTTAGCCATTTTATTAATATTGAGGTTAAACCTTGACATTTTGAGTTATTTCCCAGTAGTTTTCTATTTTTTCTGTTCCTCTCTTTTGCTACTACTTTCTACCACTCTAAGCCTTAGGGTTGCTGTCCCTTTACATGGACCCTGGTCAATATAGCTATGCCATTAATTTGGAAATCTCCTTATCTATAGATAACTAATTTTAGACATTAACTATAATTTGTAATAATTAGATTTTCAAGAAATTTACAAAAGTGATAAAAATACTCCTATATCAAGTTCATATGCCCATCTGTTAACACTTTATGAGTTTTACCTTAGCTATGTTTTTCATGAAATGTCAGAGCAAAGTCATGAAAGTAATATTTATACAGCCTTACATACCTTCATCAAATCCTGCTGTTGTCCAGTACAGGTTCTGCTGCTAATGTGGAATTTTATCACTATGATCCTCACTCTTGGTACTCTGTTATATCACAAATCTTTTAGTATTTTACAGTTTCATTTTTTTGTGTGTGATATTATTTCTAAACTTGCTTGTTCAATTTATTTTTAATGCAGTCATGATTGATCAATCCAAAGTTTAATTAATACATACTTGTGAACTAGTTTGCTATCCTTCAGCCATTGGCTCTTTGGATTGAGGTTGGATGATATACTTTCTTTCTGAAATTTTTAAAATTCTTATTGACAGCATATTCTCTCGTATAATACATCCCAACCAATTTCCCCCTCCCTATACAATTCTGAGCTCAACCCCCAAATCCATCTCCCCAAGATCCACTCCTCCCCTTTTCTCCTGGAGAAAAAAGCAGGTTACCAAGAAATTATGGTCAGACAGGACAAAATAAGATACAATAAGATACCAGCCTGCACCTTCTGCCTGGGAAGATCATCAGTGTGACTACTCCTCTGAATGACTCCCAAGAGGTATGCTGCACCCAAGGCAACAGGTAAGACACCCACTCAAATAACCTCAGCATTAAGGACCTCTGAGGAAATCAGCAGATATGGAATTACACTTTTTTGCTCATATCTCCACCTCCCTTATAACCTTCAGCTATGGCAGATCATCAAAGTATCTGCCCTCTGAAGATCCCACATGGCCTCCCAGGAGATCTGCTGTACCCAGAACAACAGACCCCACAGTATGAAGGCCTCCCAGGAGATTAGCTATACTCAGAGCAATAGATTATCTGCTTGTCTGCCCCTCTGAACACAGTCTGAAGGCCTCCTCAGAGATCTAATGCAGCTAGGGTCACAGATCTCCCAGGAGACCTGCAGAAACCCAAGGACACAGGAGCCAGTCTCCAGACAGAGACACTCAGGTTAGTTAATACCAGAGATAAAAAGATGGTGAGAGGCAAGCACAAGACTATGATAAGATATAGAAGCCATTATACTTTGGCAACATCAGAACACAGTTCTCACAGCACAGTGAGACCTGGATACCCAACCATACCTGAAAACCATGATGGTGACCTAAAATCCTATCTCATCATGCTAATAGAAACCTTTAAGGATGATATAAATAAATCTCTGAAAGAATTTCAGAAAAACACAAACAGGTGAAGGAGCTGCACAAAGTGGACCAAGAGCTAAGGTTAGAAGTACAAATAATAAAGAAAGTACAGATGGAGGCAACTCTGGAAATAGAAAACCTAGGAAAGTGGTAAGGAGCTATGAATGCAAGCATCAACAACAGAACGTAAGAAATAGAAGAGAGAATCTCAGATGTCTAAGATACCTTAGAAGATATTGACACAATGGACAAAGAAAATACAAAACAAAAATCTCCTAACCGAAAACATCCAAGAAATACAGGACACAATGAATAGACCAAACCTAAGAATAATAGAAATAGAAGAGAGCGAAGATCCCAAGCTCAAAGACCAAAGTCTTCACAAAATCATAGGAGAAAACTTCCCCAACCTAAAGAAACAGGTGGTCATAAATGTACAAGAAACCTGTAGAACACCAAATTGATTGGACCAGAAAGGAAAATCCTCATGGCAGATAATAGTCAAAATACTAAATGAACAGAACAACGAAAGAATATTAAAAGCTATAAGGGAAAAGGGCCAATTAACATAAAATTGGCCCTTTATGGGGCCAGAATTACACCAGACTTCTGAACAGCAAACCTAAAAGCCAGAAGAGTCATGCAGATCCTAAGAGAACAAAAATGCCAGCCTAGGCTACTATACCCAGCAAAACTCTCAATCATTATTGATGGAGAACCCAAAATATTCCAGGACTAAACCAAATTTAAATAATATCTATCAATCGAACCCTACAGAGGATTCTAGAAGGAAAACAACAACACAGTGAGGGTATCTACTACACCAAAGAAAACAAAAGAAACTACCACAAAACTAAAAGGCAAGAATCACATATACATAATGCTACCTAAAACAAGATGCCAAGAAATGCTTTGCTGAATGAAGCCTGATATAGCTGTCTCCTGAGAGGCACTGCCAGAGCCTTACAAATACAGTGACAGATGCTGGCAGCCAACTAATCATCTGAGCATGGGGTCCCCAAAGGAGGAGTTAGAGAAAGTACTGAAAGAGCTGAAGGGGTTTGAAATCCCATAAAAAGAATAACAATATCAACCAACCAGACCCCCCAGAGCTCCCAGGGACTAAGCCACAAACCAAGGAGTATACATGGCTCTAGCTGCATATATAGCAGAGGATGGCCTTGCCAGGCATCAATGGGAGGAGGGGTCCTTGATCCTCTCCAGTTTAGGAATCTAGGGTAAGAAGGCAGGAATTGTGTGGGTGGGAGGGGGAACACCCTCATAGAAGCAGGGGGAGGAGGGATGGGATAGGGGGTTTCTGGGAGGGAGAAATAAGGAAAGGGGAGAACATTTGAAATGTAAATAAAGAAAATATCCAATAAAAAGAAACATAAAAGGAACTAATAATCATTTGTCTTTAATATCTCTCAAAATCAACATACTTATTCCCCAATAAAGGGAAATAAGCTAACAGATGGGTTATACAAACAGAATCCAGTATTTTGCTGCATACAAGACACACACCTCAATGGAAAAGACAGACACTACCTCTGAGTAAATGGGTGGAAAAAAGTCTTTCAAGCAAATGGTCCCAAGCAAAAATTGGGCATGGCCATTCAATTATCCAATAAAATAGACTTTCAACCAAAAGTTATCAAGCAGTTTGGGAACGAACACTTCATATTCATCAAAGAAAAAAATCAAAAAAGAGAAAACCTCAATTCTGAACAACTATGCCCCCAATGCAAGGGTAAACTCATTCATAAAAGAAAATCTATTAAATCTCAAAACAAATTTAACCCTACACAATGATAGTGGGAGGCTTCAACACCCCACTCCCACTAGGATAGGTCAATGAAACAGAAACTAAACAGACACAGTGAAACTAACAGAGGTTGTGAACCAAATGGATTTAACCGATGTAAACAGAACATTTCACCCTAAAACAAAAGAATATACCTTCTTCTCAGTACCTTGTGGTACCTTCTACAAAATTGACGGTATATTCTGTCACAAAACAAGCCTCAATAAATACAAGAAGATTAAATATCCCCATGCATTCTATCAGATCACCATAGCATAAGGAAAGACGTCAATAACAACAAAAACAACAGATAACTCATATACCCATGGAAACTGAACACCTTAGGGAAGAAAGGAAGAAATTAAAGACCTCCTAGAATTCAGAAAAAATGATGAACCAGCACACTTAAACTTATAGGACACAATGAAAGCAATACTAAGTGGGAAGTACACAAGAAATTGGAGAGATCCTACAGAACAAAAAGAAAAAAAAAAAAAAAAACACCAAAGAGGAATAGATGGCAGGAAATAGAGCCAGGTCCAAAATCAAGCAAATATAAACAAAAATTGATACAAAGAATCAACAAAACCAAAACCTGGTGGAAAGAAAACCAACAAGATAAATAAACCCTTAGCCAAACTAAAGAGCACAGAGACAGTATCCAAATTAAGAAACTCAGAAATTAAATGGTAGACATAACCATGGAAACTGAGGGGATTAAAAAAATTCATCAGATCCTACTACAAAAGCCTATATTAACAAAACTGAAAAAAAACCTAGATGAAATGGATGATTTTCTAGACAGATACCACATACCAAAGTTAAATCAAGATCAGGTAAACTATCTAAACAGCCCCATATCGCTTTAGGAAATAGAAGTCATTAAAAATCTCCCAACCAAAAAAAAAAAAAAAAAAAAAAGCCCAGGACCAGATGGATTTAGTTTAGCCAGGAATTCTACCAGATCTTCAAAAAAGAGCTAATACCAACATTCCTCAATCTATTCCATAAAATCAAAAGAGAAGGAGCATACCTAATTCATTCTATGGTGCCACAGTTGCTCTGATACCTAAACAACAAAGAGACCCAACAAAAGGAGAACTTCAGGCCAATTTCACTTATGGATATCTATACAAAACTACTTCATAAAATTCTAGCAAACCAAATCCAAAAACTTATCAAAACCATCATTCATCATGATCAAGTAAGTTTCATCCCAGGTTGGTTCAATATACAAGAATCCATTCATGTAATCCACTATGTAAGCAAATTCAAAGAAAAAAAATCACATTATCATCTCATTTGAAGCTGAAAATGCCTTTGACAAAATACCACACCACTTCATGTTAAAATTAATGGAGAGATCAGGAATTCAAAGCCCATACCTAAACATAATAAAAGCAATTTACAGCAAACCAACAGCAAATATCAAACTAAATGGAGAGATACTTGAAGCAGTCCCAATAAAATCAGGGACAAGACAAGGATGCCCACTCCCTCTTATCAATATAGTATTTGAAGTTCTAGCTAGAACAGTAGGATGACAAAAGGAGATCAAAAAAAGGGGGATAAAAATTGGCAAAGAAGTAGTCAAGATATCAGTATTTGCAGATGATATGATAGTATACATTAATAACATCAAATTTCTACCTGAGAACTTCTACAGCTGATAAACAACTTCAGCAAAATGGCTAGATATAAAATTAACTCAAACAAATCAGTAGCCTTCCTATACACAAAGGATAAATGGGGTAGGAAAGAAATTAGGGAAACAACACCCTTCACAATAGTCACTAATAATATAAAGTACCCTTGGGTAACTCTAACCAAACAAGTGAGAGGTCTGTATGACAAGAATTTTAAGCCTCTCAAGAAGGAAATAGAAGACTTCAGAAAATGGAGAGAACTCCCATGCTCCTGGATTGGTAGGATTAACACAGTTAAAATAGACATCCTATCAAAACAATCTACAGATTCAATGCACTCCCCACCAAAATTGCAACAGAATTATTCACAGACATTGAAAGAGTAATTCTCAATTTTTTATAGGAAAAAAAAATCCCAGAATTGTTCCTGTCTAGAGGAAATGCAGGGACAATGAGTCGATCAGAGACTGAAGGAAAAGCCGTCCAGAGAATGCCCTACCTGGGGATCCATCCCATCTGCAGATATTGAACCCTGATACTATTGCTGATGCTAAGAAGCACTTTCTGACAGGAGCCTGGTATAGCTGTCTCATGAGAGGCTCTTCCAGAGCCTGACCAATACTGATGCAGATGCTCACAAGCAACAATTGGACTAAGTGTGGGGAAGAGTTTCTGGAAGGACTGAAGAAGCTAAAGAAGATTGCACCCCATAAGAAAAACAAGAAAATCAACTAACCAGACCCCCCTAGAGCTCCCATGGACTAAACTACCAACCGAAGAGTACACATGGAGGGACCCCATGGCTCCTGCTGCATATATAGCAGCAGATTGCCTTATCTGGCGTCAGTAGGAGAGGAGGCTCTTGGTCCTGTGGAGGGTTGATGCACCAGTGTAGGGAAATGCTAAGACAGGTGGGTGGGGGAGCACACTCATAGAGGCAAGGGGGAGGAGAAATGGGATACAGTGTTTGTGAAAGGGAAACCAGAAAGGGGGACAACATTTGATTTTTTTGATACTTTATTTACATTTCAAATGTTTCCCCCTTTCCAGATCTCCCCTTTGGAAACTCCCTATTCACTCCCCCCACCCCTGCCTCTATGGGGGGTATTCCCCCACCCACCCACTCTCATCTTCCCTCCTAGGCATTCTCCTATACTGGGGCATCTAACACACTCAGGACCAAGGGCCTCTCCTCCCCTTGATGGCTAACAAGACCCTCCTCTGCCACATATGTGGTCAACACCATGGGTCCCTCCATGTGTATTCTTTGGTTGGTGATCCAGTCTCTGGGAGCATCAGGCCAGTGGACACTGTTGCTCCCTCCATGGGACTGCCAATTCCCTCAGCTCCTTCAGTCCCTTCTCCAACTCATCCATCTGGGGCCTCACGCTCAGCCCAATGGTTGCTATGAAGTGACTCTTGGTATTCTGAACTTTTGGGCTAATAACCACTTATCAGTGAGTACATATTGTATTCATTCTTTTGTGACTGCATTACCTCACTCAGGATGATATTTTCAAGTTCCTTCCATTTGCCTGTGAATTTCATGAAGTCATTGTTTTTAATAGCAGAGTAGTGTTCCATTGTGTAAATGTACCACATTTTCTGTATCCATTCCTCTGTTGAGGGACATCTTGGTTGTTTCCAGTTTCTGGCTATTATAAATATGGCTGCTATGAACATAGTGGAGCATGTGTCTTTATTACATGCTGGAACATCTTCTGGGTATCTGCCCAGGAGTGGAATAGCTGGGTCCTCAGGTAGTATTATGTTCATTTTTCTGAGGTTCTGCCAAACTGATTTCCAGAGAAGTTGTATCAGCTTGCATTCCCACCAGCAATGGAGGAGTGTTCCTCTTTCTCCATATCCTCGCCAACATCTGCAGTCATCTGAGTTTTTGATCTTAGCAATTCTGACTGGTGTGAGGTGGAATCTCATGGTTGTTTTGATTTGCATTTCCCTGATGACTAAGGATGTTGAACATTTCTTTAGGAGCTTCTTGGTCATTCGAGTTTCCTCAGTTGAGAATTCTCTGTTTAGCTCTGTTCCCCATTTTTTGATAGGGTTATGTGGACCTCTGGAGTCTAGCTTCTTGAGTTCTTTGTATATATTGGATATTAGCCCTCTATCAGATGTAGGATTGGTAAAGATCCTTTCCCAATCTGTAGGTTGCTGTTTTGTCCTATTGACAGTGTCCTTTGCCTCACAGAAGCTTTCCAATTTCATGAGGTCCCATTTGTCGATTCTTGATCTTAGAGAATAAGCCATTGGTGTTCCGTTCAGGAACTTTTCCCCTGTGCCCATGTGACACAGTGAAACTAACAGATGTTATGAACCAAATGGATTTAACAGATATCAATAGAACATTTCATCCTAAATCAAAAAAATACACCTTCTCAGCACCTCATTGTACCTTCTCCAAAATTGATCATATAATTGGTTACAAAGCAAACCTTAACAGGCATAAGAAGATTGAAATAATCCCATGCCTCCTATCAGATCACCATGGAATAATGCTGGTCTTCAATGGCAACAACAACAACAGAAAGTTCACATATACATGGAAGCTGAACAAGGCTCTACGCAATGATAACTTGGTCAAGGAAGAAAGAAATCAAAGATTTCCTAGAATTTTATGAAAAATAAAGTACAACATACCCAAACCTATGGGACACAATGAAAGCAGTGTTAAGAGGAAAACTCATAGCTCTGAGTGTCTCCAAAAAGAATCTGGAGAGAGCATATACTAGCAGCTTAACTGCACACCTGAAAGCTCTAGAACAAATGGAAGCTAATATACCCAAGAGGAGTAGAAGGCAGGAAATAATCAAACTCAGGGCTAAAATCAAAAATGTAGAAACAAAAAGAACTATACAAAGAATCAACAAAACCAGGAACTGGTTCTTTGAGAAAATCAACAAGACAGTTAAACCCTTAGCCAGACTAACCAGAGGGGACAGAGACAACATTTGAAATGTAAATAAATAAAATAACTTTTAAAAAATGATAGTGAAAACAATTCTTAAGAATAGAAGCACTTCTAGGGGAATCACCATTTCTGAACCTCAAGCTGAACTTCCTATAAAACAATAATGATTTTTTTCAAACTGCATGGTATTGATACAGAGACAAACAGGTTGATCATTGGAATAGAATTACAATCCTGGAAATAAACTCATACTTACAGTCATTTGTTATTTGACACAGAAGCCAAAAATATACAATAAGAAATAAAGTATCTGCAATAAATGGTGCTGGTCTAACTGGCGGTCTTTATGTAGATAAATGAAAATAAATCCATATTTGTTACCTTGCACAAAGCTCAAGTCCTAGTGGATCAAGGACTTCATCATAAAATCATATAAACTGAATCTAATAGAATAGAAGATGGGAAAGAGCCTCAAACTCATTGATATAATTGTTTGTTCAATAGTATAAGAATAAAGTTTTTAAATGGAGAATTTTGCATTTTAACCAATCTACAGCATCACTCAATGCCATCTATTTTATTGTATTTCACCCATATTAGACCTTGCTATCCTCAAATCTTCCACCTTTATTCCTATTCTAGGACATTTTAGGCTCTGCTCTGTCAGATTAATGAGATTTGCCCATAGTCTTCAAAAACAGTGACCTTCTTGCCATCATTAAAATAAAATGTAAAAAAAAAAAAAAAAAAGTGTGGATACCATATTTAATATGTCACAGTACTGTGTGTGAACCTTTTCCTGCTGCATGTATTAAACTATAGTGATGATCTTGATTGTTATCCTAACATTCTGTCAAATCCCACTCACATTGATCACCCCTTGATGGAAACATTCAAAGGTGCATTTCATTTATTTAGAATTTCTAGTTACTACAAGCATCCAGGATTCATAACTATGCAGAATTGTTGTTTATATGAATGAACAAATGAATTAAAATTAAAGATTATTTCTAAACTTGTCTTTCAAAATTTGTTTTTGATGCAAAAGTATTTATGTAAGAAGGTACTATCCATACTAAGAACAATAAGTGTACATTACTCAAAAACAACTATTTTACATAAATAATATTAATTATTTTCCCCTTAAAAATATCTGTGCCTTTTCATAGAGATAATAAATGCAACTTTTGTTTTATACTTTTATTTTGGATTTTGATGTGGAGCTATTTTTCAAAGGAAGAAATGGATGTACATGCTCAAAAACTATTATAGAGTTTAGAATTTTTTTTGAAAAATAGTGGATATATTTAAAAGTCTATGTCCACACTGATTTATATACTTCATGAGTCTTTTCTATTAGAAAAGTAAATACTATGTGGTCACATTCACATGTGATAGAGAAGGTCAGGTACAATAAAGATCAAATTGTCTTCCCAAAGTCAAGAGTTTTAATGAGCATCTCTCAAAACATAACACACATCTCACAAAACCACAAAGAAGCCAAAATAATAATGGTATATCAGATTTTATGAGAAAGTTGCTATGTATCGTTAGACCACAGGCTTAGTCATCAAACGTTATCCACCATTCATACCAACTCTTCATACAAGTCTGAAATTCTAGCTCTAAAACCTGGTGATTACTTAAATATAGCTTGTATTGACTTGAACCTTGGTAATTTGGAGACTCCCAGTAATTTGCTTTATTATTTCATTCATTTGTTTAATTTTGATGCTAAACATTAGTCAGTTTCCAAATATGTCTATGTAGTCAGTTAACCAGTCCCCCCCCTAAAAAATGCATGTTCTTCCTTGTTTGTTTGTTTTTTTAGAATTTTATAGTGATGTGTAGGAAGGTAAGTGACCCAGAACTTCCCATAGATTAGGTCCATGAGGAATAATGTGGGACTCCAAAGAAGTACAGTCTCTTGTGCATTTGCCAATATTATTAGTCTCTCATTGTCAAGGATAACTCTTGGAGTCTCTACCTTAAATTACCACTTTGCAGTAGAAATAAATGCTGTGGCGTTGTAGATTTTTACTCATCTATCTGGGAAGAACCTGGGAAGATAGGGTAGACTGCTGGGAAAAAAATGAGCCATTGGGTTGGATTATATTTATGGATAACATTGTCAAAAACCTGTACAAGCAACAAAAATGAAAAAGAATATTCACTCAATTCCATCTTGGTACTCAAATTCTTGTTTGACATTGAAATACTGAGTCAGTGCTTCTCAAAATGAAATCATATCCCAGAGTAATGTGTGATAGTTTTGAATTATGCAACTTCACTGAATCCATTCACTCTACAGGTTTTTGGTGGTGCCTATTGTTTTATATGTATAAAATCATATCTGCAGTAAGTGACAGGTTTTCTTGTTTTCTGAATTAGATGCAATATAATTAAAATTATTACATACAAAATTTAACTATATATAAATGTCTCAGATAAAAAGCAAGTGTAAATCATGTATCCAGGTTAGGCGCATTGGTATACACATGTAACCCTAGGAGTCAGGCTGCTGAGGCAGAATGTTCTAAACTTTAAGACAAGACTACTCCAAAACAGACTCCATGTCAGACAATAAATAAATAAACTAACAAATGAAATGTAACAGGGTGATGAAGTAGAAAATTACATTTTAAATTTGGCATTAAATAGGCTCTTAATTATTTCATTATAGCCAAAATATAAAACAAGTTTATTCCCACAATACACATTCTCCAGATTGAGGATTGTATGTGCCATTTATTTTATTGAAATGCTAAGCTATATCTATCATATTTCCCCCTCATGGAAACAAAGTTATTCCCAAATGAAATAATAAATTTCCCCAATTTCTAATTTTTAAGAGGAAATATTTCCATGGGGTTTATACTCAAACATATTTTTGAATGAATAAACCAAAGACTAAAACTACAAAAGAGAAAAATATGAAACATATTATGTCGCAGTCTGGCACTCAGCTGACATTTAAGAAATGTTTATTGTCATATATACAGATGCTCTTTAGCTCATGACAGAGTCATTTCCTGACAGAAGTAAAAATAGCATCAGTCCAGAAGCAGCCAAGATACACCTAATATGGTGGCTTAGCAACACAGAACAGGATGGAATGCTGTTCTCTGCATATCTGACTGTAGAGCCAAAGAGGAGGTATGACTTGAGGTTACTGCCCAGCAACTCAACAAACCATTCTAGGATATGACATTTTAGAATTCCAAGCAAATATCAAAATTTAAAATTTGAAGCAAAGCATCTCTGTATCATTCATCTTTCATACTGTTTTAAAGTTGAGATATTCTAAGTCAAAGCATCTTAAGATGAACAGCATTTGTATTCTTCCAATAAGAATTGAGTCTCAGGATTGCATAACTTAGCCCATGACCAGTTAAGAGTTCCAGTAGGTTAATGATTTAACATATGGGCAAGGAAGATGCATATACAAAAAAAAAAAAAGCATATGCAAATGTTTGTTATCATTTGATAGTGTGTCACTTCTTCTGGTATGTCTTAAATTTCATCAAACAACAATCTTCACATCTTATTTTGCAAAGGGTATCATTGCACAGGTCAGATATTGTAGATTATATACGGACAGACAGAAACACACACAGAGTAACATAGACAAACACACACACACACACACACCAGAGATAGACAGAAGGATGGACAGAAGAATTCATGCGTATTATATGTAGCCATTTTATCCTTTGGAACAATCCTACACCTAAGTTGCTGCATCTCCTCAGGGATTTATGTTGTATAATTTAGCCTTCTTGCTTCTAGTTTTTTAGTTCTGGAAATGTCTCCTTTTTATATGCAGAACAGAATAGCATGGTTGCAAGTTTACTGAGAAATGAACCTCCATGGACTCATTTTTTAACATTTTTAAGCATTGGCAAGAACATAAGATGATAAGACTCTTGTTTGTGATTAGGAAACTAAACACTGTTATCTGCCATATCATCACATCTTCTAGAAAAGATAAAAAGTAATTAAAATGACAAGAAATTGCTTTCCATTCACTCATCTTCTGAATGAGAGGATGTCATTTGGGAACTAGAACAAGAAGAGTCCATTTATTTTTTTTGCAAGGTGTGTTGGAGGTGTGGGTAGAAAGGTGGATCAATGGGCGATGCTTTTTAGAGTTATTCCAATATTGCTTTGTCTGTGCCTTAATCATACTTCAGGACGGGGGGTAGACAATGCTGAATTGACAAATATGTGAACAAAAAGTATTTAGAGTTAAATTAGAAAAATGTTGTGACTGCTGTTTCTGAGATGTTAAGAACATGTATTTAAGTTAGTGCACTCCTCTGTATCACCCACCAGATCAATAGCTAAGGAAGGAAATGGGAAATAACAAATAGGAGGTCAAATGCTTTCAGCAGTTCAATAATTTTCTTCAAAAGATATATATAATTCCAAGTGTCAAATCCAATCTTAATTTTGGTAACATCACATAAGAGAGAGGTTCTTGGTGAATGTGCATTTCCCTGTGATTGGTTGTCCTCCTCTCTTGCTCTTTCCTTTCCTCTTTCCCTCCTCGCTTTTCCCTCTTCTTCCTCATTTCGCCATCTCTACCAATATTCCTCCCTTCCTTCTTACCTCCTTTCATCCTTCTGCCACCCTTCTTCTTCCATCCAAATGCACACACACACACACACACACACACACACACACACACACACACACAC